>CM035164.1:3118370-3718370 GCA_020205615.1 Panax quinquefolius | reverse complement strand
GAATTTAATTAATTAAATAAATCCCAATTCCTTAATTGTTAAGGTGGGTTGCCCACATCTATAAATAAGAGGAGTCTTATTATGGGTGAGGTGGTTGTTGACTTTTACAACATACGTAATTCCAAAAGTTGGAGAGTACGCCCCCTTTTTCTATACAGATAGGAAAAACTAGGGTTTTAGCCAATACCCCTTCTTCTTGAAAATTCTTTTTCCTTGGTGGATCACCTCTAGAGGCCAAACACTTGGGTGGCTAACGTTGATCAAAGGAAGGAACCAAACCCGGTGGATTCAAGTTGAACGCGAAAAAGGATTGGAGGTGAACTTGTACCTGAGGAAGCTCGATCTTCAAGGGTATGATTTTTG
The DNA here is from genome assembly GCA_020205615.1 of Panax quinquefolius. Taxonomy (NCBI): domain Eukaryota; kingdom Viridiplantae; phylum Streptophyta; class Magnoliopsida; order Apiales; family Araliaceae; genus Panax; species Panax quinquefolius. Next base: position 3,718,007 of record CM035164.1, on the reverse strand, counting down.
TTCTTTCCTTTTAGTTTAATTAATAATTGTGCATAAAGGGTGATCCGGGTATATGGTTTGTAAAATTTTAAAACTCTGATTTTTACACGTTTCCGCTATTTTATGCAATTTGATTGCGTTCTTGAATATTACAAACCTAACACAAGGAACTTAATTGCGAACATGGCAGCTAACTCACAGCAGTATGGAACAAAGATGGATCACACACTACAAAGGGTAAATGGGGTAAGCACGAGAGACTTAGAGCAGCAGATTTCTGATTTAACTACTTTGGTTCGACAAATGGCTGCAAGGAATACACAAGTTATTCAAAGAAGCTCAACCTCGATTACCATGAAAAAAACCAAGAAGTACCTGTCAATTCTGGGACATTTATGGAGGATATGTTCAAGGCATTCATGAACCAAACACAACAGTTCATGTGTCAGACACAACAATTCCAGCAAGAGACAAGAACTTCTGTTCAAGATCTGAGGGACCAAGTTGGTCAACTTGCAACCACGGTAGGAAGGTCACTTTCTCACACTGTTGAAAATGTAATTCCATAACATTGAGATGTGGTGCAGAGGATCAGAAGCAAGAAAAGTCAATACAAAGTAAGTTCGACAATAGTGAAATAGGAAGCAGTGATGTACTCAAGCACAAATTTCCACCTCTTTCTGCTTATAAATCGAAACTACCTTTTCCCCAAGTTCTAACAAGGAATTGGAAAGTTGGAAAAAATTCAACGTGGTATACTGAGTCTAATGAAAATTCCTTCAAGAAATGGCGAATAGGAACAAGAACTTAAAGATGAGAAGGAGTTCACTAGTGGAAACCATTTGGATGTGCTCGAGACTACTGCTAAATTTGAAGAAATCGGGTATTCAAAGTCTGAAAATGATGAACAAGAGGTAGAGATGGAAGAATTAATAATTCCTGCAGATTTCTATAAGGAGGACATAGATGATGATACTTTCCTTGTACCAGCAACAACACACGATGATAAACACCATGGGACCTTACACGTGGAATTGGACGACGCACATGTCCAGTTCGGCATATATAAAGAGGTATCTTGGTAATGTTAATTCTATTTTTTCTATTGATGTTGTTGACTCTACAAAGGCGAGAATCTCTTGAGCAAATATATAAGGAGGATTTAGAATGGAATGGAGCAAAATCGGGGATCCGAAAGATGCTCCTAATGAAGAATTGAAATTGTTACCGGTCCACTTGAAGTACAAGTCCAATTACATAGGATGAGAAGGATGATGTCAAGCCAATGACAATAAACAAGGGCGTACCGCTTGGGAGGCAAACCCAAGATTCCAGATTTAATTTTCTATCCCTTTACTTTTTAGTTTTTTTTATTGCATGTTAGCTAGTAGTATTTTCTTCTTTACATGATTTTCTTACATTGGGAACAATGTAAGGTTTGAGTGTGGGGGGAAGATTTAGGTTTTTTATTTTATTTAGGAATATTGATCCGATTTTGATGGGGAATTTAAAAAAAATTAATGCTTTTGAAAATTTTGATTTCATGATTCTATCTGGCTATATGTTAAAAAGATTAAAGTCAAAGATTGAAAATTAATGCTACATTTCAAAATCTATTTAATGCTTAGTTGGTTAATGAATGATGAAAACTAAGCCACGATCCATAGTAATTGATTTAAATTGAATTTATGATACATGAGTACTTGAATATGAGAAACATGTTTATTTGGCTAAGTTATTTATGGAGTTGTCTATGTGCACTGATTTCATGACTTAGAACTGTTTAACTTGCTTATGTTGTTGCAGAACCATGTGAAATAATGATGAATGAAAAAAAAGAAAAAAAAAGAAAAAGAAAAGAAAATTGAAAATCTGCTTCAATGTCCATTGTGCGAAATAACTGGGTATCTAAGCCTCGGGAAGCATCGATATTCACGCTGAAAAGTGTGATGGATATAAGCAGCTTGACTAGTCGACTTTTGTGGCCTTTGTTACTTGAATAAGTAAACCTTAGGGGTGTCTCTACACCTAGCGCCCTAAGATCATCTGGTTTGGGAGTCGTTAGTGGAAAGTTCGTTAAGGGGTAACTCTGAAAAGCCTAAGAAAAGGAAACATTGCACATGTCAAGAAAAGAAAAAAAAATATACGAAAAAAAGAAGCATGAAAATACATTCATCTGTGTTAAAAAGAAGGTTCTATGAAAAAATTTAAAAAGCAAGAAAAATTTGTTCTTGGTTGTGAGTCAGTGTGCACGATTTTTGCTCCATAGTAACTAAGTTAAGTAAGTATGCTGATTTTGGGAAAGTTACTTATGTGGTTATAGTTTGATTTAATGAACTTCATTGGTGAAATGGTAAGGTTAGTAATTGTGAGTTGATTGATAAGGCGTTGATTAGAATTTTGCAAATTTAGTGTTGATAATCATGATTTGTACCTTGAAATCTTTTGACATAAAGGTTGAATAGAATTTTTCTGAAAATCAAACTTTTGTTTTACACGAGGACGTGTAAAGGCTAAGTGTCGGGGAATTTGATGAGTGTATATTATTCATTTATTTTGATTCCTTTATATTTAGTTTAATTGCATGTTTCATGTATATATGAGCTTATTAAGGTGTTTAATGATTTCAGGAAGAATTCGAGCTGAAATGAGAAAAAAGGGAAAATTGCAGGGTTTTTAGCATTAAGTTAGATGCATGGTCTTGGCTTGGGACTTGGATTTTATTGTAGAGCTCTTTCCTAGCTTTCCGAAACATCTTGAATCGTCCCAATCAGAGTTTATATGAAAAAGTTATGATCTTTTTACCAGACGAAAGTTGAACCTCAAAGTTTTGAAGTTGCAATTTGCATAGCAGTCACTTGGAGCCTGATTTTGACCTTGATCCAGCCAGAATCTATCAAAGCGTAAAGAATGAAAGTTGTAGATCTCGTCGATATCTTCGTTTTGATAGGTATCAGGTCCCGTAACTCCTCCCAGATCAAAAGTTATGCTTGTTTTACCAAAGGACGTTGCAGCAGGAAATGAAAATTCGCCCCAGCGAATTTTGAGCAGGAAAATTGGAAAATCTTTGATTTTTGGAAAGTTTCTAAAAGCAGATTTTGGCAGACTTCTACATGGAATTGGATTGATATTTCTATTAGCTTTAGAATTTCCTTTAGACTAAGATTTATTTCTAAATTGGATTCTATTTCTTTATGGAAACTAGTTATGATTTGTAATTCCTTTTAGGATTTGGATTTCTACATCCTATAGGATTTAGGACTTTGTTTAGCACTATAAATAGAGGATGTTAGTAAGGGTTTTATACATTCAATCATCTACTACATTCTCTCATCTACAACATTGGAGGATTGAAGATATGAGCTAAGTTCTTTTTATTCAGTTCTAAGGGATGTTGAACCTTATTTATAATTAATGATTAATTGAGTATTCATTATTTATTCCTTCTCACATGAAATTCATTTTTGATAATCTGATTTAATTTCTAAATGCTATTTGGCTTAACTGATTTGATTTCTGCAGGATTGAGTTGGTTAACGAATATCATATGCTAGATCAAGGAATAATATTACGTGTAATTGATAATGTTTCTAATCACAAGTAGTAATTAGTAATACCTGATTGTGGACAAGCTTTTGAGTATTGCTATGATTATCAGAAGATAAGTTAAACAATCCGAGCTTATGTGTTTGTTGCTTGGAATAGTCTAATTCCCTAGTTCTTAATGCTGCTATTATATTAAATCTAGAGAGCTTATTCTAGGTCATATAATTGTTAGAATCTTGTGAAAGAGCTTGTTTCATCGGTGACAATCTAAGGGGAGTTTGAGTAGCAGAGCTTGTTGTTATCTAGGGCTATTAGTTTCATGAAGGGTAAATAATGTTACACTTGATTAATCTATTATTGTAAAAAGGTTATAATTGAATCAAGAATCAAGCTTTTTATTCATTGTTTATTCTTATTAGTTTATTCTTGTTAATTTAATTAATTAATTCACAATCCCTTTTTTTATTAAAAATCATAGGATAAATATAAAACAAATCACTCTCTGTGGGATCGATCCTTGTTTACTACTGTGCTAATTGTTTAAATTTGTAAAGTGAAAGTGAGGTTAATTTAGGAGTGTAAACGACAGCTCCCAAATACATGGTACAGAAACAACTACAATTTTATTAATACAACATAAAAACTGTGAGTTTAAATACAAATATTGTCATCTAGACAATATCCACACTCAAATAAGTCCTCATTCTAATTATTGATACATTATTTTATAAAAATGGTGAGGACTACTAAAATAACTTCTAGAACCATCATTCCATACCCCAACTAGTACTCACTACATTCCCGCCTCCTGAGAAGAAAAATGGAACAAAAAGGAAAAGGGTGAGCTCAACTAGCCCAGTAAAGAACATTATGACTAAGATAATACAGAACAAATTATCGTTAGTCTTTAACGGGGAAAAATCTAATAAAATACAATAGATAACAAGTTTTAAATCAATATTCCCAGCGGAAATAATAATTCATTAGAAGAGTTAAGTAGAGAATGAAATCTACTATCTTCTATATATGGATATAAAAGTTCATCGTCTATCTTTTATCCCTGTAACATCAATCAATATATATCTGGAATCAAATATTCATCTTTGCACTACAGGCCAAAGATATTCATCAGTTGGTCATGTTCATCTAAACACATGTTCATCTTTGCACTACAGACCACAAATATTCAGTAATATCATCATTTAGGACTGAGGATGATGAAAAATATTTTAAAGAAAATGAATCCAGTGAAACAAAAGAACAAGTATTAAGGATTCACACTTTAAATAACCCAAGTTCGAAAATACTTCATAAATATCCAGAGTGGAGTAAAATTCAAGAATGAAGACCAAAACATAGATCCAATCAGAGATAGGAACTATAACAGACGATCTTGGACACAAAAGAAAAATTAATTTTTCTGTGAATAGTGTCGTATTCGTTAATAGTGCCGTATACGTGAATAGTAACTCCGACACTAAAAGATAGAAATTTCACAAAAAAAATCATCATGCTTCGTGAATAGTACTCGTGAATAGTAACCCCTACATGAAAAAGTTCCAAATTTGATAAAAATTTCCAACCAATATTTCGGCATAATGATATTGAAGAAATAATATCATTTTTGAATAAAATAACATCCCTTACCTCAAAAGGATAGTACTTCTAACTGGAATACTAGATATAGTGCTGAAAGAACTTGCACCGTATAGCAATACTCAAAGTATTAAAATACTCACAAAATACGCTCGATATTATAGAGAGAGAAAGAGAGAAGATTTCAGTTTCTGGTGTGATTTTCAATTCTAACCTAAGCACCATATTTATAGGAAAATGCTTAGAACACCAAAGCAGAAAATTTAATAAAATATTAATATATTATATATAAATTCCTACGCACACATTCAAGGATCTGAATTCAGCCATGCTTAACAACAAGTGGGTCCCACCAACCACAAAAAACATGTTTTAAATAATTTTTGAAACAAAATAAATTCAGACCCAATATTCTGGAACTTTAATAATTCATAATAAATAGCTCTTTTATCAGAAAAATTCAAATCTTGTGTCTCTCTATAGGAAATTCAATTCTCTACAACTTTGCAGAAGAAAGTTTTTCAAAATTCCAAATATAAATTGACCAAATCCATAAAGCAGACGATTTTCTGTGCTATAATCAAATTTCTATCAAGAAATGGGCCCATGAGACATGTTTAACATGTTTTAAACAACTTTTGCAACAAAAATACTCTTCCTCCTCATATACTCATATATCCCACATTCATTGTAAAATATCATCATTATTATATTATAATAATATAATAAAATATTATTTTATCGAGAAAAGATAAAATATCGATTTTCAACAATTGTCACTTTAAAATTTTCTCCATCTATATCCACATAAAATGAATATTTTTCTCATCATATAATTAATCAATAATTAATTATTCACAAATAATATTACAGAATCACAATATCGATAAACCTGTGCAGTTCCTGTGAAAGAGGGGCTTTTTAATAAGAATTTCTCCTTCTTGGCAAGCAATTAGGTGACCAAACCTCTCCTTAGACAGAAATTTTTAGACATTGCCAATAATGTTTTCTAATAATATTATTTAGATAATATGAATTATTGCTTCGATAATGGAAAATACTGTGTAGTGACAATTATTGAAACAACAGTAATATAAAATATCAACGCAGCAATTATTGAATCAATAAAATAAAATACTGAACTGTAACTACTGTAACAATTATTGAGTAGTGCCTTCTTACGTAAGAATCAATAATTGGTGCAATACCGTAATGTTCTTGTGCAACAACAGCAGACATCGTGTTTTAACCACCGGGTATTCCAACAAGATTAACTTGAATAATCGCTGGCAAGTTATTTATAAACAACATATACTTGTCATTTTCTTCATCCAATCGCTTTCGTTATGGGGCCCCATAAAGGCTGCGTTGTAAATACGATTATTCCCCGGCAATGAAGAATATTCCACGACCAAACGAATATTCCCCGACAACAATGAATATTTTATAACCACCTGCTTATTTAAAATATTTGTGCATTTTACCCATAACTAACCACATTAATAAAATCAACCCTTACTATTTCAAAATAATAAATAGAGGAAAATAAATTTTATTTATTAATAATTTGGGGTCTTACAACCTCCCCTCCTTATGAAATTTCATCCTCGAAATTGATGTACGTACCTGGTGTTTCGAAAAGATGAGGATACCTCGCTTTCATTTTCGTTTCCAACTCCCAGGTCATTTCCTCAATAGCATGGTTTCTCCACAAAACTTTAACTTGTGGTATGACCTTTGTGCGTAGGACATGTTCCTTCCTATCCAAGATCTTGGATGGTACCTCTTAAATCACGTTAAGTCTTCATTTACCTCGTCAGATTTCTAACTTCAATGACGTGGTTTGGGTCTTTAACATATTTCTGAAGCACGGATATATGAAAAACATTATGAACACGAGACATACTTGGAGGTAACGCGAGTCTATAGGCCACATTTCCTACTCGTTTCAAGAATCGAAATGGACCAATAAATCGTGGATTGAGCTTTCCTCTCTTTCCGAATCTTATAACTCCCTTCCATGGAGCCACACGCAACAATACATGATCCCCAATACTAAATTCCATGTCCTTTCGATGAAGATCCGCAAAACTCTTTTGTCGATCATGTGCTATTTGTATATATTGTCGAATCGTTTGGATCTTTTCCGTAGTCATACGTACCAACTCGGGTCCCAACAATGTTGCTTCACCCACCTCATCCCAACATATTGGAGAGCGACACTTTCGTCCATACAATGCTTCAAATGGAGCCACACCTATACTTTTCGATAGCTTGTTGTTGTAGGAGAATTCCACCAATGGTAAATACTTATTCCAACTACCTTTGAAGTCTCAGGACACGAGTCTTAATAGATCTTCAAGAGTTTGAATAGCCCTCTCGATTGTCCGTCTGCTTGAGGATGGTATACCGAACTAAATCAGAATCCAGTCCCATAGCTTTTTTAGAAGTTAACCAAAATCTTGAAGTGAATCTTGGGTCACGATCTCAAACTATGGATCTTCGGCATGCCATGCAATCTTACAATCTCATTTACGTACATACTAGCAAGACGTTCAAGGAATAAGTCTCACGTATAAGTAGAAATGGGCCGACTTGGTTAATCTATCAACAATAACCCAAATCGCATCTATGCCTTGAGAAACCTTGGGAAGACCCGTAACGAAATCCATAGTAATGTGTTCCTACTTCCATTTCGGAATCTCAAGTGGTTGCAATGGACCCTTTGGTACTTGATGCTCCGCCTTTACATGTTGACAAGTTAAACACATCGAGACAAACTTTGTAATCTCTCTCTTCATATTATTCCACCAAAATGTATGTCGAAGATCACGATTGTGACGCCCCCAAAATTAGGTATACGTCACCCATCTTGGGTCGCCACTTACATGGTACATAAATTCAAATACAAACTTAATTATACATACGTAAATATACATACGACAATACATAAACCGAGAGTTCTAATAGAATATTGTCATTTAGACAATATCCATACTCAAGGAGTCCTCATTACATTTATATTGTCACACTATTTAACAGAATAGTGAGGACTACTAATGCTATCCTCCGGACTATTACTCCGCTCCCCGACTTCGTCTCCGCCTATGTTCTCATTTCCTCAAGAGAACAAAGTTGAAAGAAAGGGTGAGCTCAACTAGCCCAAGAAGAAATATTATGACTAAGATAATGCGTAATAAATTATCATTAGCCTTCAACAAAGTTGTTAAACCGATAAAATACAATAGACAACCGCTTAAGCTGCAGCAGAATAAGCAATCCATTAAAAGAGTCAAGTAGAGAATAAAGTCTACTATCTTTTAGGTTTTAAAAGGTTTTCATCAATTTTATCATTTGAGACTCAAATCGACTAATAATAAACCACCACATCTAATCATCCCCGCATTCACGGCCAAGGATTTTCATCAAATTATCAATGGTCATGACTATACCGAATCACCCCTGGTCATAATCATACCAAAAACTATCCATCATCGCATTTACAGCCATCGAGGACTTTTTGTCACATCATTTATATCAAGTCGTGATTATACCGAATGATCCTCGGTCATAATCATACTAAGTTCATCTATGCACGTAAGCCAAAGATAACATAATATAACATGAGGATGATGACAATGACATAGTAATTCAATAAAACAAGTTCAAGAATTATTTAATCCATGAATTATTAACGCCCAAATTGTCAACATGATCTTTGTTTCAGAGAGTAAAATTCAATAATGATCGTAAGAATATTTCCATGAAAAGATATTGGATGAAACGCAAATATCAAGGATATTCTACTAATTTCATGGAGTATAGAAGTCAAAGTTTTAACCAAGTGGGTATAATAAAGAATGGAATAACAAAAGAAATCACCGTGCATGCAGACCATAGATGCAAAGTTATTCCAACAGTAATAATAATAACGGAACGTGTCGTGAAATTCACACCTTACGGGATGTTCCAACAGTAATAATAAAGATGGAACAGATCCTGTAAAACACACGATAGGATATTCCAATGAGAATGATAAAGGCGGAACCAGTCCTGTAAAACACATGCATGTGATGTTCCAATGTAATAATAAAAATGTAACCGTGTGTAAAAAACACATGTATATGATGTTCCAATGAATAATAGAAGAATGTCACCAAGTATAGGGTAAACTCACAGATACAAAAGTTATTCCAATGTAATAATAAGCAATGGAATAACATAAGGATTTCACCAAGTATAGGTACGCCATGATACAAAGTTATGTATAGGTATGCCACTTTTACAAAAGTTATTCCAATGTAATAATAGTGAATGGAATAATGTAAGTTCTCTTCAAGAAGAAAGAATAACACCCCTTACCGTAAAAGAACCGAATATAGAAGTAGTGAAGTAGCGTAATACTCTTCTTCTTTCTATAATTTTTCTCTATAGCTTCTCTCTATAATTTCTCTCTCTAGAGTTTCAATGAATTCGTAAGAAAATAATGAAGGAATGAGCTTCTATTTATAGGAAAATGGAATGCATAAGAATTCAATCCATGAAGCGGTCCAGATTGATTTACTTTAATCGACGGTCCATATTTAAAGAAAATCTTTTAAATAAAATATAATATATTCTATTTATATAAAAACATTTTACTATGCAAACACTATGCAATACTATGCAAAATACTATGCAAAAAACACTATGCAACACTATGCATAATAAAATATAATATATTCTATTTATAGAATAACTTTAATAAAGTATTCTATTTTATATAAAGATGTTTCATTTTTATTACGTTAATAATACGAATAAAACAAAACGTCATTATCGCTATAATAATTCATATTATTAATCGACAATAATGGAATCAAACTGAGTGACTTCTCACATAAGCATCAATAATCAATACCGTGTGCTACTATGCAACCACACGACATCGCATTTCTTTACTACCGAAAGTAGTTCAACAAAGAACCACGGTAAAACTTCCGCCGTTATTTCAATAAAATATTTTTGTCGTTTTCTCAATCCGACAATAATTCTGTTGTGGGGTCCACCAATGATTAAGCCGTTGTACGAATATTCCCTGCTAAACCGAATATTCCCCGACCAATCGAATATAATATAACCACTTGCATACTTTGCAAAATTTATAAATACTACCCACAACTATAATATTTATCTCAAATTCACACCATAATATTAAAAATTATTTCGATAAAATTTAAATCTTTATTGATAAAATCTGGGGTCTCACAACAATACATTTTGGTACTTCCAAGATGGATTGCAAACGGTGTATTATGTGCCTCCATCATGATCTTGTACTTCAAATCAGAATCATTAGGAACACAAAGTCTGGAGTGGACTCGAAGTATTCCTTCTTCATCGATTCTTACTTCTGGAATAGCACCTTCTTGCACTTTCTTCTTCATACGCATCAGCTCCGGGTCTGTGGCTTGAGCAACTTAAACTTTATCTATTAAAGTTGGTTCTATGCGTATACTTGACATCATCGTACTCGTTCCTACATATGATCTTCTACTCAACGTGTCAGCTACCACGTTTGCTTTTCCAGGATGGTATTGAATAGTGTGGTCGTAATCTTTCAACAGCTTGAGCCAACGTTGTTGCCGCATGTTGAGTTCTTTTTGAGTGAAGAAATATTTAAGGCTTTTATGGTCTGAATATATCTCCACTTTCTCCCCATATAGATAGTGCCTCCGGATCTTTAAGCAAGAAAAACGATCACGCTAACTCTAGATCATGAGTAGGATAATTCCTCTCATATTCTTTAAGTTTTCAGGCATGCTATGACTTTCCCGCATGAGAACACATCCTAACCCTTTTTTCGAAGCATTCATTGAGATAACAAATCCATCCGAACCGGATGGTATTATCAAAACAGGTGCCGAAATGAGTCTCCTCTTGAGATCTTGGAAACTCTTCTCGCATTCTTCGCTCCATACGAATTTTGTATCTTTACGAGTCGGTGAGTTAATCTGAGTAGCGATTCTAGAAAATCCTTCCACAAATCGATAATAACCAACTAAGCCCAAAAACTACGTGCTTTGGTCCACCGTCTTTGGTTGCTTCCCAACTTTGTATTGCTTCAATATTGAATTGAGTCAACAGACACTCCATGTTTTGACACCATGTGCCCAAGGAATTCTACTTCCTCAAGCCAGAACTTGCATTTCTTCAGCTTGGCATATAGTTTATTATCAAGAAGCCTTTGCAGTACTAGCTTCAAATGGCGCTCATGATCTTCACGGCTTTTGGAATAGATGAGGATGTCATCAATAAAGACAACAACGAATTGATCCAAATATTCCTTGAATACTCGGTTCATCATATCCATGAAAGCAGCAGGAGCATTAGTCAATCCAAAAGACATGACTAAGAATTCATAATGCCCGCATACAAGTTCGAAAGTAGTCTTTGGAATATCCTCTCGTTCTAACCTTCAAATTGATGATATCCGTAAGCTAAGATCGATCTTTGAAAAGAATTGTGCTCCTTTCAGAATGGTCAAAAACAGTCATCAATACGAGGTAGCGGATACCTATTCTTGATAGTGACATGGTTTAATTCCCGGTAATCGATACAAAGTCGCATACTCTCGTCTTTCTTCTTTACAAATAATATAGGAGCACCCCAAGGAGATGTACTAGGACGAATAAAACCGATGTCCAACAACTCCTGTAGTTGGACCTTTAACTCCTGAAGTTCAATAGGAGCCGATCGATATGGGGTTGTAGAAATGGGCATTGTACCAGGTTCAAGGTCAATAAAGAATTCAACTTCACGTTCTGGGGGTAGACCGGGAAGTTCTTCAGAAATACGTCAGAAAGTCAATAACAACAGAATATTATTCAAATCGACGCGTGTCTTTATTCAAATCCATAACATGGGCTAAGAAAGCTTGACATCCATTTTTTAATAAACGAATAGCTTTATGACTTGATATAATAGTGATTGATTTTAATGGCTTAGTTGCTTGAATTCTCATAACAGGTTGGTTAGGAATATGAAAACTAACAACCTTACGAAAGCAATCAATTTTGGCATGATGAGTAGTTAACCAATCAATCCCTAAAATCACGTCAAATTCAAGTATCTTTAAAGAGATAAGGTCAACAGGTAATGTGATGGTGCCAACTTGGATCAAAGAAGATTTATAAAGAGTGGATATGATGAAAGTTTCTCCTAACGGAGTTTCCACAGATAGGTCAAAGTCTAATTTCTCCGAGTCAAGTTTAAACGTTGAGCACAAGCAGGAGAGATAAATGAATGGGTAGCACCCAGATTCTAGTAATGTATAAACTTCGTGATAAATTTATGATTAGTTTACCCGTGATCACCTCGTTTGGGTTCTCGTGATGTTGACGAACCACGACAAACGCTTCCAGAACCGTTGACTTTGACTTTTCTAGATGACCTTTTGAGTCACCATCCCCATTGGACTTGGTTTTTCTACAAAGGTAATCTCGAGCGATATGCCCTTCCTTTCCACAGCTTATAACATACCTTAAACTGTCAGGCGGTTTAATTTGATATGTCCTTCTTTTCCGCACTTATAAGATATAACCTAGGTGGTCGTTCTCCTCCTTCGAACCGATTCTTCTTTGGTCGACGTCTTCACATTGTCATTGTTGAATCTCCTCTTTTAAAATCTCCCCGACTCGCTTCTTCTATTTTCATGGCCATAATTACCACCAGAGTAGTTACCGCTTTTGTTCGAATGTTTTCTCCCATTGGTTTTCATTTCTCCGATGATCGCCGCCACCGGATGTATTAATCGTCACATTCCTCGTTAAACGTATTCGCTTATCTCGCCTAATAATTGAGCCACATTGACAATATATGAATATAAAGAAAAATTTGAGAGATAAGATATCATTAGAATCTCGGGTTTTAAACCTCTCAGAACATCCTCGTCATTCGTTCCTCATTCTCTACCAAATGAGGTGCAAACCTGGATAACTCTGCGAACTTCGCCTCGTATTGGGACACCGTCATATTGTTTTGTTCTAGTCTAATAAACTCTACCTCCTTCATATGGCGAATACTTTCAAGAAAGTATTTTTCGTTGAAAAGTTTCTGAAACGTTTCCCAAGACATGCTGAGTGCGGCAGGCTGGGTCCGTTTCACAGACTCCCACCAGTAGTCTGACTCGCCACGGAACATAAAGGTAGCGAATGGAACCTTATGTTCCTCTGTGCATCCCAAGACATCGAATATCTTGGTAATTTGCTTGATCCACGTTTCCGCCATGATCGGATCTTGCTTTCCCTTAAATTCTGGTGGTCCCAATGAAAGTAGTATGCATACAAGCCAATCATGTTTGATGATAAAGCATATAATTTATAACAATCTTATTCATTTATTAATAAAAAGTATTAATTTATTAAAGGCTTTTAATTATCTACATGATGCTATTTATAATATGTGATAAACCCATAGTTTTAAGCAATTCTTTTAGAATAATGATGATGATCATTCTAATGAGATCTAAATTCTAAGAAAGCTTAAAACTAAAATAGTTCCCAATCGTTGGATTACTAAATTGGGATTAGTGAATCCGGATAGATTGGTACATACGTTGCTTGCTCATTGGATGAGGATGATTGATCTCATGATCATTTGTGTGGAGACACTAAAGCAAGTATGTAGGTGCTTATTGGAGAATAAGTTCATCGAACGCGGGCTCGCTAAGGAATACCTAATGGAGTTTTACTTGCTCGTCAATAGAATTCTCAGTAGTGATAGAAGTACAAGTGATCCTTGGACTTGAGATCATCGTAGTATCTTGTGTATGATGAGTTATACTTTGACTTATTCCTTAAGGCCCTTAGGGTATATCAAAGGGTATGCTTGGGTATAATAAGTTGTACATGGAGATAATGTATGATCAATAAAGAATCTACCACTTCTATTAAAAGAAGAGAAATGTCCTATGTGATTCGATAAATAACAACCCAGTAGTCCTTGGCCAAGGCAGAATGAATTAGAAAGGAGTTTTTAATTTGCATTATTTGGAGTTGTGCATTTAAGGATCGAAATACATATAATTAAATAAAATAAGACTTGATAGTAATTCCATGTCTTATATTTAATTGGGACATTGTATGGTGGAAGGATTGAATTGTACGGTAACTATTTACTCAAAGGTTCTTTTATGATTAATGTTGAAATCTATATTATCCGGAAAGTCGTTGATCGCTTGAGGCTTATCCCTATTGTAGAATAAATATTATTTATTTAAATAAATTAATTGTTTAATTTATTTATTTAAATAAGATTAGAATTGTTCTAATTTATTTATTCACAACCGGTTTAATATGGAGAACCCAAAGGGTCACGCCATAAAAGGAAGAATAATTATTTAAGAAGTTAATGGCATAATCGTAATAATATGTTATGTATATTTAATTTAATCTATGGTGATAGAATAAATTAAATAGCTTAATATTTATTATTTAATATTTTAGAAATATTAAATATAAATTAATAAGAGGAGTCTTATTAATATTATTATAATTATTATTATTATTTTAATTTCTAAAAGAGTTTAGAAATTAATTTAATATAAGTACTCTCATTAGGAGGGAAAATTAGTTAAAGGAGTTTAATTAATTATCCCTAATAAGATTAGGGAGCCCATTTAATTAAAAGAGTTTAATTAAATAATACCTTATTTTATTAAATAAGATTACCTGATATCTTTATAAGAAGAGTCTTATATCAGATATCAAAATAATACGCAATTCCAAATGGTTGGAGAGTACGCTCCTTTTCTATAGAGATAGAAAAACTAGGGTTTAGCCAACCACCCATCTTCTTGAATCCTTCTTCTTCCTTGGTGGATCACCTCTAGAGGCCAAACACTTGGGTGGCTAGCGTTGATCAAAGGAAGGAACCAAACCCGGTGGATTCAAGTTAAACGCGAAAAGGATTGGAGGTGAACTTGTACAAGGAAGTTTCGGATCTTCAAGGGTATGATTCTTGTTCTTATCCTTTTTGTTTAATTAATAATTGTGCATAAAGGGTGATCCGGGTATATGGTTTGCAAAATTTTAAAACTCTGATTTTTATACGTTTCCGCTTATTTTTGCAATTTGATTGCGTTCATGAATATTACAAATCTAACAGTGGCATCAGAGCCAAACCTTTATGCGAATTATTAATTGTTTTAATTTGATATATATATTGATATGTATTTAGAACAATTTAATTGGGCATAATTTATTATATAAAATTTACAAAAAAAAAAAAGAAAGAGAAAAAGCCGTGATGATCAATTCGGATTTCCGTAGCTGGTTTTACTTTTCAATATGCTCATCTTGATTCTTCACGGTTTAATTCTTTTTTTTTTATGACACGTGAGTCACTTTACATGAATCCAGAATCATGTTTGATTTCAAAAAAAAAAAAAAAAGAGGAAACGAATTCTGCACGTTATTATATATAATTTGAGCACCTGCCGCTTTTTTTATTTATTTATTTGACAAAGTTTTGAACATGATGATTTTGCTGGTTCATAAGATCTGGAAGTGATTATATATATTTATATATATATATATGTTAACGTAATATATATATATATATATATATATATATATTTGACATATATATATACAGTTATTATAAATATATATATAATAGTTATATATATATTATTCTTAATAATTTTAGAATTAAAATAAAGTTTATTTTAATTTTAAAATAAAAGTTCATTTTAATCTTAAAATAAAAAGTTTATTTTAATTTTAAAATTAAATTTCATGCTAACTAACTAGATTTGGAATTGGATTTCAAGATAACTAATTGGAGTTGAAATTGGATTCTATGTTTTCTTAAATAAAGGAGTTTATTTAAATATGAAATAAGATTTCATATTATTCAAAATAAAATAGTTTATTTGTGAATAGGAAAAAGAATCCTAATTTTCTTAAATAAAGGAGTTTATTTAGATATGAAATAAGATTTCATATTATTCAAAATAAAAGAGTTTATTTGTGAATAGGAAAAAGAATCCATTTTTCCTTAAATAAAGTAGTTTATTTAGATATGAAATAAGATTTCATATTATTCAAAATAAAGGAGTTTATTTGTGAATAGGAAAGAGAATCCGTGTTTCCTTTAATAAAGGAGTTTTTTTTTTACATGGAATTGGATTCCATAATTAATTAAAATAAAGGAGTTTATTTTGATTAAAGATTTTGATTAAAATAAAATAGTTTATTTTATTCAAAATTAGATAAATTAAAATAAAATAGTTTTATTTTGATTTAAATTTGGATTAAAATAAAGGAGTTTATTTTGTTTCAAAATTAGATTTTATACTAACTAAAGTTGTCCATTAAATGATATCAATATATATATTAAATATTTATTATTCATGAGATGAATGTTATTTATTGATGCATATGATGATGTGTATGATAATAAATGGGATTGATTATGGACTATTGACCAATGTGATTGGATTTTATTTTAGTTGGATGCATGAATGTATGGGTTTTATTAAATGGGGTCTGTGTACTCGCCTTCTCTAATTTTTCTTAATGTAAATTCTATCTCTCTCCTATGTACTTCCCCTCGATCACGATCAAGGTTTCTATTTATTTTAAATAGTTTTGTAATAGGAATAGTTAGAATTATTTTGAAGAATTGGCGATCAAGGGACAAGAAGCGCATGAAGATCCGTTTGTAATGGAGCCCGGGTTTAAATGTAATAGTTATATTTAAATATTAATTCTTGCACCCCTAGGGTTTGACCTTTTGGTTCACTTGGTGGCTCTAGTGAACCAAACTAGAATAAAAGTCCATAATCAATCCGAGTAGAATATAGTATTCTATATGTGCATGCTTAAACTATATATATTATATATTATGCAAACATGCTTTGCATGTTCATTAATATGACACGTATTTTATATATATATGTGCATGCGCGCTAAACAAGATGAGACAAATTAATAACAAACCCCTCAAATTTTTATATTAAGTCCTAAGCGCTCAAAGATATTTGGAATATCGAACGTCGCTTTCTAAAGCATGATAAAATTAATAGAGTATTAAATATTTAATATGAGTTTGTTGTGTCACCACAAGGCAAGTATTAAGTATTTAAGATGTTAATTTATCACATTTGATGCTTATAAAGAAAATTGAACAATATTGTTTTGTTGTGTCACCACAAGGATGATATTTTCTTTTTGAATATATGGAGTGCTAGGTGGGACTTAACTTGGATAATTTTGATTCGGATGTGCCACCACTTGATCAAAATAATCTAAGAGGCAAAAGAAAAGGAGTTGCATAGTTGATGTAATTGACAAAAGTTGTCTACCTATTTATTTATATATAGTTTGTTGTGTCACCACAAGGCTATATACATTTGAAATGGGATCCTTATTCTCACTAGCAAATCTTTAATTAGATTTTGCCGAACTATATAAGTGAGGGTAATATAGTTTGAAGAAAATAGTGGGAGATACCAATTTAAAACAAGACCTAAATTATTTTGGTAATTAATAAAAGAATGTATGTTAAAATTGTGACGCCCCCAAAATTAGGTATACATCACCCATCTTGGGTCGCCACTTACATGGTGCATGTAATTTAAATACAACTTATTAACATAACTGCCGTGGTACAATACGACATAAACCGTGAGTTTAAATACAAATATCGCCTACTAGATATTATACAAACTCAAACAAAAAGTCCTCATTACAATTATTATCACACTATTTCACGTAATAGTGAGGACTACTAATGCTATCTTCAAGACCATCACTCGCTTCCCGACTCGTCCCGCCTATATTCTCATTTCAAGAGAACGGTGAAAGAAAGGGTGAGCTCAACTAGCCCAAGAAGAAATATTATGACTAAGATAATGCGTAATAAATTATCAATAGTCTTCAACAATGTTAAACCGATAAAATACAATAGACAAACCGGTTTAAATGCAATGAATATGCAATCCATTAAAAGAGTCAAGTAGAAAATAAAGTCTACTATCTTTTAGGTTTTAAAAGGTTTTTCATCATCTGTTATAGCCGAGACTCACCTTTTAATAAATATTCCACATCATCGAATCACCCCGCACTACTACCAAGGATATTCTTTAGTATCACGACCACAATTATTCATGCACACACGGCCAAGAATATTTGTGTATTCATTAATGGTCATGATCATGCCAACAATCCGTCCACCAATGCACTACTACCATCGAGGATTTTTATCACATCATTTGTAACATTACTGGCCATGATTACAATAAATAGTCTCTCGGTCATAATCATACCAAGTCCATCTATGCACTACAAAGCCACGTATGACTTTCAACATAATATAACATGAGGATGATGACAATGATATAAGAATTCAATAAAACAAGTTCAAGAATTATTTTATCCAGAATTATTAACGCCCAAATTATCAACATGATAATGTTTTGTAGAGTAAAATTCAAGAATGATCAAGAATATTTTCATGAAAGATATCGATGAAATGCAAATATCAAGGATATTTCACTAATTTCATGGAGTATAGAAGTCAAAGTTTTAACCAACCGGGTATAATAAAGAATAGAATAACAAAAGAAATCACCATGCATGCGATAGAATCGCATTGCAAAGTTATTCCAATAGAATAATAAATAACGGAATTCAGTCCCACAGAAACGCATGTATGTGATGTTCCAATGAATAATAATAAAGACGGAACCAGTCCGGTGAAAAAAACACATGCATGTGATGTTCCAATGTAATAATAATAAAGACGGAACCAGTCCTGGGTGTAAAACACATGCATGTGATGTTCCAACGGAATAATAATAAAGATTTTAACCAAATTAGGTGTAAAACACATGCATGTGATGTTCCAACGGAATAATAATAAAGACGGAACCAGTCCGGTGTAAAACACATGCATGTGATGTTCCAAATGTAATAATAGAAGAATGTCACCAAGTATAGGGTAAACCACATTATACAAAAGTTATTCCAATGAGAATAATAAGCAATGGAATAACAGCAGCTTCTTCGCTTAATAAGAAAGAATAACACCCCTTACATTTGGTAGAAGATTGAAATCGCAAAGCAAAGCAGTAGTAACAAAATACTCTTCTTCTTTCTCTTATTCTCTCTATATTTTTCTCTCTATAGCTTGAATGAATTCGTGTGAAAATAATGAAGCCCTCAGCCTCTATTTATAGAAGATTTCTAGCTTAGCACCGCCGTGTGAAAAGGCAAGTGGCTTGACGACCGGTTTGACGCACCGTAATGTGAAACGACAAGTGGTTCGGATCACCGTAATGTGAAACGACAAGTGGTTCACGACGTCTGGTAAAGGTAATTACTATTAACGAAGGTAAATACTATCGACGATTTAAGGTAAATACTATTCACAAGGGTAATTACTATATCGATTTAAGGTAAATACTATTCACAAGGGTAATTACTATCGACGTTGAAGAGACTCTTAGATGATGACATATGAGCCCCCCATAAAATAATCAAACTTACCACAAATCATTTTTTTTTTTTTTATCAACACATATTTAATCTTTCAACAATTATTAATCATTTATAACTTGTCGTCTCAATTATTGATTTAATACTATAACATATTATACGATGATAATTGCTATAATAATTGAATCAATAATATAAGAGATATGATGCAAGAATTATCGTAGTAATAATTGAGTATAGTTGAGTGACTTCTCACGTAAGCATCAATAATCAATACCGTGTGCTACTCTTACGCAACTCACGCCAGACATCGTATTTTTTACCACCGGGTAGTTCAACAGCTTTTAATTCAGAACACCTCCGCCGTTATTTTTATAAAATATTTTTGTCGTTTTTCAATCCGAAAATAATTTCGCTGTAGGGGTCCACCAACGATTGAGCCATTGTATTTAATATTCCCTAACAAAAAGAATATTCCCCACCAAAACTAATATTTTATAACAACTTGCATACTTTGCAAAATTTATAAATATTATCCACAACTATAACATTATATCAAATTTATTCCATAATATTCAAAAATAATATTTATAGAAAAATTCATCTTTATTTATAAAAGATGGGGTCTTACAACCTCCCTTCTTATGAAATTTCGCCCTCGAAATTAGGGTTAGCGAGACTGGTATGTCAAGAGGTAAGGATACCTTGATTTCATTTCGATTCTAACTCCCAAGTCATTTCCTCAACATCGTGGTTCCTCCACAAAACTTTGACTTGAGGTATAACCTTGGAGCGTAGAATATGTTCCTTCTTTTCCAAAATTTGAACAGAACCTCTTCATACGCCAAATCTTCCGCTATTTCGTCCGGTTCTAACTCAATAATATGGTTCGGTCTTTCACATATTTACGTAACATAGATATGTGAAAAACGTTATGAACACGTAGACATATTTCAAGCAGAAAGTTTAGTCTATAGCCACGCTCCTACTCGATCGAGGATTAAAATGGACCGATGAATCGAGGATTAAGTTTTCCTCTCTTTCCAAATCTTGTAACTCCTTTCCATGGAGCAACTCTTAACAACACGTGATCTCCTATATCAATTCCACGCCCTTTCGATGAAGATCAAGATAACTCTTTTGTCGATTTTGTGAGGTTTTTATACGCTTCGGATCGTTTGAATCTTTTCCGTAGTCATACGCATCAACTCCCGTCCAAACAACGTTGCTTCACCCACCTCATCCCAAAGATAATCGAGAACGACACTTTCTTCCATACAACGCTCGAATGGAGCCATGCCAATACTTGCTTGATAATCGTTGTTGTAGGAAAACTCCACCAATGGTAAGAACTTGTCCCAACTCCCTTGAAATCAAGGACACAGTAGTCTTAATAGATCTTCAAGAGTTTGAATAGTCCTCTCCGATCGTCCGTCTGTCTCGAGGATGATATGCCGAAGCTAAATCGTAAGTCTGCGCCATAGCTTTTTGCAAACTAACCCAAAATCGTGAAGTGAATCTTGGGTCTCGATCGTAAACTATGGATACCCAAGATACCATGCGTCTTACAATCTCGTTTATGTACATACTGAGCAGCAAGACGTTCAAGTGTATAAGTTTCTCAGATTCAGAAGAAATGAGCAGACTTGGTCAATCTATCAACAATGACCCAAATCGCATCAATGCCTTGAGAAACCTTAGGAAGACCCCAGAACAAAATCCATGGTAATGTGCTCCCACTTCCATTCTCGGAATTTCAAGTGGTTGCAATGGACCTTTTGGTACTTGATGTTCCGCTTTAACTCGTTGACAAGTTAGACACCTTGAGATAAACAACGCTATCTCTCTTTTCATATTGCTCCACCAAAATGTATGATTTAATATCATGATACATTTGGTACTCCTGAGATGGATTGCAAATGGTGTGTTGTGCGCCTCCATCATGATATTATACTTTAAATCGTGGTCGTTAGAACACAAAGTCCGGAGTTGACTCAAGTATTCCTTCTTCATCGATTCTTGCTTCCTAAGAGATAGCACCTTCTTGCACTTTCTTCTTCATAACGCATCGCCCTGTGTCCGTCCGAGCTTCGAGCGACTTTAACTTTATCGATTAAAGTCGGTTCTACTCAGATACTCGCTTATCATCACATGCGTCCTCGAGTCTTTAACTCTATCTCCATCCTTTGTAAGTCACACAAAATGGGCCTCATTGACAATATCGCACTCAGATTACTTGCATATGATTTTCACTCAATGCGCCGCCTACCACGCTCGCTTTTCCGTGATGGTATTGGATGGTATGATCATAATCTTTCAACAGTTCAAGCCAACGTCGTTGTCGCATGTTGAGTTCCTTTTGAGTGAAGAAATATTTGAGGCTTTTATGATCCGTAAAGATCTCCACTTTCTCCCCATACAAGTAATGCCTCCAAATTTTAAGTGAAGACAATGACTTCCAACTCTAGATCATGAGTAGGATAATTCCTCTCATATTCTTTGAGTTGTCGAGGCATAGGCTATAACTTTTCCATGTTGCATAAGAACACATCCCAACCCTTTCTTTCAAGCATCATCAGATGACAAATCCCTCCGAGCCGATGGTATTGTCGTAACAAAATGAAATAAGTCTCTCTTCGAGTTCTTGAAAACTCTTCTCACATTCTTCGCTCCAACCGAACTTTGTATCTTTCCGAGTCAATTTGAGTCGATGGAGTAGCGATTCGAGAAAATCCTTCCACGAATCTCCGATAATAACCAAATAAACCGAGAAAGCTACGATTTGGCCATCGATTTAGGTTGTTCCCAAAGATTGAATAGCTTCAATCTTTCTTCGGGTCAACAGATATTCCATGACTTGATACCACGTGCCCAAGGAATGCTACTTCTTCAAGCCGTAACTCACATTTCTTCAACTTGGCATAAAGCTTATATTCACGAAGCTTTTGGAGTGTCACCTCAAGTGTTGCTTCATGATCTTCACGGCTTTTGGAATAAATAAGGATGTCATCAATAAAGACGCACCACAAAGTGATCTAAATATTCCTTGAATACCTGGCTCATCATATCCATGAAGGCAAAGAGAGCATTAGTCAATCCAAAGGATATGACTAGGAATTCATAATGCCCGCATCGAAGTTCAAAGCCGCCTTTGGAATGTCGTGGTTCTAATCTTCAATTGGTGATATCCGGAACTAAGATCAATCTTTGAAAAGAATTTGGCTCCTTGCAATCGGGTCAAACAGTCATCAATACGTGGCAATGGATACCTATTTTGATGGTGACATGATTCAACTCCCGATAATCAATACAAAGTCGATACTCCCATCTTTCTTCTTCACGAATGTAAACAGAGCACCCCAAGGAGAAGTACTAGGACTAATAAAGCCAATGTCTAACAATTCTCGCAGCTTGGGTCTTTAACTCCTCAAGTTCAATAGAGCTATTCGATATGGGGCTTTGGAAATAGGTTTTATACCGGGTTCAAGGTCGATACAAAATTCAATTTCACGCCCGGGGTAGGCCAGAAGTTCTTCTGGAATACGTCAGAAATTTATTAACAATAGAAATATCGCTCAAAACTCGACGTATTTTTGTTTAAATCGTGATATGAGCTAAGAAAGCTTGACATCCGCTTTTCAATAAACGAATAGCTTTATGGCTCGAGATGACCGTGATTGATTTTAATGGTTTGGTCGTTTGAATTCGCAAGATAATAGGTTGATTAGGAATATGAAAGCTAACAACCTTATTTAAAACAATCAATTTTTTGCATGATAAGTAGTTAACCAATCAATCCCTGTAATCACGCCAAATGCAAGTATTTTTAATGAAATAAGATCGATGTAATGCGAGGGCACCGATTTGAACCAAACAAGACTTATAAAAATGGATGTAATGAAGGTTTCTCCCAACGGAGTTTCCACAGATAAGTCAAAGTCTAATTTCTCCTGAGTCAAATTTAATCGATGAGCGCAAGTAGGAGAAATAAAAGAATGGGTAGAACCAGATCAAATAAAGTATAGACTTCATTAGAGTTTATGATAAGCTTACCCGTGATGACCTCATTCGGATTCCTCGCTCTTTGGGAGGTCACAACAAACGCCTCCTCAGACTACTGGGCTTTGAATTTTCTCGGGATGGCCTTTGGTGCCTCCATCCTAATTGAATTTGTCTTCTGTAAACGACAAAATCGAACTAAGTGACCTTCTCTTCCACAATTATAACATGCTTTGGATGGCATGACGCAGATTTGATCGATGTGTCCTCTCCTCCGCATTTGAAGCATATGATAGTGGTCTTTCTCCTTCCTTAACAATGGGTGCTTTGGTCGACGCCTTTCCACCATTGTTGAATCTCCGCTTTCTTGAAATGTCCATTCTTATTGTTTTGGCCCCGATTACCACCGGAAGTGGTTACCATATCCGCCCGTTGATTCCTCCACGCTTGTTGTCACCGCTTCGATGACTACTCGCCGGTATTATAATTTTGCTCACCGCTTTCTTTTAGTTCAGGTTGACTCATTATCGCGTTCCACTAATCGAGCCCTATTTACAACATCCGAATACAAACACGCTTTATGAGAAATAAGATGTTGACGATCTCCCGCTTCAAACCTCTTAAAAACATTCGCGCCATTCTCTCTCTTCATTATCCACCAAGTGGGGACGCGAAACCGTGATAACTCCGCAAATTTTGCCTCGTATCGTTTATTACTGGCCATATTGTTTTGTTCCAACTTGATAAATTCCACCTCCTTCATGTGGCGAATACTTTCAGAAAGTATTTGTCGTTGAAATGACTCCTCGAACTTCTCCCAAGATATCTTTAAGACAAAGAAAGTTGAGTACGTTTTTACCGATTCCCACCAAGAATCCGCCTCCGCGCAACATAAAGGCGGCAAAGGAACCTTTTGCTTCTGGAGCATCCCAAGACATCAAATATCTTGGTAATCTTCTTTATCCATGCTTCCGCCGTAAGTGGTTTTGGCTCTCCTTAAACTCCCGGTGGTCCCAGCTCCTTGAATTGTTTAGCGGTGACCACCGAGAGTTTTCCGTGTTTCCACCTCACGTTTTGGACAGAGTCGCTCACTTTCATTGTTGCATAAATTGCATAAAGCCTCCGAACATTTGATCATTCATCATTTGGTCGTTGTTGTTGTTTGCATGAGGATTGTCGCCTTCCGATGCACATTATCCCGATTATTGATATGTGGTGAATCAACAATCGTCTTAGGCCCATTGCTATTCTCAACATTCTCGGATGTCATTTTCAGACATCGCCACAAAACAAAAGGTTAATTGACATGTAACAAATTATCCCTATCTTCCCGACCAACCAATAAAATAGCACATAAACTTAGGTAGGTCATACTAGCAAGGTATTCCCCTGCCTCCCTCCTAGTACTATTCTCACATCTTAGCCGTGGATCATATCCCTAAGCTCGATATTAACCGTGACGCCCCCAAAATTAGGTATACATCACCCATCTTGGTCGCCACTTACATGGTATGTAATTTAAATACAACTTATTAACATAAGCGCCGTGGTACAATACGACATAAATCGTGAGTTTAAATACAAATATCGCCTCACTAGATATTATACAAACTCAAACAAAAAGTCCTCATTACAATTATTATCACACTATTTCACGTAATAGTGAGGACTACTAATGCTATCTTCAAGACCATCACTGCTTTTCCGACTCGTCCCAAATATATTCTCATTTTTCAAGAGAACAATTGAAAGAAAGGGTGAGCTCAACTAGCCCAAGAAGAAATATTATGACTAAGATAATGCGTAATAAATTATCAATAGTCTTCAACAATGTTAAACCGATAAAATACAATAGACAACCAGTTTAATCTGCAGTTGAATACGCAATCCATTAAAAGAGTCAAGTAGAAAATAAAGTCTACTATCTTTTAGGTTTTAAAAGGTTTTTCATCATCATTATAATGAGACTCACCTTTTAATAAATATTCCACATCATCGAATCACCCCCGCACTACTTACCAAGGATATTCTTTAAGATCACGACCACAATTATTCATGCACTACACGCCAAGAATATTTGTGTATTCATTAATGGTCATGATCATGCCAACAATCGTCCACCAATGCACTACTACCATCGAGGATTTTTATCACATCATTTGTAACATTACGGCCATGATTACAATCAATAGTCTCTCGGTCATAATCATACCAAGTCCATCTATGCTCTACATGTGCCATGTATGACTTTCAACATAATATAACATGAGGATGATGACAATGATATAAGAATTCAATAAAACAAGTTCAAGAATTATTTTATCCAGAATTATTAACGCCCAAATTATCAACATGACATCTTTGTTTTGTAGAGTAAAATTCAAGAATGATCGTAAGCATATTTTCATGAAAAGATATCGATGAAACGCAAATATCAAGGATATTTCACTAATTTCATGGAGTATAGAAGTCAAAGTTTTAACCAACTGGGTATAATAAAGAATAGAATAACAAAAGAAATCACCATGCATGCGATAGTAATTGCACAGCAAAGTTATTCCAATAGAATAATAAATAACGGAATTCAGTCCGTGAAAACGCATGCATGTGATGTTCCAAATGTAATAATAATAAAGACGAAACCAGTCAGGTGAAAACACACATGCATGTGATGTTCCAATGTAATAATAATAAAGACGGAACCAGTCGGGTGTAAAACACATGCATGTGATGTTCCAACAGTAATAATAATAAAGATTTTAACCAGTCCTGTAAAACACACGCATGTGAGTGTTCCAACGGAATAATAATAAAGACGGAACCAGTCAAGGTGTAAAACACATGCATGTGATGTTCCAATGTAATAATAGAAGAATGTCACCAAGTATAGGTAAACCACGATATACAAAGTTATTCCAAATGTAATAATAAGCAATGGAATAACAGCAGTTCTCTTCATGAATAAGAAAGAATAACACCCCTTACATTTGGTAGAAGATTGAATCGCAGCAAAGCAGTAGTAACAAAATACTCTTCTTCTTTCTCTCTTATTCTCTCTATATTTTCTCTCTCTATAGCTTGAATGAATTCGTGAAAAATAATGAAGCCCCAGGCCTCTATTTATAGAAGATTTCTAGCTTAAGACTCGATGTGAAAAGGCAAGTGGCTCGATTTAATCGGGTTTGACGCTCAGAATGTGAAACGACAAGTGGTTCGACGCCTCGTAATGTGAAACGACAAGTGGTTCGGACGTCTGGTAAAGGTAATTACTATTAACGAAGGTAAATACTATTGACGAAGGTAAATACTATTCACAAGGGTAATTACTATCGACGAAGGTAAATACTATTCACAAGGGTAATTACTATTATCGAAGAGACTCTTAGATGATGACATATGAGCCCCCATAAAATAATCAAACTTACCACAAATCATTTTTTTTTTTCATCAACACATATTTAATCTTTCAACAATTATTAATCATTTATAACTTGTCGCCTCAATTATTGATTTAATACTATAACATATTATACGATGATAATCGTTATAATAATTGAATCAATAATATAAGAGATATGATGCAAAATTATGTAGTAATAATTGAGCATAAATGAGTGACTTCTCACGTAAGCATCAATAATCAATACCGTAAGCTACTACTACGCAACTACGCCAGACATCGCATTTCTTTACCACCGTGTAGTTCAACAGCTTTAATTCAGAACACCTCCGCCGTTATTTTTATAAAATATTTTTGTCGTTTTTCTCAATCCGATAATAATTTCATTAGGGGTCCACCAATGATTGAGCCATTGTATTTAATATTCCCTAACAAAAAGAATATTCCCGACCAAACTAATATTTTATAACAACTTGCATACTTTGCAAAATTTATAAATATTACCCACAACTATAACATTATATCAAATTTATTCCATAATATTCAAAAATAATATTTATAGAAAAATTCATCTTTATTTATAAAAGATGGGGTCTTACAAAAATGTTGTTAATTACAAATTCATTTACGTAATTTTACAATGTCTAAATTACTATCATCATTGAAACATATTAGATGTTATTTAACCAAACCGTATTAAAGCGGATTGGTTAAGGAATTGAGAATAGTTCTCATGGCGTAAAAGTTATCTTATGTCCTTAATACGCCTATCCTCAAGAATGGTTTGCGCATAATGCCTCCGAGGAAGACATTGCTACTTTTAGAAAGTGGCAAGATGATGCACATTGGCTCAATGCATCATGCTCAAGATCTATGAAAGTAACGAGCTTGGCCGTCGCATGAAACTATGGATGCTTTTACTATATTCCCGCACATCAAGTAGTTGATGGTGAGGAAAGTAGGACCGATAGATATCGATATCTAAGGAGCTCTTCCGATCTAGAATGGCCAACGGCACTATAAGTACAGATAAAAAGTTCTTAACATAATCAATTTGATTGATCAATTAGACAACTGGTTTTGTCATGGATGGAGAGTTGAGCCAAGATTTGATCTTGCACTCACACTCGGACTCCTTTCACAATTGTTGTGAATTTTTCATATAAACAAGCTAGATATCGCTTCGTTGATTTGCTTAACATGTTGAAAAATGATGAGAGTCACTTTCCAACCAAGAAAGACCATGTCTCATCGGTAGGGGCCAAAGGATCTTCTGAAAAGAAGAACGATTCAAAGAAAGGCGTAAACAAAGGATAATACGAACAAAACTGATATGGATGGCAAAGGAGTTTGCTACCACTGCAATAAGCTTTGGACACCTGGAAAGAAACTCATGAGAAGCATCTTGCAGAGCTAACCAAAAAAGCTTAGTGAAGTTTCGATTATAAATACAATTTTGTTCATAATTTAAAATAAATTTTTCTTTAAGTCAAGGTTCTACTGGGTATTGGATACCGACTTTGGTTATCATAAATATAGATTTATGAAGGGACCAAGTTAGAAGTAAAAAGCTAAACAAAGATAAGTAATCCTATGTGTGAAAAATGAAACAAAGGTTCTTTGATTAACCATAGGAACTTATAGTTTAGCATCGCTTACTGCGCAAATCTATTAAATCAATAAGTTGTTATTGTATTCCAATTCTCGTTGAAACATTATTTCTATTTTATTGTTGGACAATAAAATCTTTGGTATTATATTTAAGAACAATTGTTGTTCTATTTATAATAATAATGTTTTGTGTAGAACTAGAATATTACTTAATAGATTTAGTATACTTGACTTACATGAAAATAATTTTGCATATTGAACAAATTAGTATAAGAAAAGGAGATGATCATTCAAAGAGTTGAATGTGTGTATTTCTTTGAAATACAAGTGTGAATTATTTGAAAGGTTCAATGAATTCAAAAGTGAAACAAATTGACAAAGTATTAAGATTCTTTGATTAGATCAAGGAATAAATACTTGAGCAATAAGTTTCTAGATCATCTCAAATGGTTTTTCTCATAATGGACGCCTCGATACGTAATAATTGATTGATGTATCCGAAAGGAAAAATTGTACCTTGTTGGACATGCAGTACGGTCCATAATGATTTTACCGACATTCTAGTATCCTTCAGATCATGTCCAGAAAGAAATGGTGCATATCTACGAAAAGGTAACCTCAAATATCCTACCCAAGACTCTATAAAAGTTATGGACGTTGAGGATTCCTAATCTTAAGTATGTTAAGATAAGGGTTGTCCAACTTATGTGAAACGGTTTCAAAGGATAAGCTTGGGACAAAATTTGACAAGTACAAATTTGTGGGACATCCTAAAGTAAGTTTAGGCCATATGTTCAATAATCGTACCTAGCAAAAGATGTTTGTTGAGAAACATGTTGCCTTCTAAGATAAAGATGTTTATCATCAAGGGGCTAGTGGGAGGATAATAGATCTTCAAGAGTTCAAGAACCACAAAACACTATAAGTCAAATAAGAGGAACACAGTAGATGACCTATTGTACCTGGCCCAATCGAATCAGAATCTGAAATAAGATCAAGATACCTAGGAGGTATGGATTCATCATGGATGATGATGATGACGACGCACGCATCATGAAGATGATGATCCGTAGAGTTACATACGATGAGGTAAGAGTTCTAGTGTGTACAAAAGGGTCGAAGGAGCGTCTTGAAATTTCTAGTATTATATGTTGATATACTACGGATGAGGAATTACATACCAATGCTACAATCAGTAAAGATAAAGTTGTCTAAACATTCCTCCATGAATGATTTGGGAAGAGTGTCGTTATTGGGGATGCAAATCTATATAGATAGATTTAAAAGGATGCTCAACTTAACCCAAGGAACGTATATTCATTTGATGCTAAAGTCGTTTAGCATGGCAAACTCCAAGAGATGTCTCATGTTGATGAGCTATGGAGTGTATTTCTCTTTATAGTCCCCATGACTCGGAAAAGAGAGAGATCGCATGAGTGACTATCATGTATGCAATGAAATATACAAGATCTAATGTTGATCGGTCATATTCTCGAGAAGATCACCGTAAAGGCGGTGAAAAACATCTTAAAGTTCTTAACAAGCACTAAGGATGTGAGCATACATGGTGGGTCCGAATTAAAACTAGAGGGCTTTTACAGACTCAAATTTTTCGCATGCACTCAAGATGATGTAAAAATCCACTTTAAGGTAAAGCGTTATCTTGAGCAATTGGTGCGTTGAATTGGAAAGGTTCCAAACAGCAAAGAGTTGCTGGTTTAGTGATAAAGACAAAGTATATAGCTATAAATGAAACTGCAAGTTGATTGTTTGGATTAAAAGTTCATTACAGAACTAGGAATAATTCCTAAGTCTCATCTTAGATCTAAACATGTGTTGTGGCACTTTCATTTGATTATTAGAATCATTGAAAGATGGGAAATCACTATAGAGATAGTGGACTCTCAAGAACAACATTACGTATCCATTAACTAAAGTTTATCCAACAGCGGGATAATCATCACTTAGAGAAGAAGAGTATGAGATACCATGACGATTGGCTTTAGTGCAAGTGGGAGATTGAAAGTAGTATGCATACAAGCCAATCATGTTTGATGATAAAGCATATACTTTGTAACAATCTTATTCATTTATTAATAAAAAAGTATTAATTTATTAAAGGCTTTTAATTATCTACATGATGCTGTTTTATAATATGTGATAAACCCATAGTTTTAAGCAATTCTTTTAGAATAATGATGATGATCATTCTAATGAGATCTAAATTCTTAAAAAGGTTAAAACGAAAATAGTTCCCAATCGTTGGATTACTAAATTGGGATTAGTGAATCCGGATAGATTGGTACATACGTTGCTTGCTCATTGGATGAGGATGATTAATCTCATGATCATTTGTGTGGAGACACTAAAGCAAGTATGTAGGTGCTTATTGGAGAATAAGTTCACTGAACGTGGCTCGCTAAGGAATACCTAATGGAGTTTTACTTTTGTCAATAGAATTTCTGTAGTGATAGTAGTACAAGTGATCCTTGGACTTGAGATCATCATAGTATCTTGTGTATGATGAGTTATACTTTGACTTATTCCTTAAGACCTTTAGGGTATATCAAAGGGTATGCTTGGGTATAATAAGTTGTACATGGAGATAATGTATGATCAATAAAGAATCTACCACTTCTATTAAAAGAAGAGAAATGTCTATGTGATTCGATAAATGACAACCCAAAGAGTCCTCGGCAGTAGTGCATGGATAATTTGTGGTCGTGATACTAATGAATACACAATTATCTTTGGTAGTAGTGCATGGATAATTTGTGGTCGTGATACTTAATGAATACACAATTATCTTTGGTAGTAGTGCATGGATAATTTTCGTTGTGATACTAATGAATACACAATTATCTTTGGTAGTAGTGCATGGATAATTTGTGGTCGTGATACTTAATGAATACACAATTATCTTTGGTAGTAGTGCATGGATGGATAATTTGTGGTCGTGATACTAATGAATACACAATTATCTTTGGTAGTAGTGCATGGATAATTTGTGGTCGTGATACTAATGAATACACAATTATCTTTGGTAGTAGTGCATGGATAATTTGTGGTCGTGATACTAATGAATACACAATTATCTTCAGTAGTAGTGCATGGATAATTTGTGGTCGTGATACTAATGAATACACAATTATCTTTGGTAGTAGTGCATGGATAATTTATGGTCGTGATCTTAATGAATACACAATTATCTTTGGTCGTAGTGCATGGATAATTTGTGGTCGTGATACTAATGAATACACAATTATCTTTGGCCGTAGTGCATGGATAATTTGTGGTCGTGATACTAATGAATACACAATTATCTTTGGCCGTAGTGCATGGATAATTCGTGGTCGTGATACTAATGAATATCCTTGGCCTGTAGTGCAGGGATGATTCGATGATATGGATTAATTATTGAAAATTGAGTCAAAGAATGAAATATTAATTCATGGATGTGGTAAAAGTCATCTTTGGCCGTAGTGCATTGATAGACTTGGTATGATTATGACCAGAGACTATTCGGTGTAATCATGACCATAATTAAAAACACGAATATCCTTGGCTAGTAGTGCATGGATAATTCGTGGTCGTGATACTATTAAGCTGCGTCTCAGCCTTATTGGTTTTACAGTTGTATATCTTTAGCCTGTAGTGCAAAGATGAATTGTTAATGAATATCTTTGGTAGGATTGCAAAGATGAACTTAATATTTTCAACGATAAAGGTATTCAAGGTATCCTCACCTCTTTATCATATCAGTCGTTACCCTAATTTCGAGGGCGAAATTCCATAAGGAGGGAGATTGTGAGACCCGGATTTTATCAATAAAGATTTAAATTTTGTTGAAATAATTTTTTAATATTATGGTGTGAATTTAAGATAATATTATAGTTGTGGGTAGTATTTATAAATTTTGCAAAGTATGCAAGTGGTTATATTATATTCGATTGGTGGGGAATATTAGGTTTAGCGAGGGAATATTCGTACAACGACTCAATCATTGGTGGACCCCATTAATGTAATTATTGTCGGATTGAGAAAGCGACAAAAATATTTTATTGAAATAACGGCGGAAGTTTTAAGTGGTTCTTGTTGAACTACTTTCGGTAGTAAAAGAAACGAAGAATACGTGTGGTTGCATAAGTAGCACACGGTATTGATTATTGATGCTTATGTGAGAAGTCATTCGGTTTGATTCCATTATGTCGATTAATAATATGAATTATTATAGCGATAATGACGTTTTGTTTTATTCATTATTATTAACGTAATAAAATAGAAACATCTTTTATATAAAATAGAATACTTTATTAAAGTTATTCTATAAATAGAATATATTATATTTTATTATGCATAGTGTTGCATAGTGTTTTGCAAAGTGTTTTGCATAGTATTGCATAGTGTTTGCATAGTAAAATATTTTTATATAAATAGAATATATTATATTTTATTTAAAAGATTTTTCTTTAAATATGGACCGTCGATTAAAGTAAATCAAACTGGACCGTTCATGGATTAATTACTATGCATTCCATTTTCCTATAAATGAAGCTCATTCCTTCATTATTTTCTCATTTAATTCATTGAAACTACAGAGAGAGAAATTAGAGAGAGAAGTTATAGAGAGAAAATTATAGAAAGATGAAGAGTATTCTGCTACTTCACTATTTCTATATTAGGTTCTTTTACGGTAAGGGGTGTTATTCTTTCTTCTTGAAGAGAACTTACGTTATTCCATTCATTATTATTACATTGGAATAACTTTGTAAAAGTGGCATACCCTATACATAACTCCGTATACATGGCATACCTTATACTTGGTGAAATCCTTATGTTATTCCATTGCTTATTATTCATTGGAATAACTCAGATATCATGAGTTCCCCTATACTTGTTGACATTCTTATTATTACATTTGGAACATCCACATGCATGTGTTTTTACAGGACACGGTTCCGATTTTTATTATTACATTGGAACATCCATGCTGTGTGTTTTACACCACAGGACTGGTTAAAATCTTTATCATTCTGTTGGAATATCCTATCTCGTGTGTTTTACACGGATCACGGTTCCATCTTTAATATTCTCATTGGAACATCCTGTTGGTGTGAATTTCACGACACGGTTCCGTTATTATTATTCTGTTGGAATAACTCGTCATGCAAGTACCGCATGCATGGTGATTTCTTTTGTTATTCCATTCTTTATTATACCCGGTGGTTAAAACTTTGACTTCTATACTCCATGAAATTAGTAGAATATCCTTGATATTTGCGTTTCATCCAAAGATATCTTTTCATAAAAATATTCTTCGATCATTCTTGAATTTTACTCTACTAAATAATTATCGTGTTGACAATTTGGACGTTAATAATTCATGGATTAAATAATTCTTGAACTTGTTTTATTGAATTATTATGTCATTGTCATCATCCTCATGTTATATTATGTTATCTTTGGCTTACGTGCATAGATGAACTTAGTATGATTATGACCGAGGATCATTCGGTATAATCATGACTTGATATAAATGATGTGACAAAAGTTCTCGATTGGCACGTAATGCGTTGATGGATAGTTTTGGTATGATTATGACCGAGGGGTGATTCGGTATAGTCATGACCATTGATAATTTGATGAAAATCCTTGACCGTGTGGTACGAGGGGATGATTAGATGTGGTGGTTTATTTATTAAGTCGAGTCTCAATGATAAAATTGATGAAAACCTTTTAAAACCTAAAAGATAGTTGACTTTATTCTCTACTTGACTCTTTTAATGGATTGCTAATTCACTGCAGATTAAACCGGTTGTCTATTGTATTTTATCGGTTTAACATCGTTGAAGGCTAATGATAATTTATTCGCATTATCTTAGTCATAATATTTCTTCTTGGGCTAGTTGAGCTCACCCTTTCTTTCATTGTTCTCTTGTGAAATGAGAACATATTTGGGACGAGTCTGGGAACGTAAGTAATGGTCGAGAGGATAGCATTAGTAGTCCTCACTATTACGTGAAATAGTGTGATAATAGTTGTAATGAGGACTCCTTTTGAGTTTGTATAATATCTAGTAGACAATATTTGTATTCAAACTCACAGTTTATGTCGTATTGTACACGACAGTTAGGTTAGTAAGTTGTATTTGAATTTATGTACCATGTAAGTGGCGACCCAAGATGGGTGACGTATACCTAATTTTGGGGGCGTCACAGTTGGTATCAAAGCTTAGGGATATGATCCCTGGCTAAGATGTGAGACAAGAACTAGGAGGGGAGAGACGGGGAATTCCTTCGCTAGTATGACCTACCTAAGTTTATGTGTTATTTATTTGGTCGGTCAGAGTATAGGGATAATATGTGATATGTTATTTAACCCATGTTTGGTGGCAGTATTTGAAAATGACATCTGAAAATATTGAGTGAGCAATGAAGCACATGAGGCCAGTTGAGTCATTTCAACCAAAAAGGTAATGAGCAACAACACGATAATAATCATCTACGGTGGCAAGCGGTCATTGAACAATGATAACCATCGTGGGGAAATTA
Organism: Panax quinquefolius; assembly: GCA_020205615.1. NCBI lineage: Eukaryota > Viridiplantae > Streptophyta > Magnoliopsida > Apiales > Araliaceae > Panax > Panax quinquefolius. Next base: position 3,682,842 of record CM035164.1, on the reverse strand, counting down.
TCATGTCAAGAATGGTAACCATTTGAATTGGTAATCATGGGCAAGATAATAAGAATGGACATTTCAAGAAGAGAGGGTTCAACAATGACGTGAAGACGTCGGCATCAAAGACCCGTTTCAAAGGAAGAAGAACGACCACCCGGTCAGATGTTTCAAAATGCGGGGGAGGACACATCCGTCAAACCGTACGTGACAATCCAAAGCGTGTTTTAATTGCGGAAGAGAAGGTCACTTAGCTCGATTTTGTCGTATGGTGAAGTCAAGTCCAGTTGAGATAGTGATGCCAAAGGATGTCCCTGACAAGCAAAAGCCGGTAGTTTAAGAGAGCGTTTTTTTCTCGTGACGAGGAAACGAATAAAATTATCACGGGTAAGTTAATCATAAGCTCTTGCGAAGTCTATATCGTATTCGATCACCGGTTCTACCTATTATTTTATCTCTCTTGCTTGATTCAACGTTTAAATTTGACTCCTAGAGAAATTGGACTTTGATTTATCTGTTTAAACTTAGTTGGGAGAAACCTTCGTTACCTCCCATTGTTTATAAATCTTGTTGATTCAAATCGAAACTTTCACGTTACCTGTCAATCTTATCTCTTTGAAAATACTTGCCTTTGATTTTAGGAATCAATTGGTTAACTACTCATCATGCTTTTCGTAAGGTTGTTAGCTTTTATATTTATAACAACCCTGTTACACGAATTCAAAGTAACCAAACCCTAAAATTAATCATTGTCATATCAAGCCATAAGTAAAGAGCCCCGAACCTTTCGTTGTTGACTTCCTTGTGTGGAATGCACCGAAGCCGGACTTTTCTCAGAGGCAACATCGTGAATGAAGATGGCAAGTTTATAGGTATCATTGTGAGGTGCTTATCTAGGTTAAGGATAGAAGTCACAGTTGGTATCAATGTGACGTCTTATCCAAGTCTTGGATGAGAGTCACAGTTTTGAATGATATTTCTATTATTAATAAATTTCCTGGCGTATTCTTGAAGACTTCTTAGCCTACTTAGAGCGTGAAATCGAATTTTGTATTGACCCCAGTACAAAAACCCATTTCTTAAACCCTCAAATATTTCTTCAACTAAAAGGATCTATTTACGTGGATTATGATGAAAGTCATAATAAAAGCATTGGACTAATGAAAATCATGGGTATACGTGGTATTAGTAAGTGTTATAATGAGTTATGTTGGTTAGTATGTGAAAACATGAAAGTTTCTTAGAAATCACAAAGAGTTGAAAATCAGATTTTGGTGAAAAACGTAACATGAAATTCAATTGACCATATCTCCTATTATATTTTGAATTTTTGAATGTGGTCAAGTCCTAGAGTTAGATCTATGAGTTACCTAACTAATCCAAGTGCAATTACTGAAAAACGTGTTGTAGATTTTTGTGTGGACTGATTTTAGCAAAGGAGTGCAAAGCTGCAAAAACCGAAAAAGCTTCTGCCATGATTTTAGAGAGGCTGTTTCGGCCACTTAAATTATGAGAAAAATTCTGGCCTTTTAGGACATGAAGGTATATGGTATAAAGTACCTCCTGTCCAAAAATGAGCTCATTCTGACTTAAAATGAGCAAGTTATGACTATTTCAATATTTAGGTTTTTCCGATTTAAAAACGCTATAACCAAGTTCTATAACTCCGATGACCATGAAATTTAAACTGGAGGCACACGTTAACATGTGTAAGGTCCTGCCAAGATTTGGGAATTTTTGGAGTTAAACTTGAGGTAGCTAATTTCTTAAGGAATTAATTAGAAATTGTTTTTTGAAAAATAGTAAATGAATTTTAAAAATTCCGAGAAAAATATATTTTCATTATGAGACTATATTATGCTAAATCCCAGAAAAGAAATATTTTTGGGACTGATTTGGTATTTTTCATGAAAATAGTTTAATTCTGAACATATGAGTTAAATATGTTATGTGAAGTAACAAAGTTGAAAATATGATTTTATGGCTAGAAATCTATATATAGAGTATATGCATATTTTTGATGAGGAATTTGATAATTGGTGATGATATTTTATGAGTATGGCATTTTTGAATGATTAAATGCATTATATGGTAAAAGCGTAAACAATTAAGATAAATTGTTTATAAATTTAAGAAGTGATTAAAATATTGTTATAATATTAATGATATTAGATTATGAGATTATTAAGTGATTGAAAACATGGGGATATTCTTGAATCTGGATAAATTATATTATAAATGTTTAATATTTATCCTTTATCTCATTTGATTGATTCTTTATATCATTATCCTCATGTTTATATTATGTTGAAAGTCATCTGTGGCTGTAGTGCATAGATGGACTTGGTATGATTATGACCACGGATTATTCGGTAGAATCATAACCAGTAATTGAAAACACAATTATCTTTGGCCGTGTTAAGTGCATGGATAATTTGTGGTCGTGATACTAATGAATACACAATTATCTTTGGTAGTAGTGCATGGATAATTTGTGGTCGTGATACTTAATGAATACACAATTATCTTTGGTAGTAGTGCATGGATAATTTGTGGTCGTGATCTTAATGAATACACAATTATCTTTGGTAGTAGTGCATGGATAATTTGTGGTCGTGATACTAATGAATACACAATTATCTTTGGTAGTAGTGCATGGATAATTTGTGGTCGTGATCTTAATGAATACACAATTATCTTTGGTAGTAGTAGTACCATGGATAATTTGTGGTCGTGATACTAATGAATACACAATTATCTTTGGCCGTAGTGCATGGATAATTTATGGTCGTGATCTTAATGAATACACAATTATCTTTTGGTAGTAGTGCATGGATAATTTGTGGTCGTGATCTTAATGAATACACAATTATCTTTCGTAGTAGTGCATGGATAATTTGTGGTCGTGATACTAATGAATACACAATTATCTTTTGGTAGTAGTGCATGGATAATTCGTGGTCGTGATACTTAATGAATATCCTTGGCACGTAGTGCGAGGGATGATTCGATGATATGGATTAATTATTTGGTGAGTCTCGTGAATGAAATATTAATTCATGGATGTGGTAAAAGTCATCTTTGGTCGTAGTGCATTGATAGACTTGGTATGATTATGACCACGGATTATTCGGTATAATCATGACCGTAATTGAAAACACGAATATCCTTGGCCAGATAGTGCATGGATAATTCGTGGTCGTGATACTATTAAGCTGAGTCTCAAAGATTATTGGTTTTACAGTTATATATCTTTGGCTTGTAGTGCAAAGATGAATTGTTAATGAATATCTTTGGCCGGATTGCAAAGATGAACTTAATATTTTCAACGATAAAGGTATTCAAGGTATCCTCACCTCTTTATCATATCAGGTACGTACCCTAATTTCGAGGGCGAAATTCCATAAGGAGGGGAGATTGTGAGACCCCAGATTTTATCAATAAAGATTTAAATTTTGTTGAAATAATTTTTTAATATTATGGTGTGAATTTAAGATAATATTATAGTTGTGGGTAGTATTTATAAATTTTGCAAAGTATGCAAGTGGTTATATTATATTCGATTGGTCGGGGAATATTCGGTTTAGCAGGGAATATTCGTACAATACTCAATCATTGGTGGACCCAATAATGTAAGAATTATTGTCGGATTGAGAAAACGACAAAAATATTTTATTAAAATAACTGGCGGAAGTTTTACCGTGGTTCTTGTTGAACTACTCAAGTAGTAAAATGCGATGTCAAGAATACGTGTGGTTGCATAAGTAGCATTACGGTATTGATTATCGATGCTTATGTGAGAAGTCATTCGGTTTGATTCCATTATTGCCGATTAATAATATGAATTATTATAGCGATAATGACGTTTTGTTTTATTCGTATTATTAACGTAATAAAAGCGAAACATCTTTTATATAAAATAGAATACTTTATTAAAGTTATTCTATAAATAGAATATATTATATTTTATTATGCATAGTGTTGCATAGTGTTTTGCATAGTGTTTTGCATAGTATTGCATAGTGTTTGCATAGTAAAATATTTTTATATAAATAGAATATATGATATTTTATTTAAAAGATTTTTCTTTAAATATGGACCGTCGATTAAAGTAAATCAATCTGGACCGTTCATGGATTAGTTACTTATGCATTCCATTTTCCTATAAATAGAAGCTCATTCCTTCATTATTTTCTTTTAATTCATTGAAACTTCAGAGAGAGAAATTATAGAGAGAAGCTATAGAGAGAAAATTATAGAAAGATGAAGAGTATTCTCGCTACTTCACTATTTCTATATTAGGTTCTTTTTACGATAAGGGGTGTTATTCTTTCTTCTTGAAGAGAACTTCGTTATTCCATTCATTATTATTACATTGGAATAACTCCGTAAAAGTGGCATACCCTATACATAACTTTGATACGCAGATACCCTATACTTGGTGAAATCCTTATGTTATTCCATTGCTTATTATTACATTGGAATAACTTTGTATATATCTGGATTTACCCTATACTTGGTGACATTCTTCTATTATTACATTTGGAACATCACATGCGTGTGTTTTTTACAGGACTGGTTAGATTTTATTATTCATTGGAACATCACATGCGTGTGTTTTACAGGACCGGTTTAAAATCTTTATCATTACATTGGAATATCCTATATCGTGTGTTTTACAGGACCTGGTTCCATCTTTAATATTACATTGGAACATCCTGTTGGTGTGAATTTCACACGACCTGGTTCCGATTATTATTATTACGTTGGAATAACACGTACATCTAAATACCGCATGCATGGTGATTTCTTTTGTTATTCCATTCTTTATTATACCCGGTGGTTAAAACTTTGACTTCTATACTCCATGAAATTAGTAGAATATCCTTGATATTTGCGTTTCATCCAAAGATATCTTTCATAAAAATATTCTTACGATCATTCTTGAATTTTACTCTACTAAGCAAAGATCATGTTGACAATTTGGGCGTTAATAATTCATGGATTAAATAATTCTTGAACTTGTTTTATTGAATTATTATGTCATTGTCATCATCCTCATGTTATATTATGTTATCTTTGGCTTACGTGCATAGATGAACTTAGTATGATTATGACCGAGGATCATTAAGTATAATCATGACTTGATATAAATGATGTGACAAAAGTTCTCGTGGCACATGTAATGCGATGATGGATAGTTTTGGTATGATTATGACCGGGGTGATTCGGTATAGTCATGACCATTGATAATTTGATGAAAATCCTTGGTAGTGGGTACAGGATGATTAGATGTGGTGGTTTATTTATTGTCGAGTCTCGGTGATAAAAATTGATGAAAACCTTTAAAACCTAAAAGATAGTTGACTTTATTCTCTACTTGACTCTTTTAATGGATTGCTAATTCACTGCAGATTAAAACCGGTTGTCTATTGTATTTTATCGGTTTTAACATTGTTGAAGGCTAATGATAATTTATTCTCGCATTATCTTAGTCATAATATTTCTTCTTGGGCTAGTTGAGCTCACCCTTTCTTTCATTGTTCTCTTCGTGAAATGAGAACATATTTGGGACAGATCGAGAGAACGAAGTAATGGTCCGAAGGATAGCATTAGTAGTCCTCACTATTACGTGAAATAGTGTGATAATAGTTGTAATGAGGACTCCTTTTGAGTTTGTATAATATCTAGTAGACAATATTTGTATTCAAACTCACAGTTTATGTCGTATTGCATACCTGACAGTTAGGTTAGTAAGTTGTATTTGAATTTATGTACCATGTAAGTGGCGACCCAAGATGGGTGACGTATACCTAATTTTGGGGGCGTCACAAGTGTCGTATACGTGAATAGTAACTCCGACACTAAAAGATAGAAATTTCACAAAAAAAATCATCATGCTTCGTGAATAGTACTCGTGAATAGTAACTCGTAAATAGTAACTCATGAATAGTAACCCCTACATGAAAAAGTTCCAAATTTGATAAAAATTTCCAACCAATATTTCGGCATAATGATATTGAAGAAATAATATCATTTTCAAATAAAATAACATCCCTTACCTCAAAAGGATAGTACTTCTAATTGGAATACTAGATATAGTGCTGAAAGAACTTGCACCGTATAGCAATACTAAAAGTATTAAAATACTCACAAAATACGCTCGATATTATAGAGAGAAGATTTCAGTTTCTGGTGTGATTTTCAATTCTAACCTAAGCACCCTATTTATAGGAAAATGCTTAGAACACCAAAGCAGAAAATTTAATAAAATATTAATATATTATATATAAATTCCTACGCACACATTCAAGGATCTGAATTCAGCCATGCTTAACAACAAGTGGGTCCCACCAACCACAAAAAACATGTTTTAAATAATTTTTGTAACAAAATAAATTCAGACCCAATATTCCAGAACTTCAATAATTCATAATAAATATCCCTTTTATCAAAAAAATTCAAATCTTGTGTCTCTCTATAGGAAATTCAATTCTCTACAACTTTGCAGAAGAAAGTTTTTCCAAATTCCAAACAGAAATTGACCGAAATCCATAAACGGGCGATTTTACAGGCTATAATCAAATTTCAGTCAAGAAATGGGCCCACGGACATGTTTAACATGTTTTAAACAACTTTTATAACAAAAATACTCTTCCTCCTCATATACTCATATATCCCACATTCATTGTAAAAATATCATCATTATTATATTATAATAATATAATAAAATATTATTTTATCAGAAAAGATAAAATATCGATTTTCAACAATTGTCACTTTAAAAATTTTCTCCATCTATATCCACATAAAATGAATATTTTTCTCATAATATAATTAATTAATAATTAATTATTCACAAATAATATTACAGAATCACAATCATCGACAACGAGATAGTTCCGAGAAAGAGGGCTTTCAATAAGAATTTCTCTCTTCTTGGCGCATGATTAGGTGACCAAACCTCTCCTTAGATGAACTTTCTAGACATTGCCAATAATGTTTTCTAATAATATTATTCAGATAATATGAATTATTGCTTCGATAATGGAAAATCTTGTGTAGTGACAATTATTGAAACAACAAAGTAATATAAAATATCAACGCAAGCAATTATTGAATCAATAAAATAAAAAAATCTTGAGCAAGAACTCATCGTAATAATTATTGAGTAGTGCCTTCTTACGTAAGAATCAATAATTGGTGCAATACAATGTCTTCTTGTGCAACAACGGCAGTACATCGTGTTTTAACCATCGGGTATTCCAACAAAGATACTTGGTAATAATCTATACCAAGTTATTTATAAACAACATATACTTATCGTTTTCTTCATCCGATCGATTTTCGTTATGGGGCCCACAAAAGAATGCGCCTTCGTACGAATATTCCCCGACAGCAAGAATATTCCACGACCAAACGAATATTCCCCGACAATAATGAATATTTTATAACCACCTGCTTATTTAAAATATTTGCGCATTTAACCATAACTAACCACATTAATCAAATCAACCCTTATTATTTCAAAATAATAAATATAGGAAAATAAATTTTATTTATTAATAATTTGGGGTCTTACAGCAATGGTTTCAAAAATCGAGTGTGTGTGTGACATTCTTTTCGGGACTAAAGAAAACCGTGTATGGTGGCATTAATGTCAACTGTAAACATGTGGTAAAATGAGAGTATTAAATCCTAGGTTGATGACAAACTGCCCGGGCGATTTTTTAAGAACCTGCGCATAATATCTATTCCAATCTGAACCGATCAATTCAAAAATTCTTCATCCAAACCGTGCATTCAAAAATCAATATTTATAATTACATTTTTTCCCCAACTTCGAAAATTCTATAAATAGGGAGTATGTTATTCATTTGGTTTTTACTAATTCAGTGAAAAGCAAAGTATACTCTTCTTACCTACATCCTCTCTAAAAGCTTTATATCTCTTCTTACAAAAGTTCTGATTATTTTAGAAGGGAAATTGATCCAAGTATTGAGATACGTTTAATTTTTGTTGAATTATTTCTTACTTGTATTATATCTATAGATATACGAATTTACATTGTTCTACACAATTCTATATATCTATATTTCATCTATTTGTCAAATAAAATTATACTTGGGCGCCGCAAGGCTACGGAGATACACCTCTACGGAGAAGAGTTCGAACCGTACGATTCCTTATAGTCTTCAGTAACCTTTTATCGACATTATTTATATAAATATCGTAAAATAGATACGACATTTGATAGCTCAAGACGACACTGAGATATTACTCCAAAAAGAGTATTCATCTGAACTGGACTTGAGAATCGTAGTGATCTATTGAAAATATTTATATAAATATCAATTGTGAAAATTATAAATTTTGTCTTACTTAGACGCCGCAAGGCTACGGAGATACACATCTACCAAGAGAAATTCGAACCGTACGATTCCTTAAAGTTCACATAATAGATGAAATATATATTCTTATATATTATTTGAGTTAAACAATAATATTTGTTATATCAGTTTATGCCTAACTGATTTAAATATTATACTTGATAAATATTGTTTGAATTAATTTATTCTTTTTATACAAGTATTGATCTATAAACATCTTTCATATAATACTTGTTAAAGATTATCTGAGAAACAATTTTATATAATCCATAGAAAAAAACTATTTATTTTCAAGAGTTTATAATTCTTTATCAAGTGCGTTAAACTTTTGAAACTGCTTAAACCGAAGCATTATTGAACTAAAGCTAAAATTAACTTATCTGCTTATTTAAGAAGCTTCCATCAAAAACATAAAAGTTACTTGAACTTTTATAACTGTGCATATTTTATATATTTGCTTAAACAGAAGCATAATTTGATCTAAACATAACCTCTCTATCTGCTTTCAAAGAAACATATTTTTAAATATAAGAGTCTCTGAATTTTTATTTATTCTATAATTAATATCTGCTTATTTAAGAAGCCTTCATCTTTACTAAATTCTTCTATGCTTATTTGAGAAGCACATTGTTGTAAATTTATCTGTAAAAAGAGAAAAGGTTATAATTAGTTTGTTTTATGTACCTGTGAGAAAGTCGAGCAATTCTTCGACCAAGACCAGAGTCTTAGAGAGGTCGGTAGGAAGTTGGGTCTCTAATGTACTTGTGAGGTAAGGAAGAGACTGTTGTTTCAAGACCAGATCATAGAATAATACTGAACTCAAAAGGTGGTACAACTAGACTTGAGGAGGGAGCGGGGAGCTTGCCGTCCAAGATAGATTAGTTGGGAATAGTTGAAAGTTTGTCTATACAACTTTGTTAAGGCTTCTCCGCCTGTTGAAGAAGTGTTTATTACTGATAGTAATAGGATCTCAAGTTCCAAGTAGAGACTTGAGACTAGACGTAGCAACATACCAAGGGGTGTATGTTGTGAACTAGATAAATCTTTGTGCATTGTGTGATTGAATTTTTACTATCTTGCATATTAATATCTAAAACTGCAAATTGATTATTAAAAATTCAAAAAGGCCTAATATAATTTTTTTTAACCTGTAATAATCTATTCAACCCCCCCCCCCCTTTAGATTATTATTGGACTGTCAGTGTAGAATTAGGAATATGAAAAAAAATAATAGTACTTACATACTACAGAGTAAGAAAGAAAATATTATTTCTTACGAGTATTGAAAAAAATAATATCTCTTACCTTAAAAGGAGAGTACTTCTGACTGGTATGACGGGGATATTCTTGAAGAAAATTTGTACTATTTTCTACGCTCAAAACTTCCTTAAACTCAAAAGAAATATGCTCAATATTATAGAAGAAGAATTCTCTAATTCTGGTATGATTTTCATTTCTAAACTAAGCATCCTATTTATAGGAGAATGATAGGATACTATTTAGGAAAATAATCATGGACGCACAGTAAAAATATTCTGACGCAATTTCATCAGCATATATTTGAGACCACCAATAAGGGAGTGCCCTCCTGAGGAGGTAACTAACAAAGTGGGAGATAAGGACCAATGAGGGAGCGCCCTCTTTTGAAGATAACTAGCAAATGGGGAGATATGGACCAATGAGGGAGCACCCTCATTCATAAGACAGTGAACAATAGCTGCATTATTTGAAAAGTTAGCCAATTATCATAACATACGAAAGAATTTTGTACCCTAAAAAAACTAAATGACCAAACACCAATTTACAAGGATAATTGAACAAACATCTTCCACTCATCAATTATTATTCTTATCTTTAATCAACACGAACTTATTCATCATTAATATTATAACTCACAATATTAACAACCAGATCATTTCCAGGAAAGAGGGGGCTTTCCGATAAGGACTTCTCCTTATTGGCGCGCAATTAGGTGACCAAACCACTTTCCTCGACAGAACTTTCTAGACATTGTCAATAATAAAAATAATAATATGAATAACTTTGTCGTCTCAATTATTGATTTAATAATATAAAATATTGTGCAAATGATATTGTGATAGTAATTGAATCAATAATGTGAGATATTATGCAGCAATTACTATGACAATAATTAAATAAAACTGAGTGCCTTCTCACTTAAGTATCAATAATCAAAGATACTGTATAAGACCGTGTGCTACTATGCAACCACGCGTATTACTGTACTTTTATCACCGGGTATTTCAACAGTTAACGGTAAAACCTTTCATTATTTTTATAAAAAGTTATTTTTGTCGTTTTCTAACTCCGATAGTAATTCCGTTATGGGGTCCACCGATGATTGTGTCGTCGTACGAATATTCCCTGATAAAACGAATATTTCCCAACCAAACGAATATTTTATGACAACTTGCTTACTTTAAAAATTTTGTAAATATTATCCACAACTATAACATTATATCAAATTCACACCATAATATTCAAAATGATATTTAGAGAAAATTAATCTTTATTCATAAAAGTTGGGGTCTTACAAGTAATGTCTTTATTGGACGCTTTTTCCATGATGGACCTTTTGAAATCCCGACCTCATTTAGCATCCATATATGATCAGCCCAAAGTCCAAACTTGAAAAACACAAAACATCTCCATACAAAATATGTTGTCCTATTTAAAACAAAACATTAAAACTAACAATTATATTAATATGTAAAGGTAATATAGTAATAGTGTAGTTTACAAATAAAAATATTTTTCATTCCCTTCCCTCTTTTTAAACTCACAAACAAGAAAAAATATAATTAAAATCTCATCCATTTCATTCCTTTCTAAGGTGGTTTTTGTTTACCTCTTAATACTTCTTAACAACTTTATATCTAATTCGGTAAGAGGATAAAATTATTTGGTAAAATTTTGTTTGCATCTTATCGTCTTTTAATCGGTAAAAGAAAAATATAAATCTAAATCATTAAGAGTCGTATCTTAATGAAAAATTTAAATCTATAGAGCCTCTATAAATATTGTACTCCCTCAATTCCAAATTTTAAAATTATTATTCAGGTTTGAAAAGTCAATTTGAGATATTTTTAAATTTAAAATTAATATTTTTAAATTTAAAAATCATTCGAGATGTTTTATATTTTTTTTAGTTACCAAACAACTTTTTAAGTTCAGATGATTTATGATCTAATTTATTAAAATATACTAATCATTTAGATTTTGCTTAGTTTTATCAAATACCATCTAAAACTCACAAACATAATAAAGAAAAATTATAATTCATTCTCATTTCTTCTCATTCCTTCTCATCCTATGTTTTCCCTTCCTATCCATCCCTCCAAACTCACAAACGGAGCATAAATCTCGGGTTTTGTCTAAGGCTGAGGGGAAAAGAAATTACTTTTAGAGCAACTCTTCATGATGTGGCAAGAATTTTAAAGAATAATTAACATTGACAAATGAAAAAAATGTCTTCTCTTCTTTAATTAATTTTTTTAAAAATATTTTGAACAACAAAGAAGTTACTAATTTATGAGAATTCTTAATTCATTCCATTTATTTTAGTATAAAATTTTCAAAAATGTTAATTATTAAACTATAATCTATTTTTGAAAATTATATATATATATATATGTGTGTGTGTGTGTGTATATTTCAACTTTTAAAATTAAATTTAGAATCTTAGAATTTAAAATTAAATTGCGTTTCATGAAAGTTTTGAAAGAAACAAAGATGTAGTTAGTAGTATTTTTAAAATTTGTTTATAATAGTTATACTAGTTTATATTAACATTAAGAGTCTTGTGATATATTGTGAAAATTTTAAGCCAAATTATGATTACGAAGTATGTGCATACATAGATAAATATGAATTAAGAAATGTCTCATTTTAATTTATTCTATCTATTCACATGCATTCCCACGTTGGTCGCTGTGACGCCCCCAAAATATGTATACATCACCCATCTTGAGTCGCCAAATACATGGTACAAAATTCAAATACAACTTAATAATACAACTGTCGTGTAGAATACGACAAGACATAACTGAGAGTTTTAATACGAATATTGTCTTCTAGACAGTATTCAACTCAAATGGAGTCTTCAATACATTTATTATCACACTATTTCATAGAATAAGGAGGACTACTAATGATATCATCTGGACCGTCACTCCGTTCCTCGACTAGTCTTGGCTACGTTCTCATTTCCTGAAGAGAACAATGAAAGCAAAAGGGTGAGCTCAACTAGCCCAGTAAGAAATATTATGACTAAGATAATGCGAGTAATAATTTATCGTTAGCCTACAATGATGTTAAACCGATAAAATATAACAAACATCAAGTTTAGCTGCAAATGAACAAGCAATCCAATAGAAGAGTCAAGTAGAGAATAAAATCTACTATCTTCTATGATTTAAAAGGGTTTTCATCACTTTTATCGCTGAGACTCAGCTTAATAAATAATCCACATCATCCCTGCACTACGACCAAGGATATTTATTAGTTTCACGACCACAAATTATCCATGCACTACAGGCCAAGGATATTCATGTTTTCATCAATGGTCATTATCATACCAACAACTGTCCATCAATGCACTACGGGGCAATGAGGACTTTTACCACAACATTTGTAATATTACGGTCATGATTATACTGAATAATCCCTGGTCATAATCATACCAAGTCCATCTATGCATTACAGGCCATAGATGACTTTCAACATAATATAAACATGAGGATGATGACAATGATATAAGAATTCAATAAAACAAGTTCAAGGATAAATTTTTAAGGATTTATAATTTAATTTATCCGAAATCAATAACGCCCAAATTGTCAACATGATATTGCTTTGTGGAGTAAAATTCAAGAATGCTCGGAAGAATATTTCCATGAAAGATCTTTGGATGAAGCCTTGAAATATCAAGGATATTCTACTAATTTCATGGAGTATAGAAGCTAAAACTTTAACCAACCGAGTATAATAGAATATATGAAACCGAAATAGATTTTTTGTCGCCATGCAGTAATCCACGCAGTATGATCATTTCCACAATTTAATAAGGAATGAATCGAAGGATCATTCAACACGCATGCAGTAATCCACATGCATGGTTATTCTAACAGAATAATAAAGAATGGAACCAGTCGTATGTAATCCGCACGAACATGATATTCCAAATGAATAATAATAAAGAATGAACCCGGTCATGCGTAATCCACACTGCACGGGATATTCCAACAGAATAATAAAGAATGGAATACCGTAAGAATTTCACCGTGTATGCAGGTTTCAGGCATGACAAAGTTATTCTAACATAATAATAAAGAATAGAATAACAACCCTTACGAGTATTGAAAAAAATAACTCTCTTCATGAATACGAAAGAATAATACCCCTGACCTTAGTAGGAGATTGGATACTGCAATAGTGTAGTAATAGAATACTCTTCTTCTTTCTCTCTTATTCTCTTTATACTTTCTCTCTCTATAGCTTGAATGAATTGGTGAAAAATAATGAATAAATGAGCTTCTATTTATAGGCTTGGCAGAGTAAAGGTAAAATAGTCTTGTCGCCATAATTTATGACATCATCGATCATATTACATCATTGCTTACCTCATCGTCCGATGACATCATCGCTTGCATCACAGGAATTCAAATTCAATTTGTTCTCTTCCACCTCCTTTTACTTTTATACCATGAATTTACTATAATAATGCTACCATTCAAATTATAAAAAATGTACTATTATATAATCACATCATACTACTATAATGTAATATTATAATAATATATTTGAATTAATTATTTTATCGAAAAAGATAAAATACCAACTTTCAACAAATGTCACATGCTAAAAATTCCTCGATTTAAATCCACTTGAATAAATATTTTCTTATCATATATATCAACAATTAATTATTCACAAATAATATTACAAAATTACAATATTGACAACCGGTAGTTCTAGAAAAAGGGGCTTTCAGATAAGGATTTCTCCCTATTAGTAGCTTGATTAGTGACCAAACCCCTTCCTCGACGTAACTTTCTAGACATTGTCAATAATGTAAATAATAATATTATTCAAATAATATGAATTATTGATTTGATAATTTGAAATACTGTGTAATGACAATTATTGAATCAATAATATAAAATATCAACGTAGGAATTATTGAATCAATAAAATAAAATATTGAACAGTAATTACCTTGATTTCATTTCAGATTCTAACTCCCAGGTCATTTCCTCAACATCGTGGTTTCTCCACAAAACTTTGACTTGAGGTATAACCTTGGAGCGTAAAATATACTCCATCTTATCCAAGATTTTAACAGGAACCTCTTCATACGTTAAATCTTTCGCTATTTCGTCTGGTTCTAACTCAATAATGTGGTGCGGGTCTTTCACATATTTACGTAACATAGATATGTGAAAACGTTATGAAAACGAGACATACTTGGCGGTAAAGCGAGTCTATAGGCCATAGTTCCTACTCGACCGAGGATTAAAATTGGGCCAATGAATCGAGGATTGAGAATTTGTCTCTTTCCAAATCTCGTAACTCCTTTCCATGGAGCAACACGTAACAACACATGATCTCCAATATCGAATTCTACGTCCTTTCGATGAAGATCAACATAACTCTTTTGTCGATCTTGTGAGGTTTTTATACGTTGTCGGATCGTTTGAATCTTTTCTGTAGTCATACGTACCAACTCCGGTCCCAACAACGTTGCTTCACCCACATCATCCCAGCATACTGGAGAACGACACTTTCTTCCATATAACGCCTCGAATGGAGCCATGTCAATACTTGCTTGATAACTGTTGTTATAGAAAAACTCCACCAATGGTAAGAACTTGTCCCAACTTTCCTTGAAGTCAAGGACACATAGTCTTAATAGATCTTCAAGAGTTTGAATAGTCCTCTCCGACTGCCCGTCCGTCTGAGGATGATATGCCGAGCTAAATCGTAAATCCGTGCCCATAGCTTTCTATAAACTAACCCAAAATTGTGAAGTGAATCTTGGGTCTCGATCAGAAACTATGGATACTGGCATACCATACAGTCTTATAATCTCATTTATGTACATACGAGCAAGACGTTCAAGTGTATAAGTTTCTCGTATAGGTAAGATGTGACGCCCCCAAAATTAGGTATACATCACCCATCTTGAGTTGCCAGATACATGGTAGAGAATTCAAATACAACTTAATAATACAACTATCATGTACAATACGACAAAACATAAACTGTGAGTTTGAATACAAATATTGTCTACTAGAGATTATACAAACTCAAAAGGAGTCCTCATTATAATTATTATCACACTATTTCACAGAATAGTGAGGACTACTAATGCACCATTTAGGACCATCACTCTGTTCCCGACTAGTCCCGGCTACGTTCTCATTTCACAAAGAAACGGTGAAAGAAAAAAGGTGAGCTCAACTAGCACGAGAAGAAATATTATGACTAAGATAATGCGAGAATAATTTATCGTTAGCCTTCAACAGTGTTAAGCGATAAAATATAATAACTATCAAGCTTAAGCTGCGGTGGAACAAGCAATCCATTAGAAGAGTCAGTAGGGAATAAAATCTACTATCTCTATGATTTAAAAGGTTTTACATCACTTTTATCCTTTGGAACTTCGACTTAATAAATAATCTACATCATTGAATCACTTACGAACTACGGCCGAGGATATTCTTTAGTATCACGACCACAAATTATCCATGTACTACGGGCCGAGGACATTCGTGTATTCATTAATGGTCGTGATTATGCCAACAACGATCCATCAATGCACTATGGGCCAATGAGGACTTTTATCACGACATTTGTAACATTACGGTCATGGTTACGAATAATCCACAGTCGTCATAATCATACCAAGTCCATCCATCATGCACTCTGTGCCACAGATGACTTTCAACAAAATATAAACATGAGGATGATGAAAATGATATAAGAATTCAATAAAACAAGTTCAAGAATTAATTTATCTAGGAACCGATAACGTCAAATTGTCAACATGATACTGCTTTGTAGAGTAAAATTCAAGAATGCTCAGAAGAATATTTCCATGAAAAGATACTGGATGAAGCGCAAATATTAAAGATATTCCACTAATTTCATGGGTATAGAAGTCAAAGTTTTAACCAACCGAGTATAATAAAGAATGATATAACAAAAGAAATCACCATACATCACGATGAAGCCGCACGGTAGGTTATTCAACGAGAATAATAAAGGATGGAACCGGTCCGGATAAATAAGCCGTGTAGATATATTAAAGCGAATAATAAATAATGGAACCAGTCCCCGTAGAACGCATGCAGACAGGATATTACGACAGAATAATAAAGAACGGAATATTGAAGAATGTCACCATGTATAGGGTAGCAGCGTATCTGAGTTATTCCAATGTAATAATAAATAATGGAATAATGAAGTTCTCTTCTTCGAAAGTACAACAAATAACATTCCTTACCGTAAAAGAAACTGAATATAAGAGTAAAGAAGTAGCAGAATACTTTTTTATAGGTTCTCTTATAATTCTCTCTCTAGAGTTTCAGTGAATTCGTAAGAAATAATGAAGGAATGAGCTTCTATTTATAGAAGAATGGACTGCATAGTAACTAACTTATGAACGGTCCAAATTGATTTACTTTAAACGGACGATCCAGATTGGTTTACTATTAAACCTTAAAATAACGATCCATACCGATTTACTATTAAAACTTTAAATTAGCGATCCATATTGATTTCTTATTATAACTTCCACCAATGTCCATATCCATATTGATTCTTATTATATCTTCAACCAACTGATTCGAAAAAATTAAGACATCTCCTCATGGAATAATATTGTACCCAAAAATGATTTGGACCGAAAATAAATATATCTTACGGGTGAATAGTACCGTAAATAGTAACTCGTGAATAGTAACTCATGAATAGTACTTTCACTAACGCGAAAAAGTGTCCCAGAATACCCAATTGAACAATATATCCTCCGGACATCAATTATACTAACACAAATAAGTCCAACACAATGGAACTATAAAATTCATCTTTAATCAACACGAACTTATTCATCATTAATATTATAATTCACAATATTTAACAACCGTGTCGCTCCTGTGAAAGAGGGGCTTTTCGATAAGGATTTCTCCTTATTCAGCGCAATTAGGTGACCAAACCTCTCCTCGATGTAACTTCTAGACATTGTCAATATTGCAAATAATAATATGAATAACTTTTGTCGTCTCAATTATTGATTTAATAATATATCATATAATCGCAGATGATATCGTAACAATAATTGAATCAATAATATGAGAAATATGATAAATGATTCATTGTAGCAATAATTGAGTATAGTGAGTGACTTCTCACGTAAGCATCAATAATCAATCCGTGTGTCTTTCTTGTGAAACTACGCGTATTGTAAGACCCACTTTTATAAATAAAGATGAATTTTCTATAAATATTATTTTGAATATTATGGAATAAATTTGATATAATGTTATAGTTGTGGGTAATATTTATAAATTTTGCAAAAGTAAGCAAGTTGTTATAAAATATTCGTTTGGTTGGGGAATATTCTTTTGTCGGGGAATATTAAATGCGACTACTCAATCATTGGTGGACCCCTACAACGGAAGTATTATCGTAGTTAGAAACGACAAAATTATCTTTCTATAAAAATAACTACGGAGGTGTTACCAGAGTTAAAACCTGTTGAACTACTCGATTGGTAAAAGTACGATGTCTGGCGTGGTTGCATAGTAGCACCGGTATTGATTATTGATGCTTACGTGAGAAGTCACTTAGCTATACTCAATTATTCTACAAGAATTCTTTGATCATATCTCTTATATTATTGATTCAATTATTATCACGATTATCATCGTATAATATGTTATATTATTAATTGAGACGACAAGTTATAAATGATTAATAATTGTTGAAAGATTAAAAATGTGTTGATTAAAATAAAATGATTTGTGGTAATATTTATTCAATCCTTGATGTATATAAAGAGTGCATTATGAGGCGTTTGTGGTAAGTTTGATTATTTTATGGGGGGCATATGTCATCATCTAAGAGTCTCTTCGTCAATAGTAATTACCTTTGTGAATAGTAATTACCTTCGTCAATAGTAATTACCTTCGTCAATAGTAATTACCCCTTCGCAAATAGTAGTTGTCCCTTCAATATTACCAAGAGTTAACCGCCTCTTGATTGTTCCAAAGGTTAATTACCCTTCATGAAATAGTAGTTGTCTCTTGATATTACCAAGAGTCATTTTGACCCTTCGTTAAGACCAAGAGCCACCCTCGGTTTTTCTATAAATAGAAAGCTCATTCCTTCATTATTTCTTATGAATTCATTGAAACTCTCAGAGAGAAACTATAGAGAGAAAGAAGAAAAGTATTCAAACTACTTCACTTTTCCAATATTCAGTTCTTCTAAGGTAGGGAATATTATTTGTTGTGCTCGTAAGGGGTGTTATTCTTTCTTATTCATGAAGAGAACTTCATTATTTCATTCATTATTATTACATTGGAATAACTTTGTAAAAGTGGCATACCCTATACATAACTATACACGCCAGATACCCTATACTTGGTGAAATCCTTATATTATTCCATTCTTATTTATTACATTGAATAACTCAGATACTGTGAATCCCCTATACTTGGTGATCTTCTTACATTATTCCATTCTTTATTATTCTTGGAATATCATATGCGTGTTTTTACCGGACTGGTTCCATTGTTTATTATTAAAAGTCTTTATTATTATTCTCGTTGGAACATCACATGCGGGTGTTTTACGGACTGGTTCCGTCTTTATTATTATTCTCGTTGGAACATCACATGCATGCGTTTTCTTTGGGATTCGGGTTCCGTTATTTATTATTCTGTTGGAATAACACCCGCCTGTATGCGGTCTATCGCATGCATGGTGATTTCTTTTGTTATTCCATTCTTTATTATACCTAGTTGGTTAAAACTTTGACATCTATACTCCATGAAATTAGTAGAATATCCTTGATATTTTGCGTTTCATCCAATATCTTTTCATGGAAATATTCTTACGATCATTCTTGAATTTTACTCTACAAAAGCAAAGATCATGTTGACAATTTGGACGTTAATAATTCCTGGATAAAATAATTCTTGAACTTGTTTTATTGAATTCTTATATCATTGTCACCATCCTCATGTTTATATTATGTTGAAAGTCATCTGTGGCCTGTAGTGCATAGATGGACTTGGTATGATTATAACAAGAGACTATTCGGTGTAATCATGACCGTAATGTTATAAATGATGTGATAAAAATCCTTAGTGGCCGTAGTGCATTGATGGACAGTTGTTGGCATGATCATGACCATTAATGAATACACAACTATTCTTGGCTCGTAGTGCATGAATAATTGTGGTCGTGATACTAAAGAATATCCTCGGGTCAGAAAGGCAGGGGTGATTCGATGATGTGGAATATTTATTAAAAGTCGAGTCTCACCATTATAACGATGATGAAAAACCTTTTAAATCATAAAAGATGGTAGATTTTATTTTCTACTTGACTCTTTTAATGGATTCTTTGGTTCATTGTAGTTAAACTTGATGTTCATTATATTTTATCGGTTTAACATCTTTGTTGAGGCTAATGATAATTTATTTCGCATTATCTTAGTCATAATATTTCTTCTTGAGCTAGTTGAGCTCACCCTTTCTTTCTTTCACCGTTTCTCTTGTGAAATGAGAATATATTTGGGACGAGTGGGAAGCGGAGTAATGGTCCAGAGGATAGCATTAGTAGTCCTCACTATTACGTGAAATAGTGTGATAATAATTGTAATGAGGACTCCTTTTGAGTTTGTATAATATCTAGTAGACAATATTTGTATTCAAACTCATGATTTATGTCGTATTGTACCACCTACGTTATATTGGTAAGTTGTATTTAAATTGCATACCATGTATCCGACTACCCAAGATGGGTGATATATACCTAATTTTGGGGGCTTCACGGTTGAGTATCGAGCTTAGGGATATGATCCCTGGCTAAGATGTGAGAATAGTACTAGGAGGGGAGAGGCGGGGAATACCTTCGCTAGTATGACCTACCTAAGTTTATGTGCTATTTTATTGGTCGGTCAAAATATAGAGATAATTTGTTACATGTCAATTAACCTTTTGTTTTGTGGGCAGTGATCTCGAAAATGACATCGAGAATGTTGAGAATAAAGAATGGAGCACAAAGCGATCGTTGATTCACCACATATCAATAATCGAGGATAATGTGCATCGTGAAGGCGACAATCCTCACGCAAATAACAACACCGACCAAATGATGAATGATCAAATGTTCGGAGGCTTTATGCAATTTATGCAACAAAGAAAGTAGAGCGACTCTGCCCAAAACGTAGGTGGAAACACGGAAAACTCTCGGCGGTCACCGCTAAACAATTCAAGGAGCTGGGACCACCGGGAGTTTAAGGGAGAGCAAAACCACTTTCGGCGGAAGCATGGATAAAGCAGATTACCAAGATATTTGATGTCTTGGGATGCTCAGAGGAGCAAAAGGTTCCTTTCACGCTTTTATGTTCTTACGAGAAAGGCGATTCATTGGTGGGAATTGGTAAAACGTTGTAAGACCGAATTTTATGAAATAAAAGTATTCAATTTTTTTTTAATTACAATTCATGAGTTCTTATTCATGAGTTTCACGAGTTACTATTCATGAATTACTATTCACGAGTTACTATTCATGAGTTACTATTCACGAGTTACTATTCACGAGCTACTATTCATGAAGCATGATAATTTTTTTCGTAAAGAAGGCATTACTCAATAATTGTTACTGATAATTATTTGCTCAATATTTTATTTTATTGATTCAATAATTGCTACGTTGATATTTTATATTATTGTTGTTTCAATAATTGTCACGCATGATATTTTTCGTTATCGAGACAATAATTCATATTATCTGAATAATATTATTGGATAACATTATTGGCAATGCCTAGAAAGTTCTGTCTCAAGGAGAGGTTTGGTCACCTAAATTGCTGGCCAAGAAGGAGAAACTCTTATTCGAAAGCCCTCTTTCCAGGAGGAAATGACTGGTTATTAATATTGTGATTATGTAATATTATTTGTGAATAATTAATTATTGATTTTTATGATGAGGAAAATATCTATTTTATATGGACATAGATGGAGAAAATTTTAATGTGACAATTGTTGAAAATTTAAATTTTATCTTTTTCTCGATAAAATAATTCATTTAAATATATTATTATATTTTAATAATATAATAATGGTGATATTTTACAAACGAATGTGGGATATATGAGTATATGAGGAGGAAGAGTATTTTTGTTGCAATAAATGTTTAAAACATGTTAAACATGTCATTGGACCCCATTTATTGGTGAAATTTGATTATATACCGTAAAATCGCCCATTTGTGGATTTCAGTCAATTGCTGTTTTGGAATTCAGAAAAACTTTCTTACGCAAAGTTGTAGAGAATTGAATTTCCTATAAAAACTCATGAGATTCAAATTTTTCCGACAAAAGGGCTATTTATTATGAATTATTGAAGTTAGGATTAATTAATTATTATTTTTTGGAGTTTTAAATTAATTAATTATGAAAAACGTTTTTTGTAAGTTTTGTAAGGTGAGATACTTGTGTTGTTGAAGTTTGAACAAAAAAAAGTAGGGCGAGGGAATTCAAATTTATTATATTAATAATTTATTAAATTTTACGCTTTGGTGTTCTAAGTATTTTCCTATAAATAGGGTGCTTGGGTTAGAATTGAAAATCACACCGTAAACTCAAGTTTTCTCTCTATATTATTGAGCGTATTCTTGTGAGTATTTTGAGTATACTTTGAGTATTTCTATACGGTGCAAGTTCGTTCAGCGTTATTCTAGTCAAAAGTACTGCTCTTTTGAGGTAAGGGATAGTAAAGGATTTTAAGTGGTTATTATGTTTTTAGTTTGAAATTTTTTGAACCTTTAAAATTCTAGAAAAATTTGAAATGATAATTTGATGAGTTTTATATATTGTGTCCAAAAATGGAGATTTTTGGATGTATAGATTGAGAGTTATGAATTTTATGAGAAAAGACTATTTTAAAAGTAACCGCTTATAACTCCTTGTGATTAACTCCAAAATTGATGAAATTTTTATTGGGAGTACATCTATATAATATCAATTATACCGTGTAAATTTTAAAATTGTTGGATAAAAGTATAATTTATGATAAATATTTAAATATTCGGTGGTGTTGGCCATATGAAAAATAGTAAATGAATTTTACAAATTTCGAGAAAATATATATTCAATATGGAACTATATTACGCTAAATCCTTAAAAGAAATATTTTTGGAACCGATTTGGTATTTTTCATGAAAATGTTCTAGTTATGAGTAAATGAATAATTATGTTATGTGAAGTAAGAAAATTATAAAATATGATTTATTGGCTTGAGAATCATATATGAGGTATATGCAGATTTTTATGAGGGTTTTGGTTAATGATGATGAAATCTTATGAGTTTGGCATTTTAGATGATTAAATGCATTAATTATTAAAGTGTAAATAATTGGATTAAATTATTTATAAGTTTAAGAAATAATTAAAATATTATTATAATATTAATAATATTAGATTATGAGATTTCTAAGTGATTTATAACATTTGGATTAAGGTGTTATAAATATGGATATGAATTTTATTATGAAACTTTATCTTTTCGGTATCGAGGTTCTTTATACACGATATCTACGATCTACTATATACGAATCTGGGTCTTATTCATGACAAATTAGTTTCTTCTTTGACCAAATTATCGTTGATTTATGAATCTTACTCTTGAAATTAAAACTATATTTTGATTATATTGTTTTTTATATAACATTCTTATAACCCTAATGATAATATTTCTCTTTGACTTAGAGTGTAAAGATGGGTAGATTATTGGTATGATCGTGACTATAGGTTCTCTTTGGCCGATGGTGCAAAAAGTTGAATTGTTGGTGGTATGATCATGACCATTGAATTTACAATTGAATATTTTTAGCTTAAGTGCAAAGGTGAATTGATCAACATGGTTATAATTATTGTTATATAACTTCTGAAATGATTATGTATTTATTGAGATATGAATATCTTTGGCCCGTAGTGCAAAGATGGCTTGTTGATGAATATCTTAGCCTGTAGTGCAAAGATGAATTATTGATGAATATCTTTTGCTCGTAATGCAAAGATGGCCTGTTGTTGAATATCTTTAGCTTGTAGTGCAAAGATGAATTATTGATGAATATCTTTGGCTCGTAATGCAAAGATGACCATTGTTGAATATCTTTGCTTTTGTAGTGTAAAAGATGAATCTGTTGATGAATATCTTTGGCCGTGGTGCAAAAGATGAATTTATTAGTATGATTATGAAGCAGGGCTGTGATTTGGTATAACCATGATATTTGATGTTTCGAGGTAAAGACGGTGATGAAAATTATCTTCGTCCGGATGAGAAGAGAATTTAGAATCACAATTATGATTATGAGTTATTCATATGATTGTGGAAAGGAACTGTTGATTGATGTTCTGAGGATAAAATATTGTTGGTGGACTTTTAACGTGGAGAAGACAATAGACTTTATAGTCTATTTGACTCTTTTAATGGATTGCTTTCGATTCTACCGCAACTATGGTTGAAAAGTTTTATCATCTTCCATATGTTCTAAATCTACGATTTATTCTTGATGAAGACTATTGATAATTTATTTATCTTTAGTCATAATAATCTTTCTTGAGCTAGTTGTGTTCACCCTTTTGTTTAACAATTCCTTTCGTGTAATAAAAGTGTATATTTTGGGTCGGCGGGGATAGCGAGGAATAGAATGGTGGTCTATAGATGTTGAGGGTGAAAGTGAACCCAACTTTGGAAGGGTGTTTTGTCACTATCATACAAGATGTCTAATGACATACAACCTCGTGTCATCATAAGACATGGTTGTGCTCATCCACTTGTCGAGTATATTTACAAGCACTACCTATATAATCTTGGTGTTTGTTTGGAGTATAATACTCAATTAGAGGCAGTGGAGATAATGATATGTCAAGAGAAGACTCACCATTGGGAAGAATATGATAGAAATCTTCGCTTTTTCTTTAGGGTCTATTAGGTCAACCAAGGATAATTTTCGTGGCCATATGATATCTACCATAACCTAAAAGCATGGCCTCCCGTATACGAAGGTTTCCTTGAGCACTTCCCAAAGATTCTAATTTCTAAAAGCAGTTTTTTGACTATACCTTTATGTAAGGTGTCATTGTGACGTTACTACTGATTGGTATATATTTGTATCCAAACTCATAGCATATGTGTTGTTGTATTTTGCACGACAATTGTTGTAATAAAGTTGTAGTTGTTTTCCGTACCATATATTTGGCGACTCGAGAATGGGTTGGATGGAATGGACCTATTTTGGGTCGTTATAAACGACTTCAACTTCTTTGTCTCAAGATATCTTGGGAGAAGTTCAGAGTCATTCAACGACAAATACTTTTTTCGAAAGTATTCGCCACATGAAGGAGTTGGAATTTATCAAGTTGGAACAAAACAATATGACCGTGTCGCACATGACGAGGCAAAATTTACGGAGTTATCACGGTTTCGGCCCCACTTGGTGGATAATGAAGAGAGAATGGCGCGAATGTTTTTAAGAGGTTTGAAGAAGCGGGAGATACGTCAACATCTTATTTATCATAAAGCGTGTTTGTATTCGGATGTTGTAAATAGGGCTCGCTTAGTGGAGTAGCGATAACGAGTCAACCTTAACTAAAAGAGAGCGGTGACAAAATTATAATACAAATGAGAGAGAGTCATGAAGCGGTGACAACAAGCGTGGAGGAATCAACGGGCGGATATGGTAACCACTTCGGTGGTAATCAGGGCCAAAATAATAAGAATGGACATTTCAAGAAAAGGAGATTCAACAATGATGGAAAGACGTCAGCACCAGCACCCGTTGTTAAGGAAGGAGAAAGACCACCTATCATATGCTTCAAATGCGGAGGAGAGGGACACATCAGTCCGAACTGCGCCATGCCGTCCAAAGCATGTTATAATTATGGAAGAGAAGGTCACTTAGCTCGATTTTGTCGTTTACCGAAGACAAATTCAACTAGGATGGAGGCACCAAAGGCCGTTCCAGAAAAGTCAAAACCCAGAGTAGTCTGAGGAGGCGTTTGTTGTGACCTTCCAGAGAGCAAGGAACCCGAATGAGGTCATCACGGGTAAGCTTATCATAAACTCTAATGAAGTCTATACTTTATTTGATACCGGTTCTACCCATTCTTTTATTTCTCCTACTTGCGCTCATCGATTAAATTTGACTCCGGAGAAATTAGACTTTGACTTATCTGTGGAAACTCCGTTGGGAGAAACCTTCATTACATCCACTGTTTATAAGTCTTGTTTGGTTCAAATCGGTACCCTCACATTACCTGTCGATCTTATTTCATTAAAAATACTTGCATTTGGCGTGATTCTAGGGATTGATTGGTTAACTACTTATCATGCAAAAATTGATTGTTTTCGTAAGGTTGTTAGCTTTCATATTCCTAATCCACCTATTATGCGAATTCAAATGACCAAACCATTAAAATCAATCACGGTCATCTCAAGCCATAAAGTTATTCGTTTATTGAAAAACGGATGTCAAGCTTTCTTAGCTCATGTCATGATTTAAACAAAAATACGCCGGTTTTGAGCGATAATTCTATTGTTAATAAATTTCTGACGTATTCTAGAAGAACTTTCTGGCCTACCCCGGAGCGTGAAATTGGATTTTGTATCGACCTTGAACCCGAAGACAAAACCTATTTCCAAAGCCCCATATCGAATGGCTCTATTGAACTTCGTGAGTTAAAGACCCAATCGCAGGAATTGTTAGACATTGGCTTTATTCGTCCTAGTACTTCTCCTTGGGGTGCTCTGTTCTATTCGTGAAGAAGAAAGATGGGAGTATGCGACTTTGTATTGATTATCGGGGAGTTGAATCATGTCACCATCAAAAATAGGTATCCATTGCCACGTATTGATGACTGTTTGACCCGATTGCAAGGAGCCAAATTCTTTTCAAAGATTGATCTTCGTTCCGGATATCACCAATTGAAGATTAGAGCAAATTGACATTCCAAAGACTTTTCGGAACTGAAAGACGGGCATTATGAATTCCTAGTCATGTCCTTTGGATTGACTAATGCTCCGCCGCCTTCATGGATATGATGAATCGAGTATTCAAGGAATATTTAGATCACTTTGTGGTCGCTTTTCTTGATGACATCCTTATTTATTCCAAAAGCCGTGAAGATCATGAAAGCAACACTTGAGGTCGACACTCCAAAAGCTTCGTGAATATAAGCTTTATGCCAAGTTGAAGAAATGCGAGTTACGGCTTGAAGAAGTAGCATTCCTTGGGCACGTGGTATCAAGTCATGGAATATCATTGACCCATCAAAGATTGAAGCTATTCAAAGTCGGGAACAACCTAAATCGATGGATCAAGACGTAGCTTTCTCGGTTTAATTGGTTATTATCGGAGATTCGTGGAAGGATTTTCTCGAATCGCTACTCCATCGACTCGGTGACTCAAAAAGATACAAAGTTCGGTTGGAGGCGAAGAATGTGAGAAGAGTTTTCAAGAACTCAAGAGGAGACTTATTTCAAAGACTGCTCGACAATACCATCCGGCTCGGAGGGATTTGTCATCTGATGATGCTTCGGCAAAGGGTTGGGATGTGTTCTCATGCAACATGGAAAAGTTATAGTTTATGCCTCATGACAACTCAAAGAATATGAGAGGAATTATCCTACTCATGATCTAGAGTTAGCATTATTGTCTTTGCACTTAAAATTTGGAGGCATTACTTGTATGGGAGAAAGTGGAGATCTTTACGGATCATAAAAGCCTCAAATATTTCTTCACTCAAAAGGAACTCAACATGCGACAACGACGTTGGCTTGAACTGTTGAAAGATTATGATCATACCATCCAATACCATCACGAAAAGCGAACGTGGTAGGCGACGATTGAGTAAAAGATCATATGCAAGTACGAGTGCGTTATTATTGTTAACGCAAAGGCCCATTTTGTGTGACTTGCAAAGGATGGAGATAGAGTTAAAGACTCTGAGGACGCATGTGATGATAGCGAGTATACGAGTAGAACCGACTTTAATCGATAAAGTTAAAGGTCGCTCAAGCTACGGACACGGAGCCGATGCGTATGAGGAAAAAAGTGCAAGAAGGTGCTATCCAAGCAAGAATCGATGAAGAAGGAATACTTGAGTCAACTCCTGCACTTTGTGTTCCTAATGACCACGATTTAAAGTATAATATCATGATGGAGGCGCACAACACACCATTTGCAATCCATCTCGGGAGTACCAAAATGTATCATGATATTCGTCATACATTTTTTGGTGGAGCAATATGAGAGAGAGATAATATTTGTTTATCTCAAGGTGTCTAACTTGTCAACGAGTTAAAGCGGAGCATCAAGTACCAAAAGGTCCATTGCAACCACTTAAAATTCCAGAATGGAAGTGGGAGCACATTACCATGGATTTCGTTACCATTCTTCCTAAGGTTTCTCAAGGCATTGATGCGATTTGGGTCATTGTTGATAGATTGACCAAGTCTGCTCATTTCTTACCGATACGAGAAACTTATACACTTGAACGTCTTGCTTTCAGTATGTACATAAACAAGATTGTAAGATCGCATGGTATGCTTAAGTATCCATAGTTTCGATCGAAACCCAAGATTCACTTCACGATTTTGGGTTAGTTTGCAAAAAGCTATGGGCACAGACTTACGATTTAGCTTCGGCATATCATCCTCGAGACGGACGGAGAAATGGAGAGGACTATTCAAACTCTTGAAGATCTATTAAGACTACGTGTCCCGGATTTCAAGGGAGTTGGGACAAGTTCTTACCATTGGTGGAGTTTTCCTACAACAATGGTTATCAAGCAAGTATTGGCATGGCTCCATTCAAGCGTTGTATGGAAGAAAGTGTCGTTCTCCAAAGATCTTTGGGATGAGGTGGGTGAAGCAATGTTGTTGGGACCGGAGTTGACGTACGTATGACTACGGAAAAGATTCAAACGATCCAACAACGTATAAAAACCTCACAAAATCGATAAAAGAGTTATGCTGATCTTCATCGAAAGGGCGTGGAATTCGATATAGGAGATCATGTGTTGTTAAGAGTTGCTCCATGGAAAGGAGTTACAAGATTTGGAAAGAGAGGAAAACTTAATCCTCGATTCATCGGTCCATTTTAATCCTCGATCGAGTAGGGGCGTGGCCTATAGACTCGCTTTTACCGCCAAATATGTCTCTCGTGTTCATAACGTTTTTCACATATCTATGTTATGTAAATATGTGAAAGACCCGAACCATATTATTGAGTTAGAACCGGACGAAATAGCGGAAGATTTGACATATGAAGAGGTTCCTGTTCAAATTTTGGATAAGAAGGAACATATTCTACGCTCCAAGGTTATACCTCAAGTCAAAGTTTTGTGGAGGAACCACGATGTTGAGGAAATGACTTGGGAGTTAGAATCTGAAATGAAATCAAGGTATCCTTACCTCTTCGACATACCAGTTCGTACCCCTAATTTTGAGGGCGAAATTTCATAAGAGAAGGGAGGTTGTAAGACCCAACTTTTATAAATAAAGATGAATTTTCTATAAATATTATTTTTGAATATTATGGAATAAATTTGATATAATGTTATAGTTGTGGGTAATATTTATAAATTTTGCAAAGTAAGCAAGTTGTTATAAAATATTCGTTTGGTCGGGGAATATTCTTTTGTGGGGAATATTAGATACGAATACAATCAATCATTAAGTGGACCCCATTAACGGAAGTATTGTCGTAGTTAGAAAACGACAAAATTATCTTTCTATAAAAATAACGGCGGAGGTGTTACCGTTAAAACTGTTGAACTACCCGGTGGTAAAAGTACAGTAATACGCGTGGTTGCATAGTAGCACACGGTATTGATTATTGATGCTTACGTGAGAAGTCACTTAGCTATACTCAATTATTGCTACAATAATTTTTGCATCATATCTCTTATATTATTGATTCAATTATTGTCACAGTATCATCTGTATAATATGTTATATTATTAATTGAGACGACAAGTTATAAATGATTAATAATTGTTATGTGTTGATTAAAATAAAATGATTTGTGGTAATATTTATTCAATCCTTGATGTATATAAAGAGTCTGTTATGAGGCGTTTGTGGTAAGTTTGATTATTTTATGGGGGGCCATATGTATCATCATCTAAGAGTCACTTTCGTAATAGTAATTACCTTTGTGAATAGTAATTACCTTCGTCGATAGTAATTACCTACGTCGATAGTAATTACCCCTTCACAAATAGTAGTTGTCCCTTCAATATTACCAAGAGTTAACTCGCCTCTTGATTGTTCCAAAGGTTAATTACCCTTCATGAAATAGTAGTTGTCTCTTCAATATTACCAAGAGTCATTTGACAATTCTTTTAGACTCAAGAGCCACCCCTCGGTTTTCTATAAATAGAAAGCTCATTCCTTCATTATTTCTTACGAATTCATTGAAACTCTAGAGAGAGAAACTATAGAGAGAAAGAAGAAAAGTATTCAAACTACTTCACTTTTCTAATATTAGGTTCTTCTAAGGTAGGAAATATTATTTGTTGTACTCGTAAGGGTGTTATTCTTTCTTATTCATGAAGAGAACACATTATTCCATTCATTATTATTCTATTAGAATAACTTCGTAAAAGTGGCATACCCTATACATAACCTTGTATACACGCGGCATACCCTATACTTGGTGAAATCCTTATATTATTCCATTCTTATTTATTACATTGGAATAACTTTGATAATGTGAATCCCCTATACTTGGTGATCTTCTTCATTATTCCATTCTTTATTATTTACATTGGAATATCACATGTCGTGTGTTTTACACCGGACCGGTTCCATTGTTTATTATTCCGTCTTTATTATTATTCATTTGGAACATCACATTCGGGTGTTTTACACAGGACTGGTTAAAATCTTTATTATTATTCATTGGAACATCACATGCATGCGCTTTTACTGCAGGACCGGTTCCGTTATTTATTATTCTGTTGGAATAACTCGCCTGTCAAGGGTCTATCGCATGCATGGTGATTTCTTTTGTTATTCCATTCTTTATTATACCCAGTTGGTTAAAACATTGACTTTATACTCCATGAAATTAGTAGAATATCCTTGATATTTGCGTTTCATCCAAAGATCTTTTCATGGAAATATTCTTCCGATCATTCTTGAATTTTACTCTATAAAACAAGATCATGTTGACAATTTGGACGTTAATAATTCACCGGATAAAATAATTCTTGAACTTGTTTTATTGAATTCTTATATCATTGTCATCATCCTCATGTTTATATTATGTTGAAAGTCATCGTGGCTGTATGGTGCATAGATGGACTTGGTATGATTATAACAAGAGACTATTCGATTATGTAATCATGACCGTAATGTTACAAATGATGTGATAAAATCCTCAAATTGGTCAGTAGTGCATTGATGGACGATTGTTGGCATGATCATGACTATTAATGAATACACAACTATTCTTCGCCCGTAGTGCATGAATAATTGTGGTCGTGATACTAAAGAATATCCTTGGCCATAGTGCGGGGGTGATTCGATGATGTGGAATATTTATTAAAGTCGAGTCTCAACTATATAATGATGATGAAAACCTTTTAAATCATAAAAGATGGTAGATTTTATTTTCTACTTGACTCTTTTAATGGATTCTTTGGTTCCGCTTATAGTTAAACTTGATGTTCATTATATTTTATTAGTTTAACATTTGTTGTAGGCTAATGATAATTTATATACGCATTATCTTAGTCATAATATTTCTTCTTGAGCTAGTTGAGCTCACCCTTTCTTTCACCGTTCTCTTCGTGAAATGAGAATATATTTGGGACGAGTCGGGGAGCAGAGTAATGGTCGGAGAGGATAGCATTAGTAGTCCTCACTATTACGTGAAATAGTGTGATAATAATTGTAATGAGGACTCCTTTTGAGTTTGTATAATATCTAGTAGACAATATTTGTATTCAAACTCACGCGGTTTATGTCGTATTGTATACATGACGTTATATTGGTAAGTTGTATTTAAATTGCATCTATGTATCCGACTACCCAAGATGGGTGATGTATACCTAATTTTGGGGGCGTCACACGACATTCATTGTACTTTTACTACTAAGGGTAGTTCAACGCTTTTTAACAGTAACACCTCCGCCATTATTTTCATAAAGTATTTTTGTCGTTTTCTTAATCGGCAATAATAATTCCGTTATGGGGTCCACCAATGATTGTGCCATTGTATTTAATATTCCTCGTTAAAACGAATATTCCTCACCAATCGAATATTATATAACAACTTGCGTACTTTGCAAAATTTATAAATATTACCCACAACTATAACATTATATCAAATCAATACCATAATATTCAAAAATATAATTCGAAAAAATTATTCTTTATTCATAAAAGTTGGGGTCTTACATAAGAAGTGAGCAGACTTGGTCAATCTATCAACAATGACCCAAATTGCATCTATGCCTTGAGAAACCTTGGGAAGACCGGTAACGAAATCCATGGTAATGTGCTCCCACTTCTATTCTGGAATTTCAAGTGGTTGCAATAGACCTTTTAGTACTTGATACTCTGCCTTGACTCGTTGACAAGTTAGACACCTTAAGATAAACTCCGCGATCTCTCTCTTCATATTGCTCCACCAAAATGTATATCGAAGATCATGATACATTTTGGTACTCCCAGGATGGATTGCAAACGGTGTGTTGTGCGCCTCCATCGTGATTTTATACTTTAAATCATGGTCGTTAGGAACACAAAGTCTGGAGTTGACTCGAAGTATTCCTTTTTCATCGATTCTTGCTTCCGGCATAGCACCTTCTTGCACTTTCTTCTTCATACACATCAGCTCCAGGTCTGTAGCTTAAGCAGCTTTAACTTTATCGATTAAAGTCGGTTCTAATCGTATATTCGCTATCATCACATGGGTCCCTGGAGTCTTTAACTCTATCTCTATCCTTTGCAAGTCATATAAAATGGGCCTTTGCGTTGATAATATCGCACTCGTACCCGCATATGATCTTCTACTCAATGCGTCAGCTACTACGTTCGCTTTACCAGGATGGTATTAAATAGTATGATCATAATCTTTTAGCAGTTCAAGCCAATGTCGTTGCCGCATATTGAGTTCCTTTTGAGTGAAGAAATATTTGAGGCTTTTATGATCCGTAAAGATCTCCACTTTCTCCTCATACAAGTAATGCCTCCAAATTTTAAGTGCGCAGACAACAGCTGCCAACTCTAGATCATGAGTAGGATAATTCCTCTCATATTCTTTGAGTTGTCGAGAGGCATAGGCTATAATTTTCCCATGTTGCATGAGAACACATCCTAACCCTTTGCCCGATGCATCACTATAGATGACAAATCCCTCCGAGCCAGATGGTATTGTCAGAACAGATGCTGAAATGAGTCTCCTCTTGAGTTCTTGAAAACTCTTCTCACATTCCACGCTCCAACCAAATTTTATATCATTCCAAGTCAGCTGAGTTAATGGAGTAGGGATTCGAGAAAACCCTTCTACGAATCTCCGATAATAACCAACTAATCCGAGAAAGCTACGTACTTCGGTCACTCATTTAGGTTGCTCCCAGCTTTGAATAGCTTCAATCTTTGCCGGGTCAACAGATATTCCATGACTTGATACTAGGTGCCCAAGGAATGCTACTTCCTCAAGTCAGAACTCGCATTTCTTTAACTTGGCGTAAAGCTTGTTTTCACGAAGCTTTTGGAGTATCAGCCTCAAGTGTTGCTCGTGATCTTCACGGCTTTTTGAATATATGAGAATGTCATCAATAAAGACGACCACAAAGTGATCCAAATATTCCTTGAATACTCGGTTCATCATATCCATGAAGGCGGCATGAGCATTAGTCAATCCAAAAGACATGACTAAGAATTCATAATGCTCGTACCGAGTTCTGAAGGTAGTCTTTGGAATATCCTCAGTTTTAACCTTCAAATTGATGATATCCGTAAGCGAAGATTGATCTTTGAAAAGAATTGTGCTCCTTGCAATCGGGTCAAACAGGTCATCAATGCGAGGTAACAGATACCTATTCTTGATGGTGACATGGTTTAATTCCTGGTAGTCAATACAAAGTCGCATACTCCCATCTTTCTTCTTCACGAATAGAGCAGAGCACCCCAAGGAGACGATTAGACGAATGAAACCATTGTCTAACAATTCCCCGCAAATGGGTCTTTAACTCATGAAGTTCAATAGGAGTCATTCGATATGGGGCTTTGGAAATGGGTTTTGTACCGGGTTCAAGGTCGATACAAAATTCAATTTCACGCTCTGGGGGTAGGCCAGGAAGTTCTTCAGGGAATACGTCAGGAAATTTATTAACAATAGAAATATCATTCAAATCTTGACGTATTTTTGTTTAAATCTGTGACATGAGCTAAGAAAGCTTGACATCCATTTTTCAATAAACGAATAGCTTTATGGCTTGAGATGACAGTGATTGATTTTAATAGTTTGGTTGCTTGAATTCGCATAATAGGTTGGTTAAGAATATGAAAGCTAACAACCTTATGAAAATAATCAATTTTTGCATGATGAGTAGTTAACCAATCAATCCCTAGAATCACGTCAAATGCAAGTATTTTCAATGAAATCAGATCGACAGGTATTGTGAGGGTACCAATTTGAACCAAACAAGACTTATAAACAGTGGATGTAATGAAGGTTTCTCCCAACGGAGTTTTCACAGATAAGTCAAAGTCTAATTTCTCCGGAGTCAAATTTAATCGTTGAGCGCAAGTAAGAGAAATAAAAGAATGGGTAGAACCGGTATCAAATAAGGTATAGACTTCGCTAGAGTTTATGATAAGCTTACCTATGATGACCTCTTTCGGGTTCCTTGCTTTCTGGGAGGTCACAACAAACGCTCTCCCTTGAACTATTCGTTTGGACTTGTCTGGGACGGTATTTTGTGTCACCGTTCCAACTGGACTTGTCTTCGGTGCACGACAAAATCGGGCTAGGTGACCTTCTCTTCCATAATTATAACACGCTTTGGATGGCATCGCGCAGTTTGGACTGATATGTCCCTCCCCTCCTCATTTGAAGCATATGATAGGTGGTCATTCTCCTTCCTTAACAACAGGTGCTGGTGATGACGTCTTTCCATCATTGTTGAATCTCCTCTTCTTGAAATGTCCACTTTTATTGTCTTGGCCATGATTACCACCAAAATGGTTACCATTTCTGGCATGTTGATTCCCTCCACATTTGTTGTCACCGCTTCGATGACTGCTACCATTGGTATTATCATTTTTCCGGTTGCTTTCTCTTGGTTGGGTTTACTCGTTATCGCGCTCCAATAAATGAGCCCTATTTACAACATCTGAATACAAACACAGTTTATGAGAAATTAGATATTGATGTATCTCGGGTTTCAAACCTCTTAGAAACATCCGCGTCATTCTCTCCTAATTATCAACCAAGTGAGACGCAAACCGGGATAACTCGGAAAACTTATCTTCGTACTGCGACGCGGTCATATTATTCTGCTCCAACTTGATGAACTCTACCTCTTTCATGTGACGAATACTTTCGGGAAAGTACATGTCGTTGAATAGTTCTTGGAACTTCTCCCAAGACATCTTTACTGCGGCAGGTTGAGTACGCTTTACCAATTCCCACCAGTAATCTGCCTCTCCTCGCAACATAAAGGTGGAAAAGGGAACCTTTTACTCCTCGGAGCATCCCAAGACATCAAATATCTTGGTGATCTGCTTTATCCACGCTTCCGCCTTAAGTGGTTTTGGTTGTCCAATAAACTCCGGTGGTCGTGACTCCTTGAATCTGTATAATTTGATCGTATCGAGAGTTTTCAGTGTTTCCACCTACATTTTGGACAGGAGCCGCTCTCGCCTGATGTTGCATGAATTACATAAAGCCTCTGAACATTCCATCGTTCATCATTTGGTCAGTGTTGTTGTTTGCATGAGGATTATCGCCTTCCTAATGCACATTATCCTGATTATTGATCTGTGGAGACTCAATGGTCTCCTGTGCTCCATTGCTATTCTCAATATTCTCGGATGTCATTTTCAAATACTGCCACAAAACAAGGGTTAATTGGCTTGCAACTTATTATCTCTATACTCTGACCGACCAATTAAATACGAAATAAACTTACGAAGATCATACTAGCGAAGGAATTCCCCGTCTCTCCCCTCCTAATTCTTGTCTCACATCTCAGCCAGGGATCATACCCCTAAGCTTTGATACCAACTGTGATGCCCCCAAAATAGGTATACATCACCCATCTTAGTCACCAAATACATGGTACAAAATTCAAATACAACTTAATAATACAACTGCCGTGTAGAATACGACAAGACATAACTGAGAGTTTTAATACGAATATTGTCTTCTAGACAATATTCAACTCAAATGGAGTCCTCAATACATTTATTATCACACTATTTCATAGAATAGTGATGACTACTAATGCTATCATCTGGACCATCACATCGTTCCCCGACTAATCCCGGCTACGTTCTCATTTCCTGAAGAGAACAATGAAAGCAAAAGGGTGAGCTCAACTAGCCCAGTTAGAAATATTATGACTAAAACTGATAAAATATAACAAACATCAAGTTTAACTGCAGCGGAACAAGCAATCCATTAGAAGAGTCAAGTAGAGAATAAAATCTACAATCTTCTATGATTTAAAAGGTTTTCATCACTTTTATCACCGAGACTCAAATTTTAATAAATAATCCACATCATCCCCGTGACTACGCCAAGGATATTCATTAGTATCACGACCACAAATTATCCATGCACTACGGCCAAGGATATTCGTGTTTTCATCAATGGTCATGATCATACCAACAATCATCCATCAAATGCACTACTGAGCCAATGAGGACTTTTACCACAAACATTTGTAACTTACGGTCATGATTATACCGAATAATCCCTAGTCATAATCATACCAAGTCCATCTATGCACTACAGGCCACATATGACTTTCAACATAATATAAACACGAGGATGGTGACAATGATATAAGAATTCAATAAAACAAGTTCAAGGATAAATTTTAAGGATTTATAATTTAATTTATCCGAAATCAATAACGCCCAAATTGTCGACGATAATCTTTGCTTTATGGAGTAAAATTCAAGAATGCTCGTAAGAATATTTTCATGAAAAGATACTGGATGAAGCGCAAATATCAAGGATATTCTACTAATTTCATGGAGTATAGAAGCCAAAACTTTAACCAACTGAGTATAATAGAATATATGAAATCGCAAATGGATTTTTGTCCGCCATGCAGTAATCCACGTAGACTGATCATTTTCACAATGTAATAAGGAATGAATACGAATGACCATTCACCACGCATGCGGTAATCCACATGTATAAAAGTTATTAGAATGAATAATAATAAAGAATGGAACTAGGTCGTGCCAGAATCCGCATGCACATGATATTCCAACGAATAATAAAGAACGGAAACCAAGTCATGCGTAATCCGCATGACGAGGATATTCAATGTAATAATAAAGAATGGAATAACAATGAATTCACCGTGCACGCGATAGATCGCTTCGCACAAAGTTATTCCAATGTAATAATAAAGAATGGAATAATGAAGAATTTCACCATGTATGCAGCCTTCGCATAGATAGGTTATTCCAACATAATAATAAAGAATAGAATAACAACCCTTACGAGTATTGAAAAAATAACTCTCTTCATGAATACGAAAGAATAATACCCACGACCTTAGTAGGAGATTGGATACCGTAATAGTGTAGTAATGTAATACTCTTCTTCTTTCTCTTATTCTCTCTATACTTTCTCTCTATAGCTTGAATGAATTGGTGAAAATAATGAAGAAATGAGCTTTATTTATAGGCTTGGCAAGAGTAAGGATAAAATAGTCTTTTTGCCATAATTTATGACATCATCGCTGACATCATCGATCATATTACATCATTGTTTACCTCATCGTCCGATGACATCATCGCTTGCATCACAGGAATTCAAATTCAATTTGTTCTCTTCCACCTCCTTTTACTTTTATACCATGAATTTACTATAATAATGCTACCATTCAAATTATAAAAAATGTACTATTATATAATCACATCATACTACTATAATGTAATATTATAATAATATATTTGAATGAATTATTTTATCGGAAAAGATAAAATACCAACTTTCAACAAATGTCACATGCTAAAAATTCCTTAATTTAAATCCACTTCGAATAAATATTTTCTTATCATATATATCAACAATTAATTATTCACAAATAATATTATTAAAATTACAATATTGACAACGTGCCGTTCCAGGAAAAGGGGCTTTCCGATAAAGATTTCTTCCTAAGGCGGCGCGCAATTAGGTGACCAAACCCCTTCCTCGACAGAGAACTTTCTAGACATTGTCAATAATGTAAATAATAATATTATTCAAATAATATGAATTATTGATTTGATAATTTGAAATATGTGTAATGACAATTATTGAATCAATAATATAAAATATCAACGTAGCAATTATTGAATCAATAAAATAAAGTATTGAAAGAATTACTATAACAATTATCGAAAGTAGTGACTTTTCACGTAAGCATCAATAATCCAAGATATCAGTATAATACCGCAGTGCTACTACGCAACCAATGCAGACATCGCATTTCTTTACCATCGGGTATTTCAACAGTTAATGGTAAACCATTCGCTGTTATTTTTATAAAAGGATAATTTTGTCGTTTTCTAACTCCGACAATAATTCTATTGTGGGGTCCACTAATGATTGTGTCGTGCATCTAATATTCCTGCATAAAAAGAATATTCCCCACCAAACGTAATATTTTATAGCAACTTGCTTACTTTACAAAATTTATAAATATTACCCACAACTATAACATTATAACAAATTCACACCTTAATATTCAAAAATGATATTTATAGAAAATTCATCTTTATTCAAAAAATTGGGGTCTTACAGTCGCAATCTAACTTCGTCAAATATTTGCCAACATGTATATCATTTTTCTTATATTAAATATGTAACGCCCCCAAAATAGGTCCACACAACCCATTCTGAGTCGCCAATTACATGGTATAGAAATCAAATACAACTTCATTTATACAACTATTAACTATCGTGAAAAATACGACAAAATATAAGCTGTAAGTTTTAATACAAATATTGTCTCGTAGACAATATCCAAGCTCAAATAAAGTCCTCATTACAATTGTTATCACACTATTTTATAGAATAGTGATGACTACTATAGCAACCATCTTGGACCATCACTCCATTCCCTGACTAGTCTCAGCTATATTCTCATTTCCTGAAGAGAAAAATAAAAAAAAATGGTGAGCTCAACTAACCTAGTAAAGAATATTATGACTAAGATAATGTAGAATAAATTATCCTTAGTCCTCAACAGAGAAAAATTTGATAGAATACAATAGACAATAAGTTTTAGATTAACAATTGCAGCGAAAATAACAATCCATTAGAAGAGTCAAGTAGAGCATTACTATATTCCATGATTTAAAAGTCCATCATCAATATTTTATCTGTGTAACACCAATTAATAAATATTTTAAATCAATAAATTATTCATGCACTATGGGCCAACGATATTCGTTTGTATCACCAGTGGTCATATCATGCCAAACACCTGTCCATCTATGCACTACGGGTCAAAGATGACTTTCACCATAACATTTATCTGTAACATTACAGATCATGATTATATCAATACACAATTCCTGGTCATAATCATACCAATCAACAATCCATCTATGCACTACGGGCCAAAGATGACTTTCACCACAATATAAGCATGTGGATGATGATAATGATATAATGAATCAATCAAGTGAGATCAAGGATAAATATTATAGATTTTTAATTCAATTTATCAAGAGTTCAAGAATGTCCAAATTGTCAATATGATAACTAATTGTGGAGTAAAATTCAAGAATGATATTCATGTATCAAAAATAATTTGGACAGAAAATTAAGAAATCAATTTTGTCGTGAATAGTACCCCGTGAATAGTACCCCGAGTAAATAGTATCTCGTGAATAGTACCCTAAATGAAAATATTGAAATTTAATAAGAAGGCTCAAATAAATATTTCTGTGAAACGATACTAGATGAAGCGCAAAACTTAAGGATATTCTACTAATTTCAGGGATTATAAAAGCAATACTTATCATAGTATGTGTAGATTTAAGAATATGAAACGAAATAATATCACTTACATACTATAGAGTATGGAAGAAAATAATATTCCTTACGAATATTGAACGAAAATAATATCTTTTACGAATACAATAAATAATATCCCTTACGAATACGAAAAGTATTCTTATACTAGAAAGAAATACGCACAATATTATAGAAGAAGAATTCTCTGATTCTGGTGTAATTTTCATTTCTTAACTAAACATCTTATTTATAGGAGAATGACATGACACTATTTAAGAAAATAATCACAGATGAATAGGAAAAAAATTCACGGGCGAATTTGGCGAATTTTCTGATTTTTACTATTCATCATTGTGCAATAAAATATTCTAATAAAATAAAAACTTTATATATAATATAATATATTCTAATTATAATCTAATAAAATAAATAACTTTATATATATTATAAAAATTATTCTGTTTTATATAAAAAGTTTTTTGTATTATTATTATAATAATAATACTAAAACAAAACTGAGACAACTTCCTATCGGCGATTTTGAAAAATGAGTAAGTGGAGGTCCATATAATAAGTCAAACTTGCAACAAATACTTCATGACAAACCCCTCTATTTATATAAAAAATTGAATAAATATTTATCACAAATCACTTATCTTCAATCAATCCATTTTTAATCTTTCAACACTTATTCATCATTAATATTATAACTCATAATATTGACAACCAGATCATTCCCAGAAAAGAGGGAGATTTTCGGTAAGTACTTCTCTTTATTGGCGCACAATTAAATAACCTAACCCCTTTCCTCGATAGAACTTTCAAGACATTGTCAATAATGCAAATAATAATATAAATAACTGTGGCGTCTCAATTATTGATTTAATAATATAAAATATTGTGCAGATGATACTGTGAAAATAATTGAATCAATAATATGAGATACTATGCAACAACTACTGTGACAATTATTGAATGAAACTAAGTGACTTCTTACGTAAGAATCAATAATCAGAGATACTATGCAATATCGTGTGCTATTGTGCAACCACGTATATTACTGCAACCACGCCTTGTTCCCAATCAAAATTCAGCCCTGCAATATCATGAACCATGTCATTCATACGATGAGTACTGCTGCCTGGATTGTGTACTTGTGCGTTGCCACTATCTCTTCTCTGCCCATGTGCCCACCAACATTCTTCGTAATTATTCATGAACCCAGAAACAGGTAAATGATAGTTTACTATGTCTCTGTCCATATAATTTACATTCTTACACTTCAAACAAGGACATCTTATCTTGTTCTGACCATTAACATATTCCGGGTGACTATACACATAATCTAGAAATACTTGGCAACCAACTATAAATTCTGTTGTAGCACATATCTGGGCACTTGACTTTCATCTTCTCATCCAACTACGGTCTGAATAGAGGTCTATGATACTACGGTACCTATGTTGACATGAATTATTGTATTCCCTTGTTAGAGATTTACAATTCAGCTCAATGCCATTTATGATGCTTATAAATACATATAGATGTATACGTACATATATAACATGAGTGTGCATCATATATGATTATTCGAGAATTGAACAAGGATACATGCCAAAAAGAATTTACACAGCTTGAGATCGACTACCCAAAGGCATGGTATATTGTTATGGATCTTAAATTAAAATGAGGTATGGTCTTATGTCATCCTACATATTTTAACTGACACTAACCTAAAGACAATAGATTCATAGGGGTAGAATATGAATCATTGCATCATGCATGGTCTGCATATGCACGAGGTACAAGTCTAAATTACCTGACCAATGAAAAAATTTCGGCAGAGTCTCCCCTATAATATGGACTATCCACATGCACGAGGGCATGCATACTTGACCATTTATAGGCATATAAGAGCAACAAGAATGTATAAGCAATTAAAATAACATCACATATACTCATTGCCTTTATATATTCTAGGGTCCATATCTAAACACAACAAAAACTCTTCTACGTACATAGGATATGACATACTTGACCATTTGTAGGCATATAAGAGCAACAAGAATGTATAAGCATGATAAACTTCTTTGAACCTTCTTCTTGATTGAATTATGGATAAACTTAATTCCTAGTTATATTTTATGTCATACTCATGTTCATGATATTGGAATGGTATAAGTATGATCATATATTGCAACCAAGGTTTTTGGTTAAGCCCTAATATTTAAGATTATGTTTATTGCCAAGGAATTCTTTTTGATATTTAGAAGTATCATAATTGTTTGTTTTCAAGTGGATACCAAAAGTGATGTTCATAATCTTAGTAAGCCACTAATAGTTAGAAGTATAGTAAATTTTACTTAGTTTATTTTTATATTGAGAGTTTAAGTAAAATATATTAATAATTAATAGGCCCACAGATTTCCAAATAATATAAAGTCCCAAATTAAAGGATGTGAATTCTAATTTCAGCAAAATATAATCCCTACAACAAAACAGAATGTGCACAACTATAATTCAGGGCATAATTTAGGAGAATCCAATATATTCAGTAAATTTATTAAACTGGTGTTAGTAGTAAATTGATTGTAGTTTCTTTTGGTTATAATCCATTCACCTGAGTATGAGTGAATTTATATTTTTAACTTAGTATGAGTATGTCTTATTATGTTTTTTTCTTTTTGTGAAACCAACACTATAGTGAGAAGTAGATGCACATAATTGCATAGTGGTTTTGCTGATCTTGCTTTAGCAGAATACTTTGATATTCTTGTTGTTTGTAATAACATATTTGGAGTACTGTTTTTATTTTTTAGTTGATTAATTTAAGGTAGTAACAACTTATTAAGAGGATGTCTCTCATTATTAGTCTAATTTCCCACTGATTCTTGCATTCATATGATAAATCCATATCCATCCCATTACTAACTTATAACCATTGTTTATACATGGAGTATATTGTGTTAACGGATATTTTGTTCTCTATTGCGGCAGGGGCAAAATCCTCTGTTTCCTCGCATATTAGGTCATGAAACCCGAGGGTATGAAATAAATGTTTCAATTTATATAAATAAAATTCTGAAAACCTAAGTAGTAATGTTATATTCAAAAAAATTTCAAATTTCAGCAACTGCTATTCAGTAATAACAAATCATCCAACTTCACATAATCTCATATTAGAACACATATTAATCCTAAAAATAATTTAACCTAAAAAATTCAATAATCTCATAAAACTATTTACAACAATTTTAGTATCAATACTTATATATAAATACAGCAAAGGCTATCTTTTCAAATCAATTTGAAATCAATTTCAGATCAAATTGATTTTCAATTGTAGTAACAGTCCAAAATCAATTTCAAATCAATGTCTTCCAATTTGATTTTCAACAGACATTCAACAGGCATTATCCTCCGCAATCAATTTCAAATCCAACTAAATCAATTTCAACCTTAATCAACAGCACAGCCCCCAATTAACTCAATCACTCACGCTACAATCGACAAAACCGTTCCTCTTTCTAGATTTTCCAACTCTTCCTCTTCCTCTTCCTCTTCCTCTTCTTCACTACACTCACCCCTGTTTCACTTC
This sequence comes from Panax quinquefolius, assembly GCA_020205615.1. Classification (NCBI taxonomy): domain Eukaryota; kingdom Viridiplantae; phylum Streptophyta; class Magnoliopsida; order Apiales; family Araliaceae; genus Panax; species Panax quinquefolius. Next base: position 3,639,339 of record CM035164.1, on the reverse strand, counting down.
CATATACATGCTCCCCTTCTCTCGCTCCTTTCACTTGGTCCAACGCCTCACCGGCCCTTCTTCTTCCTCCTACTCTTCCACATCCCCCGCCGCCGCCGCCTCCGCCTCCGCCTCGACCCGCGGAGATGTCTCGCCGGCAGCGAGACTGGCTTCCATAGTAGAAATAGAGAGAGGGAAAGTTCAGTGACCTTATGGGTATGGTTCAAGGCTTCGAAATGGGTCAATTTCCTGGGATTTTATCACCGGCGTCGGCGACTCTGCCACCGATCCAACATGGGTTATGGATAACCTCTAAGAAGGAAGAATACCACGGTATATTTAATTTTTATTCTATTTTATTATGAATCTGTTATGTTTCTTTTCTTTATTTTGTAAGTGTTCTTAATATTCCTACTCTTCCACATCCCCCGCCGTCGCCGCCACCGCCTCCGCCTCGACCCGCGGAGATGTCTCGCCGGCAGCGAGACTGGCTTCCGTAGTAGAAATAGAGAGAGGGAAAGTTCAGTGACCTTATGGGTATGGTTCAAGGCTTCGAAATGGGTCAATTTCCTGGGATTTTATCACCGGCGTCGGCGACTCTGCCACCGATCCAACATGGGTTATGGATAGCCTCTAAGAAGGAAGAATACCACGGTATATTTAATTTTTATTCTATTTTATTTTGAATCTGTTATGTTTCTTTCTCTTTATTTTGTAAGTGTTCTTAATATTAAAAGAAATTGTTACACCCTTTACTGTATCCATCTATCAATACATATAATTGCCCATGCCCATGAATGTTGTTATCTTATGGAATTCTGCCTTCTTTGGGTTTAGCGCCGGAGGATGGAGGGGTATTCTGTGTACTGTAAAAGAGTCAAAAGTGGTCGAATGGAGGATCAGTACTCAGCCGTTGGTGGACTTGAAGGAGATTCTAAACAGGTTTGTTAAATTAAAATTAAAAATTTTATCTTCTGGGAAAAAAATGAAAATTGGATTATTATATTTAATAATTTGAAAGTCAAATGTTTGTATAGACTAAAGTGGAATTTTTTTAACTTATCATCAATCAATTCCTATATATGCTTTGTGTTTTCTTTCGTTGGATTTAAGAATTTCTCACTTTCTTTGTTTATAGAATGCGGGTTTAAAAAATTATGTTTTTGAGATGATGAATATTGAAGCTCGATTTTTGATGTAATCATTGACTGATATGAAACATGATTGAGTGTGTATGTGATCAGCTATATGTGAGTTGAAATTCTACATTCATGGAAAGTTATTTTGCAGTGGCTTACCTTGCAATTGATTCAATTTAAGAAATGACCCAATCGACATTTCAAAGTACAGATAAATTTTCTCAAAGAGGCTGGATATGGCCGGTCTCAAGCCCATCACCGTATCGGTCAGTTAGCTATGACTCATACTCGCAAATTCCAAAAAGTAATGTGTGTGTGTGTGTATATATATATATATATATATATATATATATATATTCGTATATATTTATCTGCCTAAATATTAATTAGGGAAACTATAAATCCTTTGACCTTAGCATTACATATTTTTCCTTGATTTGGGCAATTTTGTTTTTACTTTTGTAGTTTATTGTAGCTACAACCCTGCAAATGATATAAGGATTCAATTTTTATTTGGGGTTTATATGCTTTAGGTTTCTGAGAAATCAAACCATGTGTGTATCCATCTTTGGGTCTTCTTGGAATGGATGCAAAGTAAAGAAAACAATTTTATTTGTGTTTTTATGCTATGGCTACCCCCATTTCCCATACAGCACTTACGAAGAACTTACAATCATTAACACCTTGGTAAAACAAAAGGCTAATTATTGAGAAAAAAATGACATCCAAGCAGGTTGGTGAATTGAACTTTTAGTTTTTACTGGAAATTAATTGGCAAGTCATCAATGCCAACATATATTAAACAATGCTAATATATGTTGGCATTGATCACAATCTAGCCCCTAAAAAGTACACTTGAAATTATAAAATAACTACAAAACATAATACAGTTTGTTTTGGGAGAACATGATGTCGATATATCTTAGTCCTTTGGTTGTAAGATATACTCTTCTATTGTTGAAACAATTGTTGGGTTGATTTATGAATAGTAAAGGTGTATTCCTACAATTATTTAGGACATTCTTTTTACTGGAGATGTATCATGTATAGGCATTCATTACATTATACATGTGTAACGCTCAATATAAATTTGGAATTGTAACAGAGAATTGGGGTTGTGGTGCTTTTGGCGGAGATCTTGAACTAAACGCCATAATTCAGTGGATTGCTGCTTCTCAGGTGATTACTCTTCCGATCATTTGTTAGCAACTTTGCTTTTTTGTTATCTGTTCAATTACTAATGGTTAGAATCATCCAATTTTGTGCATGATCATGTCCATAAATTTCATTATAATAAGCTTTTTCTAATAGAGGTTGTACATTCAACTGATGATCATTAAAACAAACTAAAAATGACTTCTGTACTTTTCAAAAGAAAAAAGAAGCTAACATTGTTGAATTGTTGTTTGCTATAGAATTGTCTTGATATTTTTTGCATATTGAATTTCCTCATTGTGGTTTTGTATGTTAGTTGGTGCTAATTATATATCATCTGGAATCGTATAATGATGCTCATGTGTAAATTTTCAGATTGCTATTTAAATATGTTGGACTTTGGTCAAGTTTGGAGTCTATGTTGTGACTATTTAAAAATTTGTTTTGATCCTATAATTTGTTTATATTTGATTTGAAATAATTGAATTTGGTAATGACCATACAAGTGATGCAAAACCTGAACGATGAAGAAAATTACCCAATTTATAAACTAGGGAGTTACCCTTTTGTTGATGAGACTTATGAATTGTCGATGGAAGCCGGATGGATGTGATATTCCAAGGTTAGTGTTCTTCGATCCCATATTTAATAACGTGATAAAGGTTTGCTTTCTTTATATTTATTTTCCTATCGAATGTTATGAGAGTATACTAATGTATGGAATTATCTGGATGATTTTCTGCATATTGAATTTCCTCATTGTACTTTTGTATGTTGATGCCTAATTATATATCATCTGGAATAGTATAATGATGCTCATGTGTAAATTTTCAGATTGTTTTTTAAATCAAATGGACTTTGGTCAAGTGTGGAGTATATGCTGTGACTATTTAAAAATTTGTTTTTGATCTTATAGTACAGTACTAATATGCTTCCTTTTTTTTTCTTTTTCAGCCCCTGCACTTGGCTATTTAATGTGCATGAGAACTTCTTTGTCCCCTCTTTTCTGAACTCAATCAATGATTTTATTAAGTACTATCATATTAAGTTTGAGACTTATTCATTATATAGCTGAGGTATCATTTTAGATGACAATGGCCTGGAAACAACGCTTGACAAGTTAATGCAACTCTATATTCTTCTTATATGACTATATCTAAAGGTAATAAATCTGTTCACAACTATAAAATTTGAGCAACAATTATATATATATATATATATATATAAACATAAAATGGGTAACATAGTTTAATGATGGAGTATTGACTCTCTAAATCCTCTTTCTACTTTGTGATAATTTAGTTTCTGTACAGTTTTCTTTCCTGAAGTTGGTGGAGCAACATTTGCTTCTCATTATGCATTCGTCGTCGTGTATGGAATGAATAAAAGAGTTGACCCAGGTGGGTCAGAAGAAGAAATTTATCAATTTTTATTTTAACCCTCAATTAATGTGCAAGTCAGAAGGTAAGAGTTATTAAAAAAAATTATTTGATAAAGACTTTTCCAATAGTATGGTTGAATTTATGTTTTCATGTAATGGAAATACAAGTACATGAACTCTTGCAAATTTTTGTAATCTTATGAAATCAAGACAAGTCATTTAATTATATTGGATCTTGACATTTTTTTAAGTAGCCATTTACAGATTTGTAATAAATGAAACATGTTAGATGTTTGTTTATTGATATTCTATAAATTTTACTTATCAAGGGTTATACATCATTTTATCTCTTTTATGTATATTATATGCGTGAATATTTGGACTTCACTGTCATTATTTATACTACTAGTTTCATTTATGATTGATATGTTTATGTGGACTTCTGTGAACATATGGACCAAAGAATTTGATGTCTAACATGCTTCCATATATCATAAAACTATGATTATAAATAATCTATTGAATCAATAAGAAATTCATGCCAAGTAATTATAGGATGAATCATCTCTAAAGTCATTTTTAATTGTTAAGTAATTATAGGATGAATGGCCTCTAAAGTCATTTTTAATTGTTATAACAGGTAATACATTTTCAATTTTGAGGTTGACCATGCTAATAAAGATAATTCAATATTTCATCTTTTTAGATGATTAACATGCATACAAAACAAAATAAGGGTATGGACATAATGAGTATCTTTCTGTTTCTTGGGAAGGAATCTCTTCGTCCCTCTCATCTAATCTGCTTCGCAAATGTATAATGAATTTGGTACTGATGGTGCAACAATTGAATGACTTTTAATACAATCTTTATCGCATTAAAGGTGAAAGTATTATTATAGCAAAATCAATATACTTACAAATGTACTTGATATGTGATGCAAAAATGTATTGAAAAGTTTATAAAAAAGAATAAATTTAAAAATTTTAAAAAATCATCGTAATTTTAACAAATTATACAATTTATTATTGAAATTAGCCCGTGCATTGCACGGGCTATCAACTAGTATTCCCAATTTCAATAAGAAGCTATAAATTTCAGTAATCCAAAAATCATTTTCATTCATTCAACTCTTTGCAATAAATTAACTCTTAAAACAAAAAATCGTAGCAAACATACTGATTTGGAGAAGAATGAACAAACATAACAAACAACCAAAAAATAAACAACCAAAAAAAGAAGAAGTTAAAAAGTATTTCTTACCTCTAAAATTAGTCTCTGATTTGGAGAAGAATGAACACACGAACGTAATGAACCAACTGACCTCCCTCTTCTCTTCTCTTCTCCCCCTTCTCCCTCTTCTCCCTCTCCTGTCTCCCTCTTTTTCTTTCTCGTCTACTCAACGAACGAATGCCTGAGACTGATTAAGTTTAAGACGATCAGCGACCGCATGCGGTCTCTGATTTTTAATGGCGTGGACGTGTCAGCGACCGCCAGTCGATCGCTGATAGAAATTAGTCGCAAACAAAATCGCTCCAGGATTTCACACCAAATTTTTGAGAGGGAAATTTATATCAGCGACCGCATGCAGTCGCTGATAGGAACTAGCGACTAAAACCAGTCTCGGTCGCAGATGACAGTCGCTATTACTAATATTAGCGACCACATCGGGCGGTCGCTGATATCATTGGTCGCAGATGACCCTTTTTCTTGTAGTGTATATCCGATAATTATTTCGTTGTGTGGGGTCCACCAATGATTGTGTCGACGTACGAATATTCTCGATAAAAAGAATATTCTCCGACCAAACGAATATTTTATGACAACTTGATTACTTTGCAAAATTTGCACATATCACCCATAACTATACCATTATATCAAATCAACACCGTATTATTCAAAATAATATTTAGAGAAAATTAAATCTTTATTCATAAAAAATTGGAGTATTACAAAATAAATTTATATCAACATTTGAATTTTTAAATTACTTAAATTAATTTGAAAATTAAAATATCTCTTTTGAAAATTAGTTAGCAATATACATTATCAACTTTTTAAATACTTCCTATACTCTAATGTCATGTTTATTTGCAAAAATATGTTCCAATTAGATTATTTATCTTAATTTAATATTATTTCAGACTATTTAATCATTTGACGAGTGAACTATTAATTCTTTAATGCGAGCCTATTAATCTATAAAACCATTTGATAGCTTAAAATGGAATCCCACATTCATTGTGAAAGTATATAATTTCTCATAAATAACTTTAAGAATGACGAAAATTTGTGCATAAATTATAGGACTATTTAAAAGATTATTAATATTCTATTATGAAATAAAATAGTTGAAATAATATTAAATTAAAATAAATAGTTCAATTCCAAACATATATGCTAGTTTATATGAACTCGATCATTTAAGTTTTAAAAGTAACATATATGCTAATTAGTACTCCCTTTTATTAAAGAAAAAAAGGTTTTATTTTCTGATTTGTTTAAGAATATCTTTTAGTCCATATTTATTCGAAATTTATTAAATGTTTAAATTAATAGAGATTGTGATGGTAATTCAGAATTTTATGTTATTCTATATTACTATAAATAAAAATAAGATAAGACTAGTTTATAAAAATCTATAAATTAATCTCTTTTTAATATCAAGAAAAATATACATTTTAGTTAATTTAATATCAAGAAAAAATTTATTCTAGAATTTAGTAAATTGACATTAAAAATTTAAAATTATCACCATCCCATTATAAATACACAAAATTATCTCTTACCATATTTTGTTCTCTCTCACACACACTTATTACGCAGAAACACACGCACATGACAATTATCGCAGAATGCCAGCATCCGCCACAGCCTCATCGTCGTCTCACCGCCGGCCAGATGACCTAATTTCGCGGCTGAGCTCCGGCGCCTCTGACGACGGCGAAGCTAAGCTTAAGGCCTTGAGAGAGCTCAAGAATCAGATAATTGGCAATCGCACCAAAAAGCTCTCCTACATCAAGCTCGGAGCCGTCCCCTACGTTGTCTCAATTCTCTCCTCCGCCGTATCCGCTTTTCCGTACGGCGACGGAAATGTCAATTCTCTTTTGGTCCAGTCCGTAGCTGCCATTGGAAGCTTCGCGTGCGGAGTTGATGCCGGTGTTAAGGCGGTGCTCGATGCCGGAGCTTTTCCTCATTTATTGAGTCTCATTTCTCATCCCAACGAAAAGGTACAACACAAGCCAATCCAATTTTCATGCTTTTTGGGCTTTTTCATCATTTAATTTTCATTCCCGGCGAAAGAATTAGGTAAATTTCAATTGAGTCACTGTATTAGGCACAGTAACGATTTATAATTGATTTGGAGTCTCCTTTTATGTATCCACTTGCGAGTTTTCTCAGCAAGGAAAAGGTGAAATGAAAGTCTAGTCTATGACAAAATTGAGTTAAAAACAGGGAGAAAAGCATGTTCTTAAAGGTCTATTTATGGAATTGTTTGAAATTGAATTCATTCATGGCCATTTTGAGATGTTAGTGAGATTAACCTTCTTGTTACTATAAAATATTGAGTCAATTGAAAAGGGTGAAAAACTTTCCTTTAATGAACATTGATCACTCAACAAAAAAGGAGAATAATGCTGTCGTGCTTGAAGAACAGAAAGGATGAAACCTTACTTGAAGAAATATGGGACTTAACGTACAAGATAATCATAATGGATTGGTATTAAAGGCTATTAACTTATCCTCTTTAATCCTTCCTAATGGTAAACAATTTTTCCAATGTGAGGTTTGGATCTTCAAGTTTTCTCAGTACCAACACCAAACTAGAGTGCACATTGTATTTGTGTAAACTAATCCAAGGAGAAACTCAGAACAAAACCATTGGGCAGGGCACATTGAATTAAGATACGATTCACTTGTTCACCTTTACTTCATTATCACATATTATGAACTTTCTCGTAATAATTAAGTTAACGTAACAGTCTTCTCAAAGATTGTCTTTTGAAGTATGACTGTAAGAGTACTTTATTTTACAGAATTGATTCTAAGAGGCATATTCCTTGAATTGATGACATATCTGCTTTTCATCCTACTCGGCTACTCCTATGATGTTGTGTTGAACTTTTTAAATCGCGTCTTCTTTTTTTTTTTTGGTAACTTAAGCATTTGAAGAAACAAATTTTAATATAACTATCTTGATAAGTACCAAAAATTGTCATTATTCACCGACATTATAGCTATCCATTTCCGTAACTTGCTTTTATGATTTTGTCCTCTCGAAATGTATGCTAGTGAATAATTTTCACTTGAAATGCTCTGAACGTTAATATGAATGTGTATCTGTCTCCATATCCAGCATTGTTCAACATAACCTTTCAAACATGGTATTTTCAACAGACTTCTTAAAGAAATTAATTATACGATCTTACTTTTGATGCTTGGAGTAGTGGATTCTTTTTGTAAGATCATTCGAACAGGGGTCTCAGAACCTATACCGGTATACCCTTATCGTTTTGCACAATGTGAATGCGAAGGGCAATAGGGGGGAATAAAGGGTTGCGGTATTAGTTTTCTCGATCCTTTAATTTTTTCCCGATAATTCTCTCCATCACGTAATTTGTATTTTCAAATTGAGATTTTCATCTTTTCAAGACCAATAATTTTGATCTTCTTGATTAAATCTTAGATGGTAATGTCTGTTTTGCAGGTTGTCGATGCTGGTGCTCGTTCCCTTAGAATGATATATCAATCAAAATTGGCCCCAAAGTATGATTTTCTTCAAATAGAAAACATGGAATTTCTACTATCACTGTTGAATAGTGAGAATGAAAATGTTACTGGACTTGGTTCTAGTATCATAACACATTCCTGTGAGACAAACATAGAGCAGAAGGCACTGAGTGATGCTGGAGTCGTAAAGAAGCTTGTTTCTCTTCTTGGAGGTTCTCTAAGCCAGAGAGATGCTAGTTTAGAGTCTCTAGCGTCAATAATGAAGGAAAATCCTGAAGTAATCTCAAAGTTTGTTGGAACTGAAAGTGGAAGAGCATTGAGTGGTTTAACTGAGTTAACAAAGGATAGGTACCCTCGGACAAGATTGCTAGCCTGTACGTGTTTGATTGTTATAAGAAACACTTCTCCTTCCTATCTTCAAGGTGTTGGAATCAAAATGAAATTGATATTTATATTACTTGAGCTTCTAGATGATCCTGGTCAAGTTGGGGATGAATCAGGCTTTGTTTTATCTAGTTTAATTGCAGAAAAAGAGGATATACAGAAATTAGCATACGAGGCAAATGTAGTTGATAAACTCTGTGACCACTTGCAGAGAGTTTCATCACAGCCCAAACGTTATCAAGGGTTATTTTTGGCACTGGCTGCTCTATGCTCAAAATTGGAATGCTGCAGGTCAACGATCATTTCACACAAGGTCCGTTGTCTCATAGAATGGCGTCAACTTGAAGTTTTGGACTTTTCTTGTGCTGCTGCACCTTTTTGCAGACAGTTGTTTCTTTTCTATATTTCTTTTGTTTATTTAATTTTCATATTTCCTTTACTTTCCATCTTGCATTTCCTAGCCGAGCAGTTCTGAAAGTTAGCTGAACCAGGGACCTGGATGTCTGACATAACCCTTCAAACTGCTCAGATGTATATATCTTCTACTTTTTTTACTTCCTCGTGTTTGGGGGGGGGTGTTTCCTTATAGGTGTAGACTATATTATTTGTCAATTGGAACACTGCTAGGGTTCATGTGGAAAAAAAACTCACCATTAAAGTGTTTATGCAATTCCCATTAAGGAGAAGCAAGAGAAGAGTCGGAGAGCGAGTTATGACAAAAGATTATCTATAAAGGGTAAGAATTGTGTGGTTAGAGGTACGTGGCTTAGAATGTGGAGGAGAGAAAGAGAAAGAGGTAGTAGGTTTTTTTTTTCTCGACTCTTGTGGCTGAGAATCTTCCACTTTTAGCACAAAGAATTTAAATTCTAAAAAAATTTGAGTTGAAAAGTATGCAAAGAAGAAAGTATGATCTAGGGTTCTAGGAATAAGGCTTAGAATGTGGGAGGAAGATTAGGTGTAAGTGGTTGATAAGGCAATGGAGTTGGAATTGTTGGGTTGCTTACTTGCTGTTCCAGCACTGTGAATTGTGTCCATGAATATTGGCTAGCATCATTTTTGTAGGTTCAGATTATTGAGGTTGAATGTTGTTGGAGGAGAGAGCTGAATTTGATAACATGGAGTAATGGGGTTGATGACGTTTGTCAGGATTGACCCTAGATGTTGACTTGATTTTAATCTCAACAAAGTTATATCAACTAACAATCAAAGTTAGTTGATGAATTAGAGAAAAACAGTAGCAAAACAATACTGATGTAGTATGAATTTAGGCAGAAAATAGTAAGAAACAATAAGAACTAGGTGAAGAAGATAAAAGAGCTAGATAGAGAATGACTAAACCATTTTCCCATTGAAATTCAGATTAAATGCAATTAATGTCTTCTACTATTTATACTACTAGAAGACTTAAAACTAAAATGAACCACTATCTTGCTCCCTAACTATTTTCTCTCACACACAAATGCTACCTTGTCCTTAATCTAAAAACCTCTATTACAATTTAGCAAACCTACAACTAGAATTATGTTACTACGGCCCTTGGCCTTACTCCTGCCCCCTTCAAATGATCCATGTACTCATGGATACCAAGCTGTTGTTCCCTTAGCCTTCGCCCTTCATCAAATTTGAAGTGTTGGAATTGGCATAACTCTACCTTTCCATAGCCAAATCCTTTGATGTAAGTAATGAAGAACTTTGTCTCAAGATTCTCTGGAAATGACTTGGGTGTGCCTTGTACACGTATTCTATTGCTTCTAAAAACCACAAAAGTAGTCCTGCTTCATCTCTACCTGAAGTTCTTGTACTAAAATGCTTTAGGCTTCTTGTGTTAATACATTCATGACCCCTTTGAGATTGCCAACAGGCTAAACTAAATTTCATCACAGAGAGTGAAATTCTTTGCTTAAGAGTGGCTCCATGTTGATTATTTTTTCGTGGTACACAATCTCATTTTCTTTCTCATGGAGTATCATCCTTCAAGCTTGAAGATCCACCAAAATGGAACCAAGTTCCTTCAACCAGTAATCACTAAACATTATATCACCAATTTTTAAAGCTATCTTCATCATTTGGGCTTTAACTCCCTTCATGTTCCATTCGAGGTTAGGACTCTCGATTCATTGAGTTTTTAGATATAGACAACAAGGGTTTCCATAAGATTAAAGGACTCAAGGATGAACCTGAGGACCCTAGTGCTTATAGGCATATTAGGAATGACGTATTTAGTAATGTAGTAAAATTAAAGAAATTTGCAGTATGAACATAATAATGCTGAATTGTGTACTTAGTAGAGATGCCTAATCCTGAAATGCAGGCCTTCAACTTTATGATTGATGCCCTAAATCATGATAGTGAGGAGGTACGTGCTGCAGCATGCGTTTGCTTAAAGAATGTCTCTCGGTCAGTCCAGGTGCAATTTTAATTCCAAATATCTGGTTTATTGATTATGGCGTTAGTCTATAATGATCTTTGCTGATATGATGTCATTCAGCATCTGAGTGCAGGTAGTTTTATGAATGAAGTAATCATCATGCCCTTGGTTCAGCTTTTAGATGATTCTTCTCCTTCTGTGCAGGTACATTTTTTATTTTTTTGTTAGTAATATCCCTAAATGCAGGATTATTCAGTCTGCAGTGATATTTCGTTGAGGATTGAAACTTATTATTCTTCCTTGCATCTCCTTAGCAGATTTTGGGGTTTTGGGAGGAGTTGGGATGGGAAGATTTTGTTATGTTGCACGTGTTTTTTCATTATGTGGGTGTCTGGACAGAGGAATGAGGGGGATTTTTGTGTTAGATGCACGATCACTGCTTCGGATACGGTTTAATGCTTTGCTTCCCTTAAGGCTTCTATGGGCGCTTTCCTGGGTTTTCATTTCTATTTGCATAAGGTTGGAGGAAGCTCCATTAAGGATTTTGATGTTTTTCACTTCTTCATTTTCTTTTTTACTTTTCCCTTTTCTGAAGGCATCTTGTCCTCGTGCTGCTTTGTAATTTTTTGATTTTTATGAAATGAAATCCTTTTCTTTAAATGGGTTGATTGTTACTTGGGTTTTCTTCTTTAAGGTATGGTTGAGTGATTGGACAAAGTAAAAAGTAGGGTTTGTCTAATAGGGATGTTTAAGGGTATGCAAGGGTAGTAATGTCTGATTGTAGGGTTTAAAGGCTAATACGTTTGAAATAGTGTTATAGAATCCAAGGTATCAATCCTAGGGTATGAATTGCATCACGCAATCCCATATTCAGCTAACATATTATATATTTGTAGTATGAAAACTCGTGAATAAATCTGAAGCGGCATGATATACGCAATATGACAATGTTTATGTAAGCCAATTAACCTAAAAAACTTTATTCATGTCTCGTGGGTCTTGCAAAGTTTCAAGTTAAACAAAGTTTTTATATGTTTATCTACATTCAGATTTTCTCCTCTTTTATTTGTAAAATCAAATTTCTTAGAGACTTCTGCTTGCAGATCTGGGAATGATTACTTTCAAACTAAAGTCACTATTTTTTATTTTCAATGTAATACTCCATTTTTAACCAATTAAATTTGATGGGCAGATGGTTCATATATGAATTTCGAAATAAGGTGGAAAGTACACTCACAAGTATCAATTAAATAAAGATACCAATTGTCACATAATAGCTTGCTTTTTGAAGTGGGTAAAGGTTAAAAATTTAAACAAAACAGGAATATATGATATGTCCTATTGGATTTTCCTCTTTAAGAAATGGCATGTGAATATGTGATGGAGGTGCCTTTGTAACTTTATAATAAACTATACATACCCAAAAAATAAGAAAAAGAATATAAAGAATAATTTCAATTTATAAAATTGAATATGCCTCTTTATTTAAAAAGTGGTATCAAATCATAAATCTTTAGGTTCTTGGATATAGTAGTTTAGTGTCTTACTCCTTTTTTTTTTTTTGTTGCTATGAGGAGTGTCCCGGTCTTGCAACTATATCTCCCCTCCCCACCCCAAACAAGGCTTTCGAAACACGTCGAAACCTGCGGTCCGTGGCTCTTATGTTTTTTTTCAGTGGGTGTTGAACTCAAGACCTCTGGGTTTATGGTTGACTCCCTTAAACCACTGAGTCAAGCGGCGGGGTTCTCTTATTCTTTTCTCTGAGCATTTATTGTGTTTCTGATGATTTCTTCGGGATCTGTTCATCATTCTTTTTGTTTCTTCTGCAAACTTGCTAATATTAGATAGGTGCATTGCCAAATAAAAAAAAATTGGGCCATTCCCTCTATGGTAACTAAAATTCAGCCAAAATAGTCCAGATGATTTGGCTCATATGGAAACTTACAAAATTAAGCGAAATCTACTTGAATTGTTAATTTGATATTTAGTGCGAGTATATTTTAGCCTAATGTAGGTCATTTGACTTAATTTTTTTTATTTATAAACCTCCGTGTTTTCTTAATTATTTAATTAACCTCGTTTTTACTTAAAATATTTCATAAATATGTCCAAGGCTCCACATCACTACTGGTTACTCTAGCTGAACATCAACAAAATAACATTCACTCAATTCATTATCGGAGCCTCTCTCTCTTCCCATTTCTCCTAAATCTTTTAAGTACTTTCTTGTTAGAGTACTGCCGCTTTGTTATTTTCTTCCCTCTTTCTCATAATTCTATAAATCTCAATTCTTACCACCCTCCCTAGCAACACAGCCTATATTCACCAACTTTCCAAGGCTGTCCTCCACAAACAACGTCAAATGAAAGTTAGAGCCGTACATATATCCCATGTTAGGAGGCAATCTACTCGTGAAAAAAGCGTAGAGGTTTAGGAAAATAATATGGTACAACTAGCTGATAAGCAACAAGGTCAACTGGGGAATAGGTTTACTTAACACCATGTGACAAAAACTGTCAAGGTTGGTGACAAATAGGCGTAAAGGAGGTTATTTCACAGTGAAGTGTGTCAAAAGCAAAGAAAATCAAAATTAGTAAAATTAAAAATCACGTCTAATCTGAAATAACTCCCTAATGCTTCAAGAAAGATATTCACGATTTTAATATAACTTCAAGTGTTCAAATTCTTCACTTTTTCCTGGTACTCTTTTCCTTGAAAAAAGAATCATTCCTTTTTCTCTTAGTAGTCGGTATTATTTAAATCAATTGTAATCATTATCTAAATATGTTTTATCATTTACCTTTATCCTTAGTTGCCCCAAGGCTTGCTTCTGCTTGCTTCTATGTGACTTGACTTATCTATTCGCCGACTGATAAATGTGCCTTAAATAGAAAAATGTTTAAAAAAATAATTAATATGCAGCTTTCTCTTTCTTTTGTAATCCCATTTCCTAATCTCTAAAGTATTTTCTTCTTAAAGTATCTCAGCTATGCTCTCTTCTTTCTCTCATTCCTATTATATATACACACACGCACACACACACAAACACAAGTAAAGACGTTATCTACACATGAATTACCTAGGGGTGACGAAATATAATACGGTGCAACCATCTAATGAGCAAGTGATAAGAAACTAGACAAACTATGGAATAGGCTTAGTTTTCAACTTTTGACAAAAGCTGTCAAGCTTGGTGACAAGCCTGTAGGTGCAAAGGAGCTTACTAGACAGTGAAACACATCAAAGGCAATGAAAAGCAGAATTCGTATAAGCACACTTCTAATATGAAACTCGAGTTTATTTTTTACAAGTATGTTTTTAATTATTATGGCATAGGTTACTAATTTAGATGTTATGGTAGTGAAAAGGATACAATTGAGGGCAGGAGTTGGGGTGTTATGTTGGTGATGCAAAAGAGCTTGGACATTAGATGCCGCTTTGCGTGTGGTTATCATATTAGAATATTACAGATGTTAACTGGAGTTTGATTTTGGTTGATTGGTCAGCTATGGTAATGGTGGTTAATACATTTTTTTGGGTGCGTATGTTTGGGGACTTTCTGTTTTTCCCCTTGTGGTGGGTGGTGGAGGTTGTAACTGCAATAATTTCTTAAGCGGACATTTTACTCATTTTCCATATTAATGTTATGAAAATTATGATTCCTAAAGAAGCATTCACCTTAAACAATGTAAATGAGATTTTGTAGAATTGATGATCCTTAAACAGTATGCTACTGTATTATGTTAATGCTAAATGTTGCATAATTGATAATCCTTCAATTTTCTCTGTTTTTCAGGTTGCTGCCCTTGGTGCAATTAGCAACATAGTGGTTGATTTCGCCATGCACAAGTCAATTTTCATAAAATGTGGAGGCCTTAAACAGCTTGTTCAGCTATCAAAATCTATGGATTCTACTATTAGGGTAAATGCCGTATGGGCTTTGAGAAACTTGATGTTCCTGGCGGACAACAGTTCTAAAGAAGGAATTTTCTTTGGGCTTACAGCAACCACATTAAGAAGCCTTATCTGTGGTAATCTTCATGGCTATATTTTGTTAGGAAAAATGCATTGATTTTATGATACTGTACGCTTACTAATGCACACAAATATTATACATTCAGACCCGAAGCCTTCTGTCCAAGAGCAAGCTCTAGGCCTTGTTCGCAATCTTGTTGATGGACCTATGAATTCTATTGAGTATGTCTTTGTTGAGGATTGTCTATTACTCCATGCTGTTGGAAGGCAACTGCAGAGTGCTTCAAAAACACAAGTTTTAATCCAGGTTAACTCTAGCGCCACAATTTTTTGTTAAAGTGAATAGTTGGAGGTTAATACTGGTTTATTTTACACTTTTGGTAGAAAATGACATTGTGTTACCTATTGCTAATATTCCACCCCCCCTGCCGCGGAAACTCTACTAGTAAACTGCAACAATCATTAGTAAAATGTCTCATGTGAGCCCTTGAATATTAATTCCACTTGTTGGAATGCTGGAATACATTAAACTGTGGCTTTGCTAAGAGCAACTTACAAAGTTTTACTTGGTGATACTCTGAAAACCCCTTTATGGAATTAAAATAGTGACTGCTGTAAGTATCCCTGGTATTATAAACGTTGTAGTCTGTCATTATCATTAATGATATTTTGGGTTGGGGTTGGGGCGGGGGGAGTTGAGAGAGCAGTGAGATGATGCACTTTTATGGAAAAATAATACTCGTAACATGGCAGAGATGTAAAGTAGCCATATTTTTGACACTCTGAAAGCTTTGCTAGGTTGATATACACATCCACTGTTACGTGAAAATGGTACTCGTAACATGTGTACATTTTGTAGTTGCTTAAATTTGTTTTATTTCTTATGAATTATGATAGAGTATGAACATCCTTTTGATATAGGGAATGTACATCCTTTGCAATGTGGCATCTGGGAACGAGATCCACAAGGAAGCAGTTACGCACCAACTCTTGCCACAAGCAGACAATGAGACCCAATCTGTCATGGTCAAGTTCTTGCAGGATAATGACAGTCGATTACGTACAGCTGCTGTCTGGACATTAGTAAATCTCACCTCTCCTAGCAACCCTGGTGCGTCTGGTCGGGTTGCAAAACTGAAAAATGCTGGTGTAGTTCACCAATTGAAGACTATGGTCAGCGATCCCTGCCTAGAAGTAAAGGTCAATATCATGATTTATATAGTTAACATTGTCATACTATATTTTTTGTCATCTGATTCGTCTCCCCCCCCTTCCCTCGTTTTCCCAGCTTCGTGTAAGAACAGTGCTTGGGCAATCTATGGCTTTTGGCGATGGCTTGACATGATCGTCTTTTTCTCAATATGTTGAACTCAACTGCCAACAACAAGAAACTGATGCAAAATGGTGGTTTATCTGACCTGTAGAAGCATGCAACAGAGTATGGTTCATGGAGGTTTATCGTGCCCATTAGTCAGGGTCATAGAGATCAGACATGTATTTTGGTATCATTATTGTAGTAAAAAAAAAATGTAAATTTTGATTTTGTTTCCAATGAATTGAGATCTATAATGATCTCATACATGGAATTTGTTTTTTTTTGTTGCTATAATCTACTGAAATTCTATTATTTTATCTAAGACACCTAAAATGTTATGAGTAGTTTTTTTATCATCGAGTCATGAGAGGCTTGGTAATTTGAATTTTCTCAGTGTAAGATATTATTTTTTTACTGATTTGAAGTCTCAATATAGGTACACGGGAATTGATATTTTTATATAAAAAATTGATATTTTCACGTTATCTCTCTCACATGAATAGTGAGTGGGTCTCATTTTTATGTGAGAGAGAATTGTGTGGAATACTATTTTAACATGTGAAAATATTAATTTCTTAGGCAAAAGTACAAATTTTTAGAGTTGTTAAAATATAAAATTAATCTAAATCTTTTGGATTCAGTTTATATTTTTTCATAAATAAGAATATTTACTACCTTTTGCTAAGAAAACAAGTAAATGTTTTAAGCAAATTGCATTGATATTAGGAATGGATGTCTCCAAACTTTGCAAGATATTGGGACGTAGAGGGACTGGTATTTACTTCCCTGTCTCAGCTACGGCCCATTATAGTTAAGTAGAAAGACACTTCTGTCTGTAAGTTGCTACACACTTTCAAAAACCTCCTTAAAATTTATATTTTTGTCAATTAGGTTCTTAAAATGATATTTTTTCGTGATTCCGTTTTTGCTGCCCGATATAACCCCTATCCGACCTATTTTTGACCCAATTTTGACTCAACTCGACCCACCCCAATTTTTAATAATTTAAGATAAAATAAATATTTTTAATATTTAAAAATAAAA
Organism: Panax quinquefolius; assembly: GCA_020205615.1. Taxonomy (NCBI): domain Eukaryota; kingdom Viridiplantae; phylum Streptophyta; class Magnoliopsida; order Apiales; family Araliaceae; genus Panax; species Panax quinquefolius. The sequence goes on along the minus strand of CM035164.1, from coordinate 3,621,868 downwards.
TATTATTTTTAAAATAATAATTATATTTAATATTTAAAATAAATTATTATTTTAAAAATAAATTATTATTTTGAAATTAATAATTATTTTTAATATTATAAATTTATAAAATAGTTATTTTTAATATTTTAAAACACAATATTATTTTTAAAATAATAATAATATTTAATATTTTAAAATAAAATAATTTAAAATAAATATTATTTTAATATTTTAAAAGAAAATATTATTTAAAAAAATTCAAATACTAATTAAATTTAATATTTTAAAATAAAATATTATTTTTAAAATATTTTTCAAATAATAATTATTTTTTATATTTAAAATAAAATATTATTTTTAAAAATAATTACTCCCTCTGTCCCAGGATAAAAGTCCTTATTACTATCTTGGGTAGTTCCATGTTAAATGTCCACTTTCCTTTAATGACCAAATTTTTACACATTTTTTCCTATTATGCCCGTAGCATTAAATATCTCATACTTTTCTTATTCTAATTCTCTCTCCTTATTTAATGACATTATTATGGATAATTTTATCATTTTATTCATCTTCTTAATATACGTGAAAAGTCCACCATGACTTATATCCTGGGACAGAGGGAGTATTATTTTAAGGAAAAAATATTATAAACTTTTATTTTTTTTAAATGAGTAAAGTTTCATAAAATATAGATTTAAAAAAATTAAAGTTAAAACTTGTTAACGTGAGCCAATACGAAGAGAGAGATCGCAGAATTTATCTCAACGTGTCTAACTTGTCAATGTGTTAAGGTAAAGAGCATCAAGTGCCAAATAGTCCGTTGCAACCACTTGAGATTCCAAAATAGAAGTGGGAACACATCAACATGGATTTCGTGACGGGTCTTCCTAAGGTTTCTCAAGTCTTGGACGCGATTTGAGTCATTGTCGATAGATTAACTAAGTCTACTCATTTCTTGCCTATACGAGAAATTTATTCACTTGAGCGTCTAGCTAGTATATACATAAGCGATATTGTAAGATTGCATGACATGCCAATATCCATAGTTTCTGATCGATACCCTAGATTCACTTCACGATTTTGGGTCAGCTTGCAAAAAGTTATGGGCACTGAATTATGATTCAATTCTGCATACCATCCCCAGACAGACGGACAATCGAAAATGACTATTTTAACTCTTGAAGATCTATTAAGCCTCTGCGTACTAAACTTCAAAGGAAGTTAGGACTAGTACTTACCATTGGTGAAATTCTCTTATAACAAAAGTTATCAAGTAAGTATAGGCATGACTCAATTCAAGGCGTTGTATAGAAGAAAGTATCGTTTTCCAGTATGTTGGGACGAGGTGGGTGAAACAACATTGTTGGGACCAGAATTGATACGCATAACTATGTAAAAGATTCAAATGATCCAGCAACGTATATAAACAACACAAAATCGACAAAAGAGTTATGTTGTTTTTCATCGAAGAGACGTGGAATTCAATGTCGGAGACCGTGTATTGTTATGTGTTGCTGTGACGCCCCCAAAATTAGGTATACGTCACCCATCTTGGGTCGCCACTTACATGGTACATAAATTCAAATACAAACTTAATTATACATCTGTTGTGTAACATACGACAATACATAAACTGAGAGTTCTAATAGGAATATTGTCATTTAGACAATATCCATACTCAAGGAGTCCTCATTACATTTATTGTCACACTATTTAATGTAATAGTGAGGACTACTAATGCTATCTTTGAATCATCACTCTTTTCCCCGACTCGTCCCAAATATATTCTCTCATTTCAAAAAAGAAAGGTGAAAGAAAGGGTGAGCTCAACTAGCCCAAAGAAGAAATATTATGACTAAGATAATGCGAATAAATTATCATTAGCCTCTTCAAACAAATGTTAAACCGATAAAATACAATAGACAACCGGTTTAATCTAGAATGAATATGCAATCCATTAAAAGAGTCAAGTAAAAAATAAAGTCTACTATCTTTTAGGTTTTAAAAGGTTTTCATAAATTTTATCACTAAAACTCAGTTTAATGAATAAACCTCAATATCTAATCATCCCCTGCATCACTGGCCAAGGATTTTCATCAAATTATCAATGGTCATGACTATACCGAATCACCCTCGGTCATAATCATACCAAAAACTATCCATCATCGCATTTACAAAGCCATCGAGGACTTTTATCACATCATTTATAACAAGCCATGATTATCTTAATGATCCTCGGTCATAATCATACTAAGTTCATCTATACACGTAAGCCATAATATAACATGAGGATGATGATAATGACATAATAATTCAATAAAACAAGTTCAAGAATTATTTTATCCAGGAATTAAGTAACGCCCAAATTGTCAACAAGATCTTGTTTTGTAGAGTAAAATTCAAGAATGATCGGAAGAATATTTCCATGAAAAGATATCTTTGGATGAAACGCAAATATCAAGGATATTCTACTAATTTCATGGAGTATAAGTCAAAGTTTTAACCAACTGGGTATAATAAAGAATGGAATAACAAAAGAAATCACCACGCATGCAGATTGCAGATAGACAAAGTTATTCCAACAGAATAATAATAACGGAACCGAGGTCGTGAAATTCACACCGACGTGGATGATCCAATGTAATAATAAATGCTAAATAATAATAAACAATGGAACCGAAGTAGGTGTAAACACATGGCAGGATATTCCAACGTAATAATAAAGAATGGAATAATGTGAAGAAGATCACCAAGTATAGGGGATTCCACAGTATCACAAAGTTATTCCAACAGAATAAATAAGAATGGAATAATATAAAGATTTCACCAAGTATAGGGTACGCCAGTATACAAAGTTATGTATAGGGTATGCCACTTTTACGGAGTTATTCCAATGTAATAATAATGAATGGAATAATGTAAGTTCTCTTCATGAATAAGAAAGAATAACACCCTTTACGGGTACAACAAATAATATCCCTTACCAGTAAAAAAGACCTTTGGATATCAAAGTAGTGAAATGCGAATACTCTTCTTCTTTCTCTCTATAGATTTTCTCTCTATAGCTTCTCTTTATAATTTCTCTCTCTAGAGTTTCAAGGTGAATTGTAAGAAAATAATGAAGGAATGAGCTTTATTTATAGGAAAATAGAATGCATAGTAATTAATCCATGAACGGTCCAGATTGATTTACTTTAACTGACGGTCCATATTTAAAGCAAAATCTTTTAAATAAAATATCATATATTCTATTTATATAAAAATATTTTACTATGCAAACACTATGCAACACTATGCAAAAACACTATGCAAAACACTATGCAACACTATGCATAATAAAATATAATATATTCTATTTATAGAATAACTTTAATAAAGTATTACATTTTATATAAAAGATGTTTCGCTTTTATTACGTTAATAATACTGAATAAAACAAAACGTCATTATCGCTATAATAATTCATATTATTATCGACAATAATGTAATCAAACTGAGTGACTTCTTACATAAGCATCAATAATCAATACCGTGTGCTACTATGCAATCACACACGTATCTTATTTTTACTACCGAGTAGTTCAACAGTATCCACGGTAAAACTTCCGCCGTTATTTCAATAAAATATTTTTGTCGTTTTCTTAATCCGACAATAATTCTGTTGTGGGGTCCACCAATGATTGAGCCGTTGTACGAATATTCCTTGCTAAACCGAATATTCCCCGACCAATCGAATATAATATAACCACTTGCATACTTTGCAAAATTTATAAATACTACCCACAACTATAATATTATCTCAAATTCACACCATAATATTAAAAAATTATTTCGACAAAATTTAAATCTTTATTGATTAAATCTGGGGTCTCACAGTTGCTCCATGGAAAGGAGTTACGAGATTCGGAAAGAAAGGAAAGCTCAAACCTCGATTTATTGGTCCCTTTAAAATCTTCAACTAGAAACTGTGGCCTATAGACTCACCTTACCTCCAAGCATGTCTCGTGTTCATAACGTTTTTCACATATTCATATTACGTAAATATGTGGAAGACCCAAATCACATTATTGAATTAGAACCAGACGAGATAACAGAAGATTTAATGTATACCGTAAGTCAAAGTTTTATGGAGAAACCATGATATTGAGGAAATGACCTGAGAATTAGAATCTGAAATGAAAGCAAGGTATCCTTACCTCTTCGAAATATCATGTACGTACATCAATTTCGAGGACAAAATTTCATAAGGAGGGGAGGTTGTAAGACCCCAACTTTTTATGAATAAGATTTAATTTTCTTTATATATTATTCTAAATAGTAAGGTGTTGATTTAATAAATATTATAGTTGTGGGTGATATGTGCAAATTATACAAAGTAAACAGTTGTCAGAAAATATTCGTTTTGTCGGAGAATATTCTTTCTACAGGGGAATATTATATCAGGCAAAATACGACGGCGACGCCAAAATAACCAATCATTGGTGGACTCCCCACAACGGAATAACTGTCGGATATAGAAAGTGACATAAATAATATTTTTAAAAAGTGATGACACAACTTTTACTGTAAGACCCCAACTTTTATGAATAAAGATTAATTTCTCTCGAAATATATTTTTGAATATTATGGTGTGGATATGATATAATGTTATAGTTGTGGGTAATATTTACAAATTTTGCAAAGTAAGCAAGTAGTTATATAATATTCGATTGGTCGGGGAATATTCGTTTTAACAGGAATATTAGATGCGACGACAAGACAATCATTGGTGGACCCCATTAACTCAAGAAGTATTGTCGTAGTAAGAAAAGCAGTAATTATCTTTTTATAAAAATAACGGCGGAAGTGTTACCGTTAAAACCGCTGAACTACCCGGTAGTAAAGTACAAAGAATACGATGGTCGTGACAAGTAAGACACCCAGACGTTATCGATGCTTACGTGAGAAGTCACTCGCTTATACTCAATTATTGCTATAGTAAATCGTGCATCATATCTCTCATATTATTGATTCGATTATTGTCACAAGATTATCATCCGCATTATATGATATATTATTAAATCAATAATTGAGAAGACAAAGTTATTCATATTATTAAATTGCAATATTTACAATGTCTAGAAGTTCTGTCAAGGAGAGGTTTGGTCACCTAATTGCGTGCCAATAAGGAGAAATCCTTATCGAAAAGCCCCCTCTTTCTTGAGAATGACCTGGTTGTTAAAGATTGTGAGTTATAATATTAATAATGAATAAGTTTGTGTTGATTAAAGATGAATTTGATAGTTCCATTGTGTTGGAATTATTAGTGTTAGTGGAAATCGACATATATTCCGATGATAATTAATGTCTGGGGGTTATATTGATAAATCGGGTAATTTATCGGATAAATGAGCAATTAATTGCTACTAATTCATATGCTTATATAACTATTTGTTCATATGTGTGTACTATTGAATCACATTCTTGTACTATTAGGGGAGTTGGTGCAAGATTGATAATACTTGCATGACTAAGTTAAAAATGGAGGTATAGATGGAGGTACTATACTGTAATTCGTATTTTTCACATGATTATACTATTGATTCACATGATTGAACTATTGATTCACATTATTTACTATTAGGGGAGGTGGTGCAAGTTTGATAATACTTGCAGGACTAAATTAAAAATGAAAGAAAAGTTGGAGGTATTATATTATAATATTTTGAGCCCCAAAATGTGCAATTATCGAAACTATATTTTCCTATAAATAGAAGCTCATTTCTTCATTATTCTTCACCAATTCACTCAAGCTATAGAGCATTTATTATAGAGAGAAATTATAGTGAGAAAGAAGAAGAGAAGTCTGCTATCTCACTACTCCAGTATCCAGTCATTTTCTAAGGTAAGGGGTATTATTTCTTTCGTGTTCTTGAAGAGAGCTATTGTTATTCCATCCCTTATTATTCTATTGGAACATCCCATGCATGCGTGTAATTACGCATTTGATTCGTTCCGTTATTTATTATTCTCATTGAATAACTGCCTACATGCAAGTACCGCATACATGGTGAAATTCTTCTGTTATTCCATTCTTTATTATTCTATTGGAACATCCTGTCTGTGCATATTACGCATAACCTGGTTCCATTATTTATTATTCTGTTGGAATAACATGTATGTGCGGTCTATCGCATGCATGGTGAATTCTGCTGTTATTCCATTCTTTATTATTCAGGTTGGAATATCCCGTCTGCAATGCTTATAAATGACGACCGGTTCCATTATTTATTATTCTGTTGGAATAACCAAATGCAGGCGATCTATCGTATGCCCGATGAATTCTTTTTGTTATTCCATTCTTTATTATACTCGGTTGGTTAACATTTTGACTTCTATACTCCATGAAATTAGTGGAATATCTCGATATTTTCGCTTCATCCAAAGATCTCTTCATGGAAATATTCTTCTGAGCATTCTTGAATTTTACTCTACAAAGCAGTATCATGTTGACAATTTGGACGTTATTGGTTCCTGGATAAATTAATTCTTGAACTTGTTTTATTAAATTCTTATATCATTGTCATCATCCTCATGTTTATATTATGTTGAAAATCATCTATGGCCTGTAGTGCATAGATGGACTTGGTATGATTATGACCAGGGATTATTCGGTATAATTATGACCGTAATGTTACAAATGATGTGGTAAAAGTCCTCATTGGCCCGTAGTGCATTGATGGACAGTTGTTGGCATGATCATGACCATTAATGAATACACGAATATCCTTGGCCCGTAGTGCATGGATAATTTGTTGTTGTGATACTAAAGAATATCCTTGGCCGTAGTGTAGGGATGATTCGATGATGTGGATTATTTATTAAGCCGAGTCTCAGCGATAAAAGTGATGCAAAACCTTTTAAATCATAAAAGATAGTAGATTTTATTCTCTACCTGACTCTTTTAATGGATTGCTTGTTCCGCTGCAGTTAAACTTGATGGTTGTTATATTGTATCAGTTTAACACTATTAAAGGCTAATGATAATTTATTCTGCATTATCTTAGTCATAATATTTCTTACTGGGCTAGTTGAGCTCACCCTTTTGTTTTCATTATTCTCTTCAGGAAATGAGAACGTAGCAGGGACTAGTCGGAGAACGGAGTGATGGTCCAGATGATAACATTAGTAGTCCTCATTATTCTATGAAATAGTGTGTTAATAAATGTATTGAAGACTTATTTTGAGTTTGAATACTGTCTAGAAGACAATAATTGTATTAAAACTCACAGTTTATGTTGTATATTTAAGATTGTATTTGTATTCTGTACCATGTATTTGGCGACTCAGAATAGGTGATGTATACCTATTTTGGGGGCGTCACCATTGGTATCAAAGCTTAGAGATATGATCCTTGGCTAAGATGTGAGACTAGAACCAGAGAGGAGAGACGGGAATTCCTTCGCTAGTATGACCTACCTAAGTTTATTTGGTATTTAAGCGGTCTCACGAGTATAGGGATAATATGTTGCATGTCAATTAACCCTTATTTTGTGGCGCAAGATTTGAAAATGACATCCGAGAATGTTGAGAATAGAATGGAGCACGTGAGACCGTTGAGTCTCCACGGATCAATAATCGGATAATGTGCATCGGAAGGTTACAATCCTCATGCAAACAATAACATCGACCAAATAATGAACGATGGAATGTTGGAGGCTTTATACAATTCATGCAACATCAAAGCAGAAAGAGCGCCTCATTCAAAATATAGGTGGAAACACTGGAAACTCTCGGATGGTCACCGCTAAATAGTTTAAGGAGCTGGGACCACCGGAGTTTATTGGAGAGCCAAAACCACTTAAGGCGGAAGTGTGGATAAAGCAGAACACCAAGATATTTGATGTCTTGGGATGCTTCGAGGAGCAAAAGGTTCCCTTTGCCACCTTTATGTTGCGAGGAGAGGCAGATTACTGGTGGGAATCGGTAAAGCGTACTCAACCTGCCGCACTTAAGATGTCTTGGGAGAAGTTCCAAGAACTATTCAACGACAAGTACTTTCCCGAGAGTATTCGTCACATGAAAGAGGTAGAGTTCATCAAGTTGGAGCAGAACAATATGACCGTGTCACAATACGAAGCTAAGTTTGTCGAGTTGTCCCGGTTTGCGTCTCACTTGGTTGATAATGAGAAAAGAATGACACGGATGTTTCTAAGAGGTTTGAAACCCGAGATACGTCAATATCTGATTTCTCATAAACTGTGTTTGTATTCAGATGTTGTAAATAGGGCTCAATTATTGGAGCGCGATAACGAGTCAACACAACCAAGAGAAAGCAGCCGGCAAAATGATAATACCAGTGGTAGCAGTCATCGAAGCGGTGACAACAAACGTGGAGGAAATCAACATGCCAAAAATGGTAACAACTTCGGTGGTAATCATGGCCAAGACAGTAAAAATGGACATTTCAAGAAAAGGAGATTCAACAATGATGGAAAGACGTCAGCACCAGCACCCGTTGTTAAGGAAGGAGAACGACCACCTATCATATGCTTCAAATGCGGAGGGGAGGGACATATCAGTCTAAACTACGCGATGCCATCCAAAGCGTGTTATAATTGTGGAAGAGAAGGTCACCTAGCCCGATTTTGTCATGCACCAAAGATAAGTCTAGCTGGGATGGAGGCACCAAAGGCCGTCCCAGAAAAGTCAAAGCCAATAGTTTAAGGGAGAGCGTTTGTCGTAACCTCCCAGAAAGCAAGGAACCCGAACGAGGTTATCACGGGTAAGCTTATCATAAACTCTAGCGAAGTCTATACTTTATTTGATACTGGTTCTACCCATTCTTTTATTTATCCTACTTGCGCTCAACGTTTAAATTTGACTCCGGAGAAATTAGACTTTGACTTATCGGTTGAAACTCCGTTGGGAGAAACCTTCATTACATCCACTGTTTATAAGTCTTGTTTGATTCAAATCGGTAACCGCGCGTTACCTTTCGATCTTATTTCTTTAAAAATACTTGCATTTGATGTGATTCTAGGGATTGATTGGTTAACTACTCATCATGCTAAAATTGATTATTTTCGTAAGGTTGTTAGCTTTCATATTCCTAATCAAATTATTATGCAAATTCAAGCGACCAAACCATTTAAATCAATCACGGTCATCTCAAGCCATAAAGCTATTCGTTTATTGAAAAACGGATGTCAAGCTTTCTTAGCTCATTTCACAGATTTAAATAAAAATACATCAGATTTGAATGATATTTCTATTGTTAATAAATTTCCTGATGTATTCCCTGAAGAACTTCCTAGCCTACCCGCAGAGCTAGAAATTGAATTTTGTATCGACCTTAAATCTGGTACAAAACCCATTTCCAAAGCCCCATATCGAATGACTCCTATTGAACTTCGGGAGTTAAAAAACCCAACTATATGAATTGTTAGACATCGGTTTCATTCATCCTAGTACGTCTCCTTGGGGTGTGCCTGTTCTATTTGTGAAGAATAAAGATGGAAGTATGCGACTTTATATTGATTATCGGGAGTTGAATCATGTCACCATCAAAAATAGGTACCCGTTACCTCGTATTGATGACCTATTTGACCAGTTGCAAGGCACCAAATTCTTTTCAAAGATCGATCTTCGTTCTGGATATCATCAGTTGAAGATTAAAACTGACGACATTCCAAAGACTGCTTTCAGAACTCGGTACGTGCATTATGAATTCCTAGTTATGTCTTTTGGATTGACTAATGCTCCTGCTACCTTCATAGACATGATGAACCGAGTATTCAAGGAATATTTGGATCACTTTGTGGTCGTCTTTATTGATGACATCCTCATATACTCCAAAACCCGTGAAGACCATGAGCAACACTTGAGGCTGATACTTCAAAAGCTTCGTGAAAATAAGCTATATGCCAAGTTGAAGAAATACGAGTTCTGGCTTGAGGAAGTTGCATTCCTTAGGCACGTGATATCAAATCATGGAATATCTGTTGACCTGGCAAAGATTGAAGCAATTCAAAGTTGGGAGCAACCTAAGTCAGTGACCGAAGTACGTAGCTTTCTCGGCTTAGCTGGTTATTATCGGAAATTCGTAGAAGGGTTTTCTCAAATCGCTACTCCATTAACTCAGCTGGCTTGAAAAGATACAACATTTGGTTGGAGCGAGGAATGTGAGAAGAGTTTTCAAGAACTCAAGAGAAGACTCATTTTAGCACCTATTCTGACAATACCATCTGGCTCGGAGGGATTTGTCATCTACAGTGATGCTTCAGGCAAAGGGTTAGGATGTGTTCTCATGCAACATGGGAAAGTCATAGCCTATGCCTCACGACAACTAAAAGAATATGAGAGAAATTATCCTACTCATAATTTAGAGTTGGCCGCCATCGTTTTTGCGCTTAAGATTTGGATGCATTACCTGTATGGAGAGATGGTGGAGATCTATACGGATCATAAAAGCCTCAAATATTTCTTCACTCAAAAGGAACTCAACATGCGGCAACGACGATGGCTTGAGTTGTTGAAATATTATGATCATACCATCCAATACCATCCTGGAAAAGCGAACGTAGTAGCTGACGCATTGAGTATAAGATCATATGCGGGCACGAGTGCAATATTGTCAACACAAAGGCCCATTTTGTATGACTTGGAAAGGATGGAAATAGAGTTAAATACTCCAGAGACCCATGTGATGATGGCGAATATACGAGTGAAACCGACTTTAATCGATAAAGTTAAAGCCGCCAAGCTTGCTACGCACTGGACACGGGCGATGCGTATGGGGAAGAAAGTATAAGAAGGTGCTATGCCGGAAGCAAGAATCAATGAAGAAGGAATACTTCGAGTCAACTCCAGACTTTGTGTTCCTAATAACCCTGATTTAAAGTATAAAATTATAATGGAGGCGCACAACACACCGTTTGCAATCCATCCTGGGAGTACCAAAATGTATCGTGATCTTCGACATATATTTTGGTGGAGCAATATGAAGAGAGAGATAGCGGAATTTATCTCAAGGTGTTTAACTTGTCAACGAGTCAAGGTGGAGCATCAAGTACCAAAAGGTCCATTGCAACCACTTGAAATTCCAGAATGGAAGTGGGAGCAAATTACCATGGATTTAGTTACTAGTCTTACCAAGGTTTCTTAAGGCATAGATGCAATTTGGGTCATTGTTGATAGATTGACTAAGTCTGCTCATTTCCTACCTATACGAGAAACTTATACACTTGAACGTCTTGCTCGTATGTACATAAACAAGATTGTAAGACTGCATGGTATGCCAGTATCCATTGTTTCTGATCGAGACCCAAGATTCACTTCAAGATTTTGGGTTAGTTTGCAAAAAGCTATGGGCACGGATTTACGATTTAGCTCAGCATATCATCCTCAGACGGATGGGCAGTCAGAGAGGACTATTCAAACTCTTGAAGATCTATTAAGATTCTATGTCTTTGACTTCAAGGGAAGTTGGGACAAGTTCTTACCATTGTTGGAGTTTTCTTACAACAACAGTTATCAAGTAAGTATTGACATGGCTCCATTCGAGGCGTTGTATGGAAGAAAGTGTCGTTCTCCAGTATGCTGGGATGAGGTGGGTGAAGCAACGTTGTTGGGACCGGAGTTGGTACGTATGACTACGAAAAAGATTCAAACGTTCCGACAACGTATAAAAACCTTACAAGATCGACAAAAAGAGTTATGCTGATCTTCATCGAAAGGACGTGGAATTCGATATTGGAGATCATGTGTTGTTACGTGTTGCTCCTTGGAAGGGAGTTACGAGATTTGGAAAGAGAAGAAAACTCAACCCTCGATTCATTGGCCCATTTTTAATCCTCGATCGAGTAGGAACTGTGGCCTATAGACTCGCCTTACCACCAAGTATGTCTCGTGTTCATAATGTTTTTCACATATCTATGTTACGTAAACATGTGAAAGACCCGAACCACATTATTGAATTAGAACCAGATGAGATAGAGGAAAATTTAACGTATGAAGAGTTACCTGTTAAAATCTTGGATAAGAAGGATCATATTCTACGCTCCAAGGTTATACCTCAAGTCAAAGTTTTGTGGAGAAACCACGATGAAGTCAAGATATCCTCACCTCTTCGATATACCAGGTACGTACCTTAATTTCGAGGATGAAATTTCATAAGAAGGGGAGGTTGTAAGACCCCAACTTTTATGAATAAAGATTAATTTCTCTCGAAATTTATTTTTGAATATTATAGTGTGGATATGATATAGTGTTATAGTTGTGGGTAATATTTATAAATTTTACAAAGTAAGCAAGTGGTTATATAATATTCGATTGGTCGGGGAATATTCGTTTTAACAGGGAATATTCGTACGACGGCACATTCATTGGTGGACCCCACAACGAAAGTATTGTCGTAGTAAGAAAATGACAGAATTTTCTTTTTATAAAAATAACGGCGGAAGTGTTACCGTTAAAACTGTTGAACTACCCGGTAGTAAAAGTACAGTAATACGCGTGGTTGTATAGTAGCACAAGGTATTGGTTATTGATGATTACGTGAGAAGTCACTCAGTTATACTCAATTATTGCTATAGTAATTGCTGCATCATATCTCTCATATTATTGATTCGATTATTGTCACGGTATCATCTGCATTATATGATTTATTATTAAATCAATAATTGAGATGACAAAGTTATTCATATTATTAAATTGCAATATTTACAATGTCTAGAAGTTACATCGAGGAGAGGTTTGGTCACCTAATTCGCGCTAATAAGGAGAAATCCTTATATCTGAAAGCCCCTCTTTCCGGGAACGACTTGGTTGTTAAATATTGTGAGTTATAATATTAATAATGAATAAGTTCGTGTTGATTAAAGATGAATTTGATAGTTCCATTGTGTTGGGATTATTAGTGTTAGTGAAAATCGACATATATTCCGATGATAATTAATGTCTGGGGGTTATATTGATAAATCGGGTAATTTATCGGATAAATGAGCAATTAATTGCTACTAATTCACATGCTTATATAACTATTTGTTCACATGTGTGTACTATTGAATCACATTCTTGTACTATTAGGGGAGTTGGTGCAAGATTGATAATACTTGCATGACTAAGTTAAAAATAGAGGTATAGATGGAGGTACTATACTGTAATTCATATTTTTCACATGATTATACTATTGATTCACATGATTGAACTATTGATTCACATTATTTACTATTAGGGGAGGTGGTGCAAGTTTGATAATACTTGCAGGACTAAATTAAAAATAAAAGAAAAGTTGGAGGTATTATACTGTAATATTTTGAGCCCCAAAATGTGCAATTATCGAAACTATATTTTCCTATAAATAGAAGCTCATTTCTTCATTATTCTTCACCAATTCACTCAAGCTATAGAGCATTTATTATAGAGAGAAATTATAGAGAGAAAGAAGAAGAGACGTCTGCTATCTCACTACTCCAGTATCCAGTCTTTTTCTAAGGTAAGGGGTATTATTTCTTTCGTGTTCTTGAAGAGAGCTATTGTTATTCCATCCCTTATTATTCTGTTAGAACATCCTGTCTATGCGAATTACGCATGACCTGGTTCCGTTATTTATTATTCTGTTGGAATAACCTTTCTATGCCAAGTACCGCATACATGGTGAAATTCTTCTGTTATTCCATTCTTTGTTATTCTTTTGGAACATCCTGTCTGTGCGTATTAAGCATGACTTGGTTCCATTATTTATTATTCTGTTGGAATAACCTGTCTGTGCGGTCTATCGCATGCATGGTGAATTCTACTGTTATTCCATTCTTTATTATTCAGTTTGAATATCTTATTCACATGCTTACGCACGACTTGGTTCCATTATTTATTATTTTGTTGGAATAGGTATGCGTAATAAAGGTAGGCTCGGCTCTGGCCTCGCCAGCCTTGGGCTTTGACCAGGCCAAGCTAAAGGCCAGCCTTGGTCATTGGGCGTGGCTCGACTAGTTAAAGTTGAGCCTGACCAAGGCAGTGCCAGCCCAAGGCCTTGGTTGTCTGGTCCCTTTTTTTTAATGTTACATATTAAATATTAAAAATATAAATAATAAAATATAAATTAATAAATTTTGTAAAATATTAATTTGTAGATTACTTAAATAATGTAGATTAAAATTTTATTTTTTGAATATAAAATTAGTTTCGATTTTATTTTCTTATAGTACGTACTAAGATCGGTTGAACATATATTTTGTAAAGTTTAAACACATATATATATCTTTTTATTTATGATCATTAAACTCTTAAATTTTTATATCTCAAGTATTAATTCCAATTAATTTTCTAATTACTTTATGGAATTTTTATTTAAATTGGTACAACATAATTAATACCTAAATAATAACTAAAATCATAAATCCCCAAGAATTTAACATATCCAAATTAATGAAGAACATGAGTATTTACAAGAAACTACCTTATTAATAATATTTAATATTAAAAATTAGTTTATTGATGTATTAATTAATGTTAATATTTAACATTAAAGTAACAAAGAATATTAATAAAATTTTATTGTTAAATATTAGTATTTTAGTATTTACAATAAATTAACTTATTATTAATATTTAATCAACTAAGTAACTAACTTATTATTAATATTAAATATACTAACTAGTTATATTCATTGAAGATGTATATTAATTAAATGTATCAACAAGAAATCAAGAATGAATAATTAAAATTTTATTGATGTATTAATTAAAACTAATGTATTATAATTTATAAATTACAATAATGAATAAGTAAAAATTTATTCTTTATTGATGAATAATTATAAATTTAAAGTTCAAAAATTATAAATAATTGGATAAAAAATCATGTAAGGTCTCAGGCCAGGCCGTGCCTCACACGCCAGTTTCAGCGAGCAAAGCAGCACTCAGCCAAAGCCGAGCCAAGTTAGCCTTTGCGCAGCCATGCTTAGCCAGATTTTTGTCTAAAAAAAATGGCCTTTTCAAGTCTTCCAGGTCAGGCCTGACTGGGCCAGGCCTTAACCGGGCCGAACTTTGACCAGGCCGGGCCAAGGCCAGATCAAGGCCAGGCTGCAGGCCTCGGTCCTTTTGTGCATCCTTATGTTGGAATAACCGGTCTGTGCGATCTATCGTATGCCTGGTGAATTCTTTTGTTATTCCATTCTTTATTATACTCAGTTGGTTAACGTTTTGACTTCTATACTCCATGAAATTAGTGGAATATCCTTAATATTTGCGCTTCATTCAGTATCTCTTCATGGAAATATTCTTCTGAGTATTCTTGAATTTTACTCTACAAAGTAGTATCATGTTGACAATTTGGACGTTATTGGTTCCTGGATAAATTAATTCTTGAACTTTTTTTTATTGAATTCTTATATCATTGTCATCATCCTCATGTTTATATTATGTTGAAAGTCATCTGTGGCCTGTAGTGCATAGATGGACTTGGTATGATTATGACTGTGGATTATTCTAAGATAATCATTAACCGTAATTTTATAAATGATGTGATAAAAGTCCTCATTGGCCCGTAGTGCATTGATGGACAGTTGTTGGCATGATCATGACCATTAATGAATACACGAATATCCTTGACCCGTAGTGCATGGATAATTTATGGTCGTGATACTAAAGAATATCCTTGGTTGTAGTGCAGGGGTGATTCGATGATGTGGATTATTTATTAAGCCGAGTCTCAGCGATAAAAGTGATGCAAAACCTTGTAAATCATAAAAGATAGTAGATTTTATTCTCTACTTGACTCTTTTAATGGATTGCTTGTTCCGCTGCAGTTAAACTTGATGGTTGTTATATTGTATCAGTTTAACACTGTTAAAGGCTAATGATAATTTATTCTGCATTATCTTAGTCATAATATTTCTTACTGGGCTAGTTGAGCTCACCCTTTTGTTTTCATTGTTCTCTTCATGAAATGAGAACGTAGCAGGGACTAGTCGGGGAATGGAGTGACGGTCCAGAGGAAAGCATTAGTAGTCCTCACTATTCTATGAAATAGTGTGTTAATAAATGTATTGAGGACTTATTTTGAGTTTGAATACTGTCTAGAAGACAATAATTGTATTAAAACTCACAGCTCATGTTTTATATTTAAGATTGTATTTATATTCTGTACCATGTATTTGGCGACTCAGAATAGGTGATGTATACCTATTTTGGGGGCGTCACATTTACCGTTAAACTGTTGAAATACCCGTTGATAAAAGTATAGTAGTACGCGTTATTGCACAATATTTTTTATTATTGATTCAATAATTACTACAGTAGTAGTCACACAGTGTTTTATATTATTAATAATTGCCACAATAGTTACTGCATAATATTTAATATTAGTAGTTCAATAATATCTACAGGGATAATTGTAGAATGTTCCATATTATTGATTCAATTATTATTACAGTAACATCTACACAATACTTTATATTATTAAATCAATACTTATTACGACATAGTAACTCATATTATTGAAATGATATTATTGATTAACATTATTGGCAATGTCTAGAAAGTTTTATAGAGAAAAGGGGTTAGGTTATCTAAATTGCGTGCTAGTAAGAAGAAATCCTTATCGGAAAGCCCCCTCTTTCTTGGGAATGATCTGGTTGTCAGTATTGTAAATCTCTAATTTTAATGATGAATAATTATTGAAAGATTAAAAATGTGTTGATTGAAGATAAGTGATTTGTGGTAGATATTTTTTCAATTTTTGATATAAATAGAGGGGTTTATCATAAGGCGTTTGTTGTAAGTTTGACTTATTATTCTATAGACCCCCACGTGCCAATTTGTCAAATCGTCGACACAAATTTATTTTAGTTTTGTTTTATTATTATTATAATAGTAATAAAAAGAAAAACTTTTTGTAATATATATATAAATTTATTTGTTTTATTAGAATATATTATATTATATATAAAGTTATTTGTTTTATTCAAATATTATATTATTTTTAAAAAAAATCAGATGAACGATTGTCCGTTCGTGAACTTTCAATTGTTCGTCCGTGATAAATAGGTTGCTTAGCAGAAGTATGAAACTTATACTAGAATCACAAAATTCTTCTTCTATAATATTGTGCGTATTTCTTTTGAGTATAAGGATACTTTGAGTGTAGCTAATAGTGCAAGATTTCTTCAAGATAATCTCTGTTATACAAGTCAGATCTAGTCTCCTACTAAGGTAAATGATGTTATTTTCTTTCAATACTCGTAAATGATATTATTCCCTTCCATACTCGTAAAGGTTATTATTTTTTGTCATACCTCATATTATGTAAGTGATGTTATTTCATTTCATATTCCTAAATCTAAACTTACTATGATAAATATTGCTTCTATAATTCCTGAAATGATTAAAAATTTCTTGAGGTTTGCGCTTCATCTAATATCATTTCACTTGAATATTTGTCTAAACTTTCTTATTAAATATTAATCTTTTCATGCATGCCGGAGTACTATTCATGACGGAATTTAGTTTCTTTTCCTTGTCAAAATTTATTTTGAAATATATCTTAAATATCATTCTTGAATTTTACTCCACAATTGGTTATTATGTTAACAATTTGGACATTCTTGAACTCTGGATAAATTAAATTACAAATCTCTAATATTTATCTTTGATCTCACTTTTATTCATCATTTATATCATTGTCATCATCCTTGTAAGACCCCAGCTTTTATAAATAAAGATGAATTTTTCTATAAATATTATTTTGAATATTATGGAATAAATTTGATATAATGTTATAGTTGTGGGTAATATTTATAAAATTTTGCAAAGTATGCAAGTTGTTATAAAATATTCGTTTGGTTAGGGAATATTCTTTTGTTAGGGAATATTCGCACAACGGCTCAATCATTGGTGGACCCTCTATAATGTAATTATCATTTGATTGAGAAAACGACAAAAATATTTTATAAAAATAACGGCGGAGGTGTTACCGTTAAAACTGTTGAACTACCCTATTGGTAAAGTAAAAGTACGATGTCTGGCGTGGTTGCATAAGTAGCCTACTCAGATTGATTATTGATGCTTACGTGAGAAGTCACTCTCATTTATGCTCAATTATTGCTACGATAATTCACTTGATCATATCTCTTATATTATTGATTCAATTATTGTCACAAGATTATCATCGTATAATATGTTATAGTATTAAATCAATAATTGAGACGACAAGTTATAAATGATTAATAATTGTTGAAAGATTAAATATGTGTTGATGAAAAAAATGATTTGTGGTAAGTTTGATTATTTTATGGGGGCTCGTATATGTCATCATCTAAGAGTCTCTTCATCGATAGTATTTACCTTCATCAATTGTAATTACCTTTCATCAATAGTAATTACCCTTGTGAATAGTATTTACCTTCACAATCGATAGTAATTACCTTCGTCAATAGTAATTACCCTTGTGAATAGTATTTACCTTCCGTCAATAGTATTTACCTTCGTTAATAGTAATTACCTTTACCAGACGTCGAACCACTTGTCGCTTCACATTTAAAGCGCCGAACCACTTGTCGTTTCACATTACAAAAGCGCCAAACCACTTTTCTTTTCACATCATTAGTCGTCAAGCCACTTGCCTTTTCACACGGCGGTGCTAAGCTAGAAATCTTCTATAAATAGAGGCCTAGGGCTTCATTATTTCTAATCTAATTCATTCAAGCTTATAGAGAGAGAAAGTATAGAGAGAATAAGAGAGAGAAAGAAGAAGAGTATTTTTTTGTTACTACACTATTGCAAAGATTCAATCTCCTACCAAATGTAAGGGGTGTTATTCTTTCTTATTCATGAAGAGAACTGTTGTTATTCCATTGCTTATTATTCATTGGAATAACTTTGATACGCTGATTTTACCCTATACTTGGTGACATTCTTCTATTATTCTCGTTGAACATCCATGCATGTGTTTTACAGGACTCGGTTAAAATCTTTATTATTATTCATTTGAACATCCTGCTTTGTGTGTTTTTACATCGGACTCGGTTCCGCCTTTTATTATTATTCATTTGGAACATCCCATCGTGTGTTTTACGCTTGGGACTGGTTCCATTCTTTATTATTCTCGTTGGAACATCCCGTCATGCATGCGTTTTACGGACCGGGTTCCGTTATTTATTATTCGTTGGAATAACTCGCCTGCAAGGTCTATCGCATGCATGGTGATTTCTTTTGTTATTCTATTCTTTATTATACCCGGTTGGTTAAAACTTTGACTTCTATACTCCATGAAATTAGTGGAATATCCTCGATATTTTGCGTTTCATCCAAAGATATCTTTTCATGAAAATATTCTTCCGATCATTCTTGAATTTTACTCTACAAAACAAAGATCATGTTGATAATTTGGACGTTAATAATTCCCGGATAAAATAATTCTTGAACTTGTTTTATTGAATTCTTATATCATTGTCATCATCCTCATGTTTATATTATGTTGAAATTCATCTCGGGCTTCTGTAGTGCATAGATGGACTTGGTATGATTATGACGAGAGACTATTCGGTGTAATCATGGCCAGTAATGTTACAAATGATGTGATAAAATCCTCAGTGGGTAGTAGTGCATTGGTGGATGATTGTTGGCATGATCATGACTATTAATGAATACACAAATATTCTCGCCCGTAGTGCATGAATAATTGTGGTCGTGATACTAAAGAATATCCTGGTCGTAGTAGTGCGGGGTGATTCGATGATGTGGAATATTTATTAAAGTTCGAGTCTAATTTATATAATGATGATGAAAAACCTTTTAAAACCTAAAAGATAGTAGACTTTATTTTCTACTCGACTCTTTTAATGGATTGCTTATTCCGCTGCAGTTAAACTGGTTGTCTATTGTATTTTATCAGTTTAACATTGTTGAAGACTATTGATAATTTATTCTGCATTATCTTAGTCATAATATTTCTTACTGGGCTAGTTGAGCTCACCCTTTCTTTCACTGTTCTCTTCAGGAAATGAGAATATAACTGGGACGAGTCGGGAAACGAGTGATGGTCCTGAAGATAGCATTAGTAGTCCTCACTATTCTGTGAAATAGTGTGATAATAATTGTAATGAGGACTTTTTTTTTGAGTTTGTATAATATCTAGTAGGCGATATTTGTATTTAAACTCATGTTTATGTCGTATTGTATACATACGTTATGTTAATAAGTTGTATTTAAATTCTGTACCATGTAAGTGGCGACCCAAGATGGGTGATGTATACCTAATTTTGGGGGCGTCACAATCCTCATGCTTAAATTTGTGAAGGAAAGTTATCTTTGACCTGTAGTGCAAAGATGTACTGTTAATTAGTATGATTATGATCAGGAACTGTGTATTGAAATAATCATGACCTATGATGTTACAGAAAAATACTTGTGGTGAAAGTTCTCTTTGACTCATAGTGCAAAGATGGACAAGTGTTTGGCATGATCATGACCACCAGTGATATAAATAAATATATTTGGCCCGTAGTGCAAAGATAAATTATTGATTTGAAATAATTATTGATTGGTGTTACATGAATAAAATATCGATGATGGACTTTTAAATCATAGAAGATAATAGACATCATGCTCTACGCGACTCTTCTAATGGATTGCTATATCCGCTGCAGTTGTTAATATAAAACTTGTTGTCTATTATATTCTATCAGATTTTTCACTGTTGAGGACTAAGAATAATTTAATCTTCATTATCTTAGTCATAATATTCTTTACTGGGCTAGTTGAGCTCACCTCTTTCTTTCATTTTTCTTCTTAGGAAATGAGAGTATAGCTGGAATTAGTCAGAGAATGGAGTAATGGTCCGATATATTCACTATAGCTGTCTTCACTATGTTGTAAAATAGTATAACAATAATTGTAATGAAGACATAATTTTGAGTCTGGATATTGTCGTATCTGATATGGTGCAATATTTGTATTGAAACTCACAGTATGTGTGTTGTCGTATTTCACACGACAGTTAATAGTTGTAAATAGGAAAGTTTGTATTTAGATTTTGTAGTATGTATTTAGCAACTCAAAATGAATTGCGTGGACCTATTTTGGGCGTCACATTTTGTTCCCATGTACACAATAATTCCTGTTTAAGGTTGTGTGTTTGATATGCTTTCTTTCTTCCAATGCTCTTCTTTGGCACATACTGATGGGAAGAAAAATTATGTCCACAAGCTTGACAACATTTGTCTGTGTCTGCATTCCGGAGTTCCTCTCTTTGTATGAAACAAAAAGACTGGTGCAAGAACTCAGTAAATTTGAGATAGACACGAATTAATATTATTATTAATCAAGTGTTTTTTGATGAGAATGTATACTTCCCTTGTTCATTAGATGGTGTTTAGTTTAGAATCACTTAATCATTGCCTAGCACAGAAGCTAACTTCTATCAGGTTTTGGTTATAATTTTAGCTGTTGAATCGAAGTTGCTCAATGCTAGAATGAAGATGCAACGAAAATAGCTTGATCGTTTCATAATTTTATAATTCTCCCTTTGTTTCATAGTAATTCATCCGCTTCATAAAAAGAGTTTTATTCACTTCATAAAATAAAACAAAAAAACAAAAAAATTATTCCAAAAAATAGTTCTGTTTGTATTAGTAATATTAAAAATGATACAACATCATCAAGTACTGCTAATTAAATTTAGTAATCAAAATTAT
Source organism: Panax quinquefolius (assembly GCA_020205615.1). Classification (NCBI taxonomy): domain Eukaryota; kingdom Viridiplantae; phylum Streptophyta; class Magnoliopsida; order Apiales; family Araliaceae; genus Panax; species Panax quinquefolius. The sequence continues at coordinate 3,600,210 of CM035164.1, read as the reverse complement.
AAAAAGATAAAATAAAAATTATATCCTTAAAATTCATTAATTTTTTAAATGAGACTTGTTTTGTAAAATTTACGGAATATAATATCTCAAATTGACTTTCAAAAAGTTAATTTTACATATTTATTAATATATCCTTCTGTCCCACAAAAATATTTTCATTTATAATAATATTTTGCTCAACAAAATATTTTTTTTAAATGAATGATAATATAAAATATTAAATTCCACAGGGATTTAAATCTCTCATGAGACCGAGGATGAAGGTATGGTGTGTAATCTTTGTCTCGCCTCATTGACATTCCTAATAGATATAGATTGTGACTTGGAAACTTTTTGGTTTTCCTTTAACTATTTTGTGATATTATGTTTTACTTATAATATCTCCGCTTATAGCAAGTTAAATAACACACTAGCTAAGGCTTGAACCTTAATCACCCCATGTAACAAGAGTTTGATACAATTTGATATAGATATAGGACTGTCAATTGAATCGATCAAGCTAGAAGTCCAATCGTTCAACCCATTAAAAATTCGCTCAAATTTATTTGGAAGTGAGTCGAACCGAGTTTGGACAAAAATTCAAATGCAAAGTGAAATTCAGACCGAACTTGGTCAATAGATCGTTCGGCATATTATATGCCCAAACAAATTATAGTGCTAAAATCGTGTATATATATATATATATATATATATATATATATATATATAGGGTTCGGTTCCTATTCGGACTCCCGCATTTTCTTAAAATGTGGATTTTTTTTTGTTTTTTTTTTAAAACAACTAATTTTTTTTCAATATTTTTACATAATACAATGTTTTGAGTGTGATTTGGATACATATAATAAAACAGGTCTGTACAGAAGGGTTAAAGAATTCCGTAACTTAAGAAAGTGGGACTCTCTGATTGGATCGAGTGATATATATATATATATATATATATATATATATATATAGGAAATTTCAAGAGCAGAAGGGTTAAAGAATATAACTCCGTAAAGAGCAGAAGTATTTAAACTTTCGTGTTTTTTTAACCTTCTCTTTCATCGGGGCACACTTCGTTCTCTAGACAATCAAACGAAGGGAGCCCTAGAAAGAAACCAGTCAAATCAATTTTTCTAAATTTTTTGAACAAAGGGAGCAGAAGTCTTGAACGAAGGGAACTTAATTTCTCCTCCAAATCGGAATCGAACGAAAAACGAAGCCCTAGAATTAGAACACAATTTCTTCTCCAAATTGGGATCAAACGAAGAAATTGATCCCTACAATCGGAACCTAACCTACTTCGAATCGGTAAATCCTTTCTTTATTTGTCTAATTTCGTTTTATGTTGGTTTTTTTTTATTCTTTGTGTATTATTTTGGTTTTTTTTTTTATTCTTTCTGTGTATTATTTTGGGTGTGAATTGGCCATTGGGTCTGATGTTTAGAGACTCCTAACTCTGTTTCTATGGATTCAGTTTGCCAAAATCCTAACTCGAGATTTAATTACATCTTCTCTTCGGATTCAGTTTGCCAAAATCCTATTTTTTTTGTCTGTACAAAGAGTTGCACTTTTTTCAATGGCCATATAGATTTCAGTACTCTTTAAACTTGGAGAGTTTGGGTTATAGTAGTAATTAATGTTAATATTTTTTCCTGAAGCTTGGAATCTAGCTTGTTGGATATCATGTGCAAGAGCACTAAGGAAGATAATATTGAATTGAACAAGCTTTACAAATAGTATGTGCATTTATTTCAGAAAGAAAGTATGTTTTTTTGAGCTCAACTAAGATAATATTTTCCCTACTACTGGAGGGCAGATGGATTGTAAATGATCCCTAAATTGGAAATATGTTTGTTCACTGTCGTGCCACTTCATACTAGCTAATTACCTCTTCTTCGCATCGTTTCTGTTATTGTTAGGTGTTTTTTTGATAAGTTGCTTTCTCATTTTGGTGTTTAGGCTTTTTTTCAAATAGACCTTTGGTCTTTTCTTGGCACTGAAGCTTTCTTTATTCTTTATCGTTTGCATCGAATATTATTGGATCCTTACAAGATAACTAGTCAAATTCTTATTTATGGATTTGGATCAATGTATATTTTTTCTGTGGATAAATCGAAAGTTCTAATAGGCAACCTAAATTGAAAGTTTTCATCTCTATTTTCTTAGTCTAGTAACTTGTTGGTGTGAAAATGTCTTATGATGCTATATTGAATATTTGAAGTACTCATTCCAACCTAGCGTCAAGTTATCATTTGTAAATTATCTTGATTGCATCAAGTTTTATGTTTATCCAGGTATAAATATAATGGATGACATGGAGCATGAAATAGGGAATTACGGGGATAATGTAGAAATATGTTTGGAAATAGAAATGGATGGGGATGACTTGCGTGCAGAGGGGTTGAATGTGAACAATACTAAATCTTTTGTCTACTATCCTTAAGTAGCCGATGAATTTACGCCTAAGCTAGGTCAAGAATTTCAAACATTAGATGATATTCACACTTTTTACAATACATATGCAATGCATGTTGGTTTTAGTGTATGAAAGTTTTATGAGAGAAAAAAGGCGGGAAGCGATGAGATTTGTAGGAAGGAGTATGTGTGTTCTAAGAAAGGAAATGGCAAACTATTAGCCGATGTGGTTGTAAAAAGAAAACATGGATCGACAAATTAAAGAAGGTTGTAGTGCAAGAATTGTAGTGCTAAAAAGAAAGGACTTATACGTAATTACTAAAATTGAAGAGGGTCATTGTCACCCATTGTCAACCCCACATAAGAGACAACTTTTACGATCGCATCATAATGTGTCAACTGCCCAAAAATCTTTGAGTCAACAACTTGGCATGGTGAATATACCACAATGCCAACAACACAATTTTCTTGCAATTTACGCGGGAGGGTTTGAAAATATTGGTTGCACGTAACGAGATTTGTATAACTTTGAAAGAGACAATCACAATGAGTTGAAGGGACATGATGATGATATGTTGAATGAGTACTTAAAGTTGGAACAACAAAAGAATCCCCCATTCACTTTCACAATTGACACAGACGATGAAAAAAGGATTACACGTTGTTTCTGGGCCGATGCAAGTTCTAGAAGGGCTTATAATATTTACGGCGATGTTCTCATTTTTGATACCACATACAATATTAATCGTTACGGAATGATATTTTCACCACTACTGGGGGTTAATAACCATGGTCAAACTACTGTATTTGGTTGTGCTTTCTTAAGTGATGAGACCATAGATACTTTTTTTTGGCTTTTCAGGTGTTTTTTGGAAGCAATGCCAGGTGATGCACCTGTGATGATTATCACTGATCAGGATCTGGTTATGACAAATGCAATTTCATAGATCCCTCCTAATACATTTTATAGGTATTGTAGTTGGCACATCTTGACCAAATTTTCAGAAAAGATTGACTCAGTAAAATTCAAAGATTATTATAAAGAGTTTTCAGATTGCATTTGGAATTTGGAGACTGGAAAAGTTTGACTCCATGATGATTGGGTTTTATATCTATGAATTGAATGCGTTTAAGTTTAATCTTTTAGAAGTTTTTAAGTTTTATGTGTCTATTCATGCATGTTTTACGTTGTTTTGTAGGAATTGGGACAAAAGTTACTTGGATCAACGTTTGGGGTTGCTAGATTCGCATTTTCGGCTTCCCATTTACATAGCAGCCACTTTAGAGCCAATTTCAGCAATACTCCAGCCCTTATTTCGAAAAACTCAAAGAATGAAAGTTGTAGATCTACGTCTTCTCTTTCTAAAAAATCTTGAATCATCAAAATCGGAGTTCGGACGAAGAAGTTATGACCATTTTCTTAAAGGACATGATAGTAGAAAATTCTCAGAAAGGTCCCAGCGCCGGGGCACCTATTTCTAGTTCATTTACAGGGCTGGGGCACTAAGAGGCAGATTCCCAGCGCTGGGGGCGCTGAGGTCTGGCTAGAAAAAGTTGGAACGCGTTTTGGGGCGAATTTTGATACTTTTTTGACTCCAAATTGGATTGGGTTTGCTCATAAGCTAGAAATTGGACTTGTAACCTATAAATACATGATGTGAGACATAAAATAGAGGGATTAGATAGATTAGATTAGATAAAACACTCTATTAGATTAGAACATAAACCCTAGTTTATATTGGATTGTTGGAGATTAAAGCAACTTGGAGATCATTGAAGATCAAGAGCAGGAGCAAGAGGGGAGCATCAGAATTGCAGACAACATATTTTATTCTCTACTCTACTTCTATTATTGTCTTTTAATGTTTATTTAATTATAGATTCTAGACTTTAATTCAATAACAATGGACTAAATTCTTGTTTAAGGTTACAACGAATCTTATTGCATAGCTTATTTTAGTATGCTTCTCTGTTAATTACTGTGATCTATTCTATGGATTATCTATTATGTTGCGTATATTTGTTTAATTGTCTGGCTAACAATTACCATGATAATTTATATGAATTCGGGAGATGAAATATAGATTTAGATCTGATCATAATAGTATTTGATTATGTTTTCTGCATGGTGTTGGAATTTATGATTCGTGTTTAGGATAGGGATATGCCTTTACGCCGCATTTAATCTGATAGGGAACATGTGTTTTAAATCATTTTTAATTGTAATTTATATAGGAATATAATGAATTAGTTAATTAGGGTGTTTGATTCAATTCTATCAATTGTGGATTTGGATTAATATGTTTGTGATGCATCAGAAGGTGGTTATAAATACTAATAAATTCCTGATTAACAATCCAGAATAGTGAGCATAATTAATAAGAAGTGTTTTAATATAAGTGAAGCAATAAGTGAAGTTGTGATCTTAAATCTCCATAACCTGATTTTCAACTAGTGGTAGTAGTAGTAGTAGTAGTTTAATTATATATTTTAATTCACAACATTAAATCGATTGTTTAAATAAAATTAGTTTGGTTAAGAACTAGTACTTGGTGATTTTTATTAAATAATTTCTCGTGAGAACGATACTTTTCTTATCACTTTATTACTTGTTGACTGTGTATACTTGAACACATATATTGATTGCGAAATCGATCAACACTCCACTTCGGTGGAGCTGGTGGAGAAAATTAAAGTGGGTTGAATGCTAATAAATGGTTACAATCAATTTATGACATCCGTTGTAGATGGGTACCCGCACATGTGAATCATGTTTTCTCAGCCGGCATGTCAAGTAGTCAACGAGCAGAGAGTTCTCATTCATTTTTTTTAAAAAAAATTTCTAAAAGAAATTCTTTAGTGGATTTTATGATTCAATTTGGTCGGGGCTTTCAAAATCAACGACATGCAGAGTTGGTTTTGTATAACAAAGATTTGGTTGAGAGGCCGAGAATGAAATATTGTCATGACTTCTTAGTTCAAATGGTTGACATTTATACACACTCTATATATTATAAATTTGAAGAAGAGTTGTGTGAAAGTTTGAATTATAGGTTTGATCTTATGATGGAGGATGTCAACTACCATGACTATAAGATTTAATGAAGGAATGTCAACAACTGTAAAGTAAGAGAAATTCATTATGACAAATCCTTAGATTATGCAACATGCACTTGCAACAAGTTTGAGAGTTTGGGAATCCTATGTCGATATATGTAATAGCTTACTTGCATAAGTATCATGATCTTGACAAATTGCCTACAAAATATATTTTGAAGAGGTGGACAAAGACAACAAAATCAAGTGGTGTAATTGATGATATGGTGTGGCGATAAAAGATGACAAGTTATACTTACTCTTACGGAGTCAATTGATTCAACAATATTTAGATTTCATTGATAGGGCTGTCACAAATAAAGAAGCCACAAATGTTTTAAAAGAATGTTTTGGTGGTGTGGATGAAAAGATCAATCAAATTATTGGAAAAAATGGTTACGAAAGAAACAATGAAATGGAGTGTGGTGGGATGACTGTATCCAAGTCGGTTAACATGACTTGTACTTCTGATCATAGTTATATTGAGCTAAACTAAGTACGAGTAAAAGGGTGTGGCAAAAAGCTGAAGGGTGGCAAAGAAAGGGCTTTGGGTATAACAAAAAATCACAAGGATAGACGTTGTAATGGATGTGGCTTGGTGTGACACACGATAAAAGTAACTGCTTAGTGCTTAATAATCAGTAAGCAAGTTTACGTATATTGACTGTGCTATTTGTTTAAAATTGACTTTGCTATTTGTTTAAATTTGACTTTGACTTTGACTTTGCTATTTGTTTAAATGTAGAACTAGAACATCAAATGATGATGCTACTTAGAATACAATTGACAAATAGAACTAATGATCATGAGGTTAGCTCCCCGCAAGCTGAACCAGCTCATTACTTGTGAGATGAAAGGAATAAAATTATATGTGAGGAGGGTCCTTCTTTTTTTTTTTCATCTGCTCAATCCACTTTACCTTTTCTTGTTTTTTTTCTGATGTCTTTTTTATTAGTTTTTTTCGTGCTCATGATGTCTTTTCTAGCTCATGTATGGTTAAGATGTTGGCCTCCTTCAGTTACATTTTAGTTATGGTTAAGATGTTTTTTTGTTGTCAGCTTATGCGATTATTTGAACTCTAGTGGGAGTAGCTATGAAACAAGGTATTACAAAATTTATGTTGTTTTGGCCATTTAGTAGGGCCTTATTTCATGGCTCATGCTAATTTTTGGAAATTAAATCATGCACGTAACTTTGGAAACCTGGATTATTTCATTTTCTTTTGGCTGTTGCATTGTTTCTCATGTCCTGCAACAATTCTAGTTTTGGTACAAGCCAATTTAGACAGTATTTATTTCCCTTAAAAATTCTATAAGAGTTTGTTATTGTGATTGATGCATGCATGATGACCATTTTTAGATATCTCTATTTGTATTTTTTGGTTGCTTATGTACTGGTTTGGGTGATTTGCAGGTTTGTGACAGAACCTACATCTATTAGCTTGAATGTTGGCCTTGATGTCATTTCCCAAAAATCTGAAGCCACAATCAATGAAGGTTTCCAAGAAACAAGTTTTTATTTTGGAGTACCAAATGCCATTTATTCTCCTCAATTGCATTATGCCTATTTAAAAGGCTTGAAGTACTACAATGGCTCTTACACAGCCTGGTGCATTGTAAAAATTGACTACCCAGCCTGGTGCATTGTAAAAATTGAAGTGGTCATTGTATTACTATAATGCTTTTTTGATTTATTAGTAACAGTAGTGGAATTTTTGTTCAAGAACTCCAAAAGAATGTAATAGTTTAGTCGGATGATATTTTATTTTTGGTTTCAGCTTCTGGCTCTTGACATTTTATTATCTATTAGTAGTACCATAATGATTTGCTTCTTTTTCCTGTACAAATTATGCCCACTGCTAAGTGCTAATCATGGATTTGTTATGAATTTATGTTAATTTATATGATATTCTCCATGGGTCATTATTTTGATTCGAAAAGTCTTGCTCCTGGATTGTAGTTTTGATGAATTTTATTTTACTTTTAAGTAGGAATTAATGGCAGGTTAAATTGTTTTTCAGTGATAAACCAAGATGATAATTCCTCCTTGAGTATTTCAACTTAAAAATTTTACTGCCCCGTTCCACAAAACAATTTATATTTGTCATTCAAAAATCTCGCACATAATTAATGGTAGAATAAGATGTTAAATAAGGGAACTACAACTTCATTACATTAAACAATTTCATTACAAAGCATCACTTTTTTCTTCAGTCTTTCATTGTTCAATTTTATCTCCTCAATTTTTGCCACCAACTCTTGATGTTTCTTTTCTACAATAGCTTTGTCATTTTTGGCATTGACAATAACAATAGTAAGATCATAAATCCTTTTTTTCAAAACTTCTATTTCAGACTTCAATTCATTGTTTTCACGATAATACTAAGCAATTCTTGAGCCCCGTGACATTGGTGGATCAATCCATTCAAACGAGTCACATGGTATTATTTTATAATTTGTGCAACCAAAAAAATCATCTTCTGGAATTTGTTTTGGTCCATGAAACTTTCATAGGTGAAGGAACTCCACATTTGCAACTGCGGGATGAGCTCCCTAATGAATTTGTGGTCATGACTTCGAGGGGTGGGGGGGAATTAGTTAGGGTTTATACGTTGCCAACATAAATTCAGTTAACTGAATTAAACATAAATATGGAACACAAATAAAAGTTACTAGACTAAGAAAATAGAAATGAAGCATGTCCATTATATTTACACCATCATCAATAAGAACAACAACTTTCTACAGAAACCAACAACAACTTTCACCATAACAGTTTTAATATTTAGCTTATAAAATTTTCTGGCTCAATTTTTGTTTAAATTTTATCTTCATTCTTGTGAAGTTTAACATTTAAAAGTTCAACCCCATGAAAATTCATGACCAAAATAGTTGTCCAATATATCTTTCTGTGCTTATGTGTTTGTTGTTTGGAATAGTCTAATTTTCTAATTCTTAATGCTACTGCTATATTAAATTTAGAGAACTTGTTCTAGGTTATATAATTGTTAGAATCTTGTGAAGAGCTTGTTTCATTGAGTGACAATCTAAGGGGAGTTTCGGGTAGCAGAGCTTGTTGTTACCTAGGGCTTTTAGTTTCATTAAAGGGTAAATAACGTTACACTTGATTAATCTATTGTTGTAAAAAGGTGATACTGAACTGAAGAACTGAAACTTTTTATTCATTGTTAATTCTTATTAGTTTATTCTTGTTAATTTAGTTAATCAATTCAAAATCCTCTTTTTATTAAAAATCATAGAAAAAATATAAAACAAATCACTCTCTGTGGGATCGATCCTTGCTTACTACTGTGCTAATTATTTTAATTTGTAAAGTAAAAGTGAAGTTAATTTAGGAGTGTAAACGACAGATCCCAAATTTTGGCGCCGTTGCCGGGGAGTGTTAATTGTTTTTTTTATTCTTTGCTTTTGTTTATTTATTATTTTCTTTTTATTTTTCTTTTTATTTTTATTTTATAACTTAATCCTCTCACTCTATTGACTTAAATTTTGTTCAAGAGATAGAGAAAACTGCAGATATAGAAGAAGCTCTTGTTCCATCACTTGAAGAGGAAAAGATGGCGGTGCCAAACAAAAATAGGACTTTAAAAGAACTAGCTACTCTTGATCTTGATCAATCATCATTTTGTATTGAGTATCTTACTTTAGATGTTACTTTTGAACTTAACTCTAGACTAATTCGTCTTTTACCTACTTTTCATGGTCTTACAGGTGAAAATCCATATAAGCATCTAAAAGAGTTTCATGTGGTGTGTTCCATGATGAAAGCACAAGTAGTGGCAGAGGAGCAGATCAAGCTTAGACTTTTTCCATTCTCATTAGCAGATTTGGCTAAAGGATCAATACGATCATGGACTGATATGCAAAGGCTATTTTTGGAGAGGTACTTTCCTACATCTAGAGTTGCCCACCTAAGGAAGGAGATATGTGGAATCAGGAAATTCAATGGAGAAATTCTCTATAAGTATTGGGAAAGGTTCAAGAAATTGTGTTCCAGCTGTCCACCTCACAGAATTGATGACCATCACTTGATCCAGTATTTCTATGAGGGGTTGCTACCAATGGAAATAAGTATGATCAATGCGACTAGTGGAGGAGCACTGGTAGACAAAACTCCAGACGCTGCAAAGAACTTAATAACAACCATGGCAGCCAACTCACAACAGTATGGTACTAGGATGACTCATACATCACAAAGGGTAAAGGAAGTGAGCACGTGTAATCTTGAGCAACATGTTTATGAATTAACTGCTATAGTTCGACAAATGGTTGCAACGTTTTCAGCAAGCTCAACCTCAGTACCACACAGAAAACCAAGAAGTACCTGTCAATTCTGGGACATCTATGGAGGATATGTTCAAGGCATTCATGAGCGAAACACAACAGTTCATGAGTTAGACACAACAATTCTAGAAGGAGACACAAACTTATGTTCAAGATCTGAGGAACCAAGTTGGTCATCTTGCAACCATAGTAGGAAGGTCACTTTAACAAACTGTTGAAAATGTAAGTATCATAATATTGAGATGTGGTGCAGAGGATCAGCAGCAGGGAAAGTCAATACAAAGCAAGTCCGAAAATAGTGAAACAGGCAGCAGTGATGTACTCAAGCACAAATTTCCACCTCTTTCAGCTTATGAACCGAAACTACCTTTTCCCCAAGTTCTAACAAGGAATTGGAAAGTTGGAAAGAATTCAACGTGGTATACAGAGTCTAATGGAAATTTTCTAGAAGAAATGGCGAATAGGGAACAAGAACTTAAAGATGATGAGGAGTTCACTAGTAGAAACCAGTTGGAAGTGCTTGAGGCTACTACTGAATTTGAAGAAGAAATCAGGTATTCAAGGGTTTGAAAAGGATGAACAAGAGGAACAAGAGAACACTTTGATAAGTTCTGCAGATCTTTACAAAGAGGATATAGATGATACATCAGTGCAAACAACAAAAACTGTAAGACCCCAACTTTTTAATTAATAAAATCAAATTTCCTTTATTTATTATTGTGAATAATAAGATGTTAATTTGATATAATGCTTTGGTTATGGGTGAAATGTGCAAAATTTTCAAAATAAACAAGTGGTTATAAAATATTCATTGATGTCGGGGAATATTCGTTTGGTCGTGGAATATTCTTTCTGTCGGGGAATATTATTTAATGACATGTTAAACCATTTGTGGGCCCCATAATGTATAATAACCGCCGATGAAGAAAACGACAAATTTGAATTTTTACAAATAACTGGCAGAAGTTGTTATCAATTAACATCGTTGGAATACCCGTTGGTTAAAATACGATGAATACGCATGGTTGCACAGTAGCACACGGTTTTGTACAATATTTTTGAATTATTGATTCTTACATAAGAAGACACTACTCAATAATTGTAACAGTAATTAATGTTCAATATTTTATTTTATTGGTTCAATAATTGCTGCGTTGATATTTTATATTATTGATGTTTCAATAATTGTCATTACACAGTATTTTCCATTATCGGATCAATAATTCATATTATTTGAATAATATTATGAGATAACATTATTGGCAATGTCTAGAAAGTTCATCGAGGAGAGTTTTGGTCACCTAATTGCGCTACCAATAAGGAGAAATCATTATCTAAAGCCCCTCTTTCACGAGGAGCTACCAGTTGTCATAATTGTGATTTCGTAATATTATTTATGAATAATTAATTATTGATTTATATGATAAGGAAATATTTATTTTATATGGATATAATTGAAGGAATTAATGTTGAGGTGTTTTTGTCGGAATGGAGGTATTAAAAATTAAATCATCAGTATTTGAGATATATCATGTGAGTTATAATTTTTAATCGACCGTTGGATCGTTGTGGATTTTGGATATGTTATACATACATAAGTTGAGTATATGTCCACAAATTTTGAACCGTTAAAAATGAACATATAATTTGTTATAAATTTTAAGAGGTGACTGATTCGGAAAATAGGTTTATAAATGATTTTGGTGGGAAATTCTAGAATTGAGTGGGCCCCACTTGTGGTTGGTGAAGAAATGTGCTGAATTTTATTTCAAATGTGATGGGTGGAAATAGTAGCAGTAAAGCCATCGTGTAGCATGTCAAGTCGCTTCGCCAAGGCTAAACATTTTCTATATAAATAGAGGGCTAAGTTAGAATTGAAAATCACACCAGAAACATAAGCTTTCTCTCTTTCTCTCTCTATATTATCGAGCGTATTTTGTGAGTATTTAGATACTTTGTGAGTTTCTATTTATCAGTGCAAGTTTCCTTCAGTCTTATATCGATATTCCGATCAGAAGTACTGTTATTTTGAGGTACGGGATTTTAAGGGTTGTTATGTTTTTCAGTTTTGTAATTTTTCTGACTTTCAAAAATTCTGGAAAAATTTGAAATGATAATTTGATGAGTTTTCTAGACTGTGTCCAAAAATGGCGATTTTTGAATGTATAGATTAGGAGTTATGAATTTTATGGAAAAAGACTATTTTAAAAGTAAACCCTTATAACTACTTGTGGTTAACTCCAAAATTGGTAAAAATTTTATTGGGTGTACATGTATATAACAGAAGTATACTCTGTAAATTTTGGAATTTTTGCACAAAAGTACAATTTATGATAAATATCTAAATATTCTGCAGTTTTGGCCATATGAAAAATAGTAAATGAATTTTAAAAGTTCTGGAAAAAATATATGTTCAATATGGGACTATATTCTGCTAAATCCCGAAAAAGAAATATTTTTGGGACTGATTTGATATTTTCATGAAAATGGACTAGTTATGAGTAAATGAATTAAATATGTTATGTGAAGTAAGAAATTGGAAAAATAGGATTTTATGGCTTGAGAATCCTATATGAAGTATATGCAGATTTTTGATGAGGGTTTTGGTTATTGGTGATAAAATCTTATGAGTTTGGCATTTTAGAATGATTAAATGCATTATTTAGTAAAGTGTAAACAATTAAAATAAATTATTTATAAGTTTAAGAAATATTATTCTTTCAATATCATTATACCAAAATATTGGTATGAATTTTATTGTGGAATTTTTACCTTTTTCATGTCAGGATTACTATTCATGAATTACTATTCATGAGTTACTATTCACGACAAAATTAGTTTCTTTTTCTGACCAAATTATTGTTGATTTATGAATCTTACTCTTGAAATTAAATCTATGTTTTGATCATATTGTTTTTATTATAATATATAACATTTTTATAATTCTGGTGAAGAAATTTCTCTTTGACTTGAGTGTAAAGATGGGTAGATTATTGGTATGATCATAACTATGGGTTCTCTTTGGCCAGTAGTGCAAAGATGATATGTTGTTGAATATCTTTGGACTGTAGTGCAAAGATGAACTGTTGTTGAATATCTTTGGCCGTAGTGCAAAAGATGAACTGTTCATTGAATATCTTTGGCACCTGTAGTGCAAATATGAATCTGTTGATGAATATCTTTGGCCCGTAGAAAGAAGATGAATTTATTAGTATGATTATGAACAGGAACTGTGATTTGGTATAACCATGATCTTTGATGTTTTAGGTAAAGACAGGAGATGAAAATTATCTTCGTCCTGGTTACGAAGAGGAATTTAGAACTACAATTATGATTATGAGTAATTCACATGATTGTGGACATGAACTGTTGATTGATGTTACAGGGATAAAACATTGTTGGTGGACTTTTAACCTGGAGAAGATAATAGACTTTATGGTCTATTTGACTCTTCTAATGGATTGCTCGTTCCGCTGCAACTATGGTTGAAAAGTTTTATCATCTATCATATGTTCTAAATCTCTAATTTATTACTGACTAATACTATTGATAATTTATTTTTCTTTAGTCATGATGTTCTTTACTGGGCTAGTTGTGCTCGCCCTTTTGCTTCACAATTCCTTTCAGGTAATAAGAGTATAGCTGGGTCGAGCGGGGGTAACAAGGGAATAGAACGGTGGTCTCTAGCGGTGGAAGTTCTCCCTAAACAGTATAGAAAAGTGTGTTGTATTTTATACATCATTTAGTAGTTTTATTTGGTGAATCAAATAGGGTGAGGCGAACCCAACGTTGGAAGGGTTTTTTGCCACTATCATACAAGATGTCTAGTGACATACAACCTCGTGTTATCATAAGATAGGGTTGTGCACATCTACTTGCTGAGTATATCTACGAGCACTACCTATATGATCTTGGAGTTTATTTGAAATATAATTTTCAACTGGAGACAGTGGAGATAGTTATATGTCAAGAAAAGACTCACCATTGGAAAGAACATGATAGTAATCTTCTCGTTTTTCTTTGGTGTCTATTGGGTCAACCAAGGATAATTCTGTGGACATATGATATCTATCATAACCTAAACGTATGGCCTCCCATGTACGAAGGTTTCCTTGAGCACTTCCCAAAGTTTTTAATTTCTAAAACAGTTTTTGACTATACCTTTATGTAAGGTGCCATTGTGACTTGCTATCCAAGGTTGGGATGAGAGTCACAGTTGGTATTTATTTGTATCAAAACTCACAACATATGTGGTGTTGTATTTTGCACGACAATTATTATAATAAAGTTGTAGTTATTTTCTATACCATGTATTTGGCGACTTAGAATAGGTTGAATGGATTGGACCTATTTTGGGGCTGTCGCAAAAACACTACATAATACATACCATGTGACCTTACACATGGAATTGAATGGTGCACATGTCCAGTTCGGCATATATGAAGTTAAGAGATTTTTTGGTAATATTAATTTTATTTTTGCTATTGATGTTGTTGACTCTATAGTGCATGAATCTCTTGAGCAAATATACAATAAGGATTTGAGGGTTAGAATGGAGCAAATTCAGGATCTGAAGGATGCTCCTAATAAATTGAAACTGTTACCAGTCCACTTGAAGTACACAAGTCCAATTACATAGAATGAGAATGATAATGTTAAGCCAATGACAATAAACAAGGGCAGCTGCTTGGGAGGCAACCCAAGATCTCAAATTTGATTTTTCTATCCCTTTACTTTTTAGTTTTTTTATTGCATGTTAGCTAGTAGTATTTTCTTATTTGCATGCTTTTCTTACATTGGGGACAATGTAAGGTTTGAGTGTGGGGGGGAGATTTAGGTTTTTATTTTATTAGGGGATATTGATCCGATTTTGATGAGGAATTTGAAAAAAATTAATGCTCTTGAAAATTTTGGTTTCATGATTCTATTTGGCTATGTGTTAAAAAGATTAAAGTCAAAGATTGAAAATCGATGCTAAAATTCAGATTCTACTTGATGCTTAATTGGTTAATGAATGATGAAAACTAAGCCATGATCCATAGTAATTAATTTAAATTGAATTTTTGATACATGAGTACTTCAATATGAGAAGCATGTTTATTTGGCTAAGTTATTTGTGGAATTATCTATGTGCACTGATTTCATGACTTAGAACTGTTTAACTTGCTTATGTTGTTGCAGAACCATGTGAAAAAATGATGAATGAAAAAAAGAAAAAAAGAAAAAAAGAGAAGGAAAAAATAAATATTGAAAATCTATTTCAATATCCATTGTGCGAAATAACTAGCTATCCAAGCCTTGGGAAGTATTGATATTCACGCTAAAAAGTGTGATGGATAAAAGCAGCTTGACTAGTTGAGTTTTGTGGCCTTTGTTACTTGAATAAGTAAGCCGTAGGGGTGTCTCTACACCCATCGCCCTAAGATCATCTGGTTTGGGAGTCATTGGTGGAAAGTTCACTACATAGGCAACTCTGAAAAGCCTAAGAAAAGGAGACATTGCACATGTCAAGAAAAGAAAAAAATACGAGAAAAGCATGAAAATACATTCATCTATGCTAAAAAGAAGGTTCTATGAAAAAACAAATAAAAAGCAAGAAAAATTTGTTCTTGGTTGTGAGTCAGTGTGCATAATTTTTGCTCTATGGTAACTAAGTCGAGTAAGTATAAAGATTTTGGGAAAGTTACTTATGTGGCTACAGTTTGATTTAATGAAATTCATTGATGAAATGGTAAGGTTGGTAATTGTGAGTTAACTGATGAGGCATTGATTAGATTTCTGTGAGTTTAGTGTTGAAAGTCATGATTTGTATCTTGAAATCTTTTGACATAATGGTTAAATAAATTTTTTCTGGAAATCAAACTTTTGTTTTACACGAGGACGTGTAAAGACTAAGTGTGGGGGAATTTGATGAGTGCATATTATTCATTTATTTTGATTCTTTATGTTTTGTTTTATTACATTTTTCAAGTGTATGTGAGCTTATTAAGGCGTTTAATGATTTCAGGAAGAATTGGAGCTGAAATGAGGAGAAAGGAAAAATTGCAGGGTTTTTAGCATTAAGTTGGATGCATGGTCTTGGCTTGGGACTTGAATTTTATTGTAGATATCTTCCTTAGCTTTCCGGAACATCTTGAATCGTCCCAATCGGAGTTCATATGAAAAAGTTATGATCTTTTTACTAAACGGACGTTGAACCTCAAAGTTTGGAAGTTGCAATTTACACAACAGTCACTTGGAGCCCAATTTCGACCTTGATGCAGCAAGAATCTGTCAATTCTCAAAATATGAAAGTTGTAGATCTCGTCGAGAGCTTCGATTTGATAGGTAGAAGGCCCTGTAACATCTCCCGAATCAAAAGTTATGGTTGTTTTATCAAAGGACATTGCAATAGGAAATATGGGCGAATTTGAGCGGGAAAAATGGGAAATCTTGGATTTTTGAAAAGTTTCTAAAAGTAGATTTTGTCAGATTTCTACATGGAATTAGATTGATATTTCTATTAGATTTAGGATATCTTTTAGACTAAGATTTATTTCCAAATTAGATTCTATTTCTTTATGAAAACTAATGTGATTTGTATTTCATTTTAGGATTTGGATTTCTACTCCTCATAGGATTTTGGTCTTTGTCTAGCACTATAAATAGAGGATGATAGTTAGGATTTTATTCATTCAATTATTTACTACATTCTCTCATTTACAACATTGGAGGATTGAAAACCTGAGCTAAGTTCTTTTTATTCATTTCTAAAGGACGTTGAACCTTATTTGTAATTAATGGTTAATTGAGTATTCATTATTTATTCTTTCTCATATGAAATTCATTCTTGATAATCTGATTTAATTTTTGAATGCTATTTGGCTTAACTAATTTGATTTCTACAGGATTGAGTTGGTTAACGAATATCATATACTAGATAAGGAATAATATTACGTGTAATTGATATTGTTCCTAATAACAAGGTAGTAAGTAGTAATACCTGATTGTGCACAAACTTTTGAGTATTACTATGATTATCAGAATACAAGTTAAACAATCCGAACTTATGTATTTGTTGCTTGGAATAGTCTAATTTCCTAATTCTTAATGTTATTGTTATATTAAATCTAGAGAGTTTGTTCTAGGTTATATAATTGTTAGAATCTCGTGAAGAGCTTGTTTCATTGAGTGACAATCTAAGGGGAGTTTCGGGTAGTAGATCTTGTTGTTACCTAGGGCTATTAGTTTCATTGAAGGGTAAAATAACGTTACACTTGATTAATCTATTATTGTAAAAAGGTGATACTGAACTGAAGAACTGAAACTTTTTATTCATTGTTAAAGTTTATTCTTGTTAATTTAGTTAATCAATTCAAAATCCCCTTTTCATTAAGAATCATAGGAAAAATATAAAACAAATCACTCTCTGTGAGATCGATCATTGCTTACTACTGTGCTAATTATTTTAATTTGTAAAATGAAAATGAGATTAATTTAAGAGTGTAAACGACAGCTCCTAGAACAATTATAACCAACTTGACAGTTGACTTTTGTTTTCTGAAAAAAACAGAGAAAAACTAATCCCACTGTCATGTAAACAGTCCATCATAACTTCAAAAATATAACAACATTATCAACTTTTTTAATCAATTACTTTTTGAAATCAATTTAAAATCCTACACTTATTTTCAAAAGTCAACAATAATTTAACAATTTAGCCATCTCTCTCCCAAAAAAAAAAAAAAACAAAAAACAAAAAACACAAACAGATCACAGTCAAAACTGATTCTTCAATAATAAGAGAGTAAAAAGGGTTTAAAAAAATATATACAATGCAGCCTTAGGCTTTCCTTTCTATCTACCTAAAGAGTTTCTTACTCCTCAAGTTCTTCAAAATTTCATATAAGCAGAAAATTTAAAATAAAAGAGAAGACTGGGTACAAAATATAGAAGAACTGGTCAAAAGAAGCTACAGCTTCGAATTCTTCTCATATAACTAAATCTAAATGGTTTATATATACAACATTTGATATACCTTACATGAGAATACTTAGTAATTGGTGGAAAGTAATACAAATTTGCAGATCAAACTAGTTAATTTTGGAGCATGGATATGAACTACCCAAACGATAAGGCGAACCGAGTAAGGATCACTTCTAGCCATTCATCCAATCTTCTCCGTGTTTGTGTCGTCTGAGGGCCATATCACGGTCTCAATGAGCCGTTCACGCATCAACTCCAAGTTCTGGTCGGAAATCTTGTCGTACATTGCAGCATGATCACATTTCTAAAACACCCAAAAAAAAAATGTTAATTCACATGTCAAATGGAAACCCTTGAGGAACATAATGGATTCAGTACCTTCACCCATTTTCCATAGAGGTGAAGGCGTGTTATCATCACTCTTTCTGCAAGTTCCTGCTTCTCCTGTTGATTGTGAACAATATTAATGTTGTCATTTTTCCGGGTGAGAGACATTATTAGAAACAAAGCTCATTGTTAGGAAATTTGATATAACTTGTCGAGGTCGTTACCTTTACAAGGATGCGAAGAAACCGTTTTCCATCACCGGGCTTGTTTGACACAACAAAACTGTCGAGAAAAATAACAAATGACAAATAACGAATTTATTGAAATAATGTTTGACGGATGAGGAACTTTGTGGCATACCTAGGGCAAATATAAATCAGGCAGCACTTTTTTTTATCATTATCAAAATCGAAAGATTGTTCAAATTGGGACTTTTGATCTAGATTTCTAAAGCCTGGATTTGCTTTGGTTAGTCTCAAGCTTAAATTTTTTGTGCAAGATCTTGTTTTTGTGCTAGTCAGAATTGATACCAAACCAAGGCAACATGAATATTCTTGCACTCTTTCAGACTTTATGGAAAAGTTGTCAATTTTGGCTCTGAGATAGCCAAAATCTAATTTTAAGTGGTAATTGTTAAATACATGTGAAAGAGAAAGATTGCAAGTATACAGGAGTAGTTGATGCTTTAAGAGACTCTTAACATGAGGCAAGATAGGAGAAAGACTTGTAACTAGATCTAAATGGTGCACTAAAACTGGTGAAAAGTTGTCTTTTGGTTTTGAATGTAATTGTTCTACATGACCTACCGGATCAAGAACAGATTAACACATGTTTTGAACCTGCCTAGTCACAAGTAAATGACGAAGTTACCAGAACATGGAAGACAGCAGAAGCTATTATTAAAATTGATTTCTAGGAATAATCACAACAAAAGAAGGGTATTTTGATAAGATGTTGATGGCACTTACTCATAGAACCACCGGTATTGGGTCGGGTTCATCTCATACAGCTGGTTTAAAACAGTTCTCACAGCTTTGTATGTAAATAAATTAATTATTTGCTGCAACAAATACAATTTGTAGTTGTAAGAACACTAAACAGAGTAGTTAATAATGATCAAGGAGAACTGAAATATATTCTTCACCTTTATATTGTTATATGCGAGATATTTTGGGAGAATACAAGTAAAACTGCATAACAAAGATCAGTATAGGCTTTCTCTACAAAAACTAGTATGCATAAGTACATGCATATTCAGCCATCAAAAGTAGATACATTCGCAATGTATCTCACATGTGCATATGACTGCACTAGCTACGTGCATATAGAAGCTTTTGCAGACATGAACAAACATACTCATTTGTATCATGTTATATACAAAGTAAATCCAAGAGCATAGTATCTTTGCTAAATTATAATGTATCCAACAAATACCTACATAAAAATTCCCATTTTCAATATGTAATCCTTATTCACAATTTAGAGTGCGTAAATAAAGAGTCAATTTCCCAGAGTAAAGATACCAATTTCAAGATATTCCACATTTTACCCCTTAAAGTCACTAAAGGGTAAGTTCTTTCTAAGAATAGTATTTTAAAATGGAAACTCTAGTTTTGATACGGAGGGGAGCTGCAGAACGTAGATCATATCCGATATGTTAATATACATTTGCATACTTTTTACTGAAGTATAACTAAATGATCTATATTACTATTATGTCCTTACTTTAAAATTCTGGAAACTACAATAAATTTTCAAATAAAGTTAGACATTTTCTACAAACTTCAAAACAATGTTAGACATCCCTTAACTAAATAAAAGAATTTTAAGATGTCTTAAATTGGTAAGCTTTATTCAATTTATCTATTATAGTTTGTTAATCATAGTTACCAAAAAGGCTAAATTAGTAGTGAATTGCATTTTGGTACGAACATTACACAACATTGCACTTTCGTTCTGGGATAGAGAAAGTGACGATCCAAAACTTTTTCGCCTACCTACCTACTTAAATTTCTATTTTTCAAGAATGATTATAACATTTTATGATTTATAAATGAGAAACGTCCTCTTATATATCCCTTGGACCATATAGAATGAACGGCTAAGATCGACTATCTACAATCATCCTCTAAAATACTAATGATATTTTTGAAGTATAATGATCCTATGAATAAATTTAAAATACTCCATTAGTAAACCTTATACATGTGTGCGCGTGTGTATATATATATAGAAGGTTCTAGAAAATTTTTATTGTGACCCTCCGTTTAGAAACTAAGCGAGATTTCATTATGCTGCAACATCAAAACATGATTAGTTAACATTGGTTCAAATCAAGATCTAGAATCCTATAGCTGCTTTGGTTGGTCCGAAGATTAGAAAGTTCTATTAATTATTACCCAATTTGTTGCTCCAGAGAGGAGGCTGGAAAAAATACAAACAGTAAGAAATTCAATTTATGAAGTAAAATCAACACGTTTTTAGAAACCACATGGATGAAGCCTTATTACATCTGATGAAGTTTTCCATTATATCATACATTGAATATATACCGTCAAACATAGTTTACATTGCAAGTCATTTTCAGGATTACTACTAAAACTATCATGTCCAACCAAATCTTTCGGAACAATTTCCATGTTGAAACAAACAGGGTATACAATCAAAAAACATTATAATAAACAAATGAATCCAATAATTTGTCTCTTAATTGAAACTAATCCATAAATATATATATATATATATATATAATAAATTGAAAAATTATTCTTACAGTTTTAACATCCTCAAAACTGTCTTCATACTGTCCAGCCACTTCATTGACAATCACAAGACTCCTAGCCTTGCGCTGCTTCTTTGAATTCTTGTTCCTTGAGAGGCCTTTCGCGGAAAGCCGCCTTAAGTAAATGAAAGAACTGCCCAACTCCAATGAGGATCCCAATCTAGGCAAATTAACCTTTTTACTCATTGAATTCCCACTGCCCTTATGACTCGTACTGTTTGATTCCAAAGAATCCAAAAATAAACAAGGACAAGTGTGTGAATCCACCATTGATGAACCCACCACAGCTAAAGCCCCCACCATTTTCATACACACACAAATCAAAACTCCCCAAAAAGGGAAAAGGCCACTTTTTTTTTCTTTTTTTTTTTTTTTTGGGGGAGAAATTAAAATTATATACCCAAATTGAAGAACACCAAGAACTCAACTTAT
Organism: Panax quinquefolius; assembly: GCA_020205615.1. NCBI lineage: Eukaryota > Viridiplantae > Streptophyta > Magnoliopsida > Apiales > Araliaceae > Panax > Panax quinquefolius. Next base: position 3,578,907 of record CM035164.1, on the reverse strand, counting down.
AATTAGAAATTGAGACCCAATTTAGAAAACCAAGAAAAAGTAGGTGGGTGTCCAAGGAATCTGGGGAATGACAAGTGTAGACAAAAATTCATGAACTTGGATGAAAAGGTTAAGTAGATTCAGATAGGATGGTTGAAGAAGTGAAGGGAATTTGGGGGGAAAAGGAGAGTTTATTAAGGGTTATGTGAATTAATTTTTGAGGTCCAAAATTCCCCAGCCACAATGGGGACTCAAATCAAAGTATTAAACAGTTAGCTCAAGTGAGTGCTTTAGTATCTCTCTGCCCTTTCCATTTGGACGGTTGATCAAATTATTTGCTGGTTGTGGTGCCACGCGTGAGAGCATTGTTTGGACGTTTGTATATTGTTGTACCTTTTTGTAACAAAAGTTGAGGTCTTTTAGGCGAATATAAAAATTAGACACGAGTATAATAGAAGTGACAATATTGTTTGGACGTTTGTATATTGTTTAACCTTTTTTTTGTTTGAAAGTGTTTAGCTGATAATGATTTATAAGTTAAAATAAAATATAAAAATTATTAAAAAAGATATTAATTAAAAGATACATTTATTCAATACCTAAATAGAAGAGGGACAACATGAATATTACATCGAGTCAAATCAACTTATTAGGAATAACTTATAAGTTCACTAAACGTGGCTCGTTAAGAAATACCTAATGAAGTTTTACTTGTTTGTTAATAGAAATTCCTCTACTGATAGTATTACAAGTGATTCTTAAACTTGAAATCATCATAGTATCTTGTGCATGATGAATTATATTTTGATGTGTCCCTTAAGACCCTTAAGATATATCAAAGGGTATTTTTGGGTATAATTAGTGGTACATGGACATAATGAATGATCAACAAAGAATCTACTGCTTCTAATAAAAGAAATGAATGTCCTATGTGGTTCAATAAATGACAACTTCGGAATCATTGACCAAGGTAGAATGAAATTAGAAAGGAGTTTCTAATTTACATTATTTAGAGTTGTGCATTTGAAAATCGAAATACATATAATTAAATAAAATAAGACTTAACAGTAATTTCATGTCTTATATTTAATTGGGGCATTGTATGGTACAAGGAATGAATTGTACGGTAACTATTTACTCAAAGGTTCTTTTATGATTAATGTTGAAATCTATATTATCTGGAAAGTCGTTCATCGCCAAATGAGTTTACCCTTATTGTAAAATAAATGTTATTTATTTAAATTAATTAAATAATTTAATTTATTAATTTAAATAAGATTAACATTGTTCTAATTGATTTATTCACAACTGGTTTAATATGGAGAACACAAAAGGGTCGATCAGTAAAAGGAAAATATTTATTTAAGAAATAAATCGCATAATCATAATAATAAGTTAAGTGTATTTAATTTAATCTATGGTAATGAATAAATTAAATAGGTTAATATTTATTATTTAATATTTTGGAAATATTAAATATAAATTAATAAGAGAAGTCTTATTATTATTATTATTTAATTACTAAAAGGGTTTGAGAATTAATTAATAAAATTACTATCATATATTCCTAATTGGATTAGAAGCCTAATTAATTAAAGGAGTTTAATTAATTAAAATAAAACCTTAATCCTAAATTATTTAAGAAGGTTGCCTACATTTATAAATAAGAGAAGCTTTATTATGATTTAAGGTTACTAACAATTCCAAGAGTTGGGAGAGTACGTATAATTCTATAAAGATAGAATCTAGGGTGTGACGCCCCCAAAATAGGTTTACATCACATATTCTGAATCGCCAAATACATGGTACAGAATACAAATACAATCTTTAATATACAACAAGAGAGCTGTGAGTTTCAATACAAATATTGTCTTCTAGACAATATCCACTCTCAGAATAAGTCCTCATTACATTTATTGTCACACTATTTAACGTAATAGTGAGGACTACTAATATACTATCATCCGATCCATCACTCCGCCTTCTCCGACTCTCGTCCCAATTTATATTCTCATTTTACTCAAGAGAACAGGTGAAAGAAAGGGTGAGCTCAACTAGCCCAAAGAAGAAATATTATGACTAAGATAATGCGAGAATAAGTTATCATTAGTCTTCAACAATGTTAAACCGATACAATACAATAGACATCAAGTTTAAGCTCGCAATGAATGCTAATTCATTAAAAGAGTCAAGTAGAGAATAAAATCTACTATCTTTTATGATTTAAAAGGTTTTCATCACTATTATCATTTGGGACTCAAACTTAATAAATAATCCACATCATCCCCAAGACTACTACCAATGATATTCATTAGTATCACGACCACAAATTATCCATGCACCACGGCCAAGGATATTCGTGTATTCATCAATGGTCATGATCATGCCAACAACTCATCCATCAATGCACTACGGGCCAATGAGGACTTTTACCACATCATTTGTAACATTACTACCATGATTACATCGAAAAATCCTCGGTCATAATCATACCAAGTCCATCTATGCATTATAGGCCACATATGACTTTCAACAAAATATAAACATGAGGATGATGACAATGATATAAGAATTCAATAAAACAAGTTCAAGAATTAATTTATCCAGAACCAATAACGTCCAAATTGTCAACATGATACTACTTTGTAGAGTAAAATTCAAGAATGCTCAGAAGAATATTTCCATGAAAAGATACTGGATGAAGCTTAAATATCAAGGATATTCCACTAATTTCATGGAGTATAGAAGTCAAAACTTTAACCAACTAAGTATAATAAGGAATGGAATAACAAAAGAAATCACCGGTCCATGCGACAGAATCGCGATCGAAAGTTATTCCAATGTAATAATAATTAACGGAACTGTGTTCTACAGAAACGCATGCATGGATATTCCAATGTAATAATAAAGACGGAATCAGTCCCCAGTAAAACGCATGTATACATGATATTCTAATGTAATAATAAAAGCGGAATCGTGTCCCACAGAAAACGCATGCATGAGGATATTCCAATAGAATAATAACGAATGAAATAATGTAAGAATTTCACCAAGTATAGGTAGCTTCGGCAGTATACAAAGTTATTCGAATCGAATAATAAATAATGGAATAACAGAAGTTCTCTTCATGAATACAAAAGAAATAATACCACTTACCGTAAAAAAAACTGGATATAAGAGTAGGGAAGTAGCAGAATACTTTTCTATAGTTTCTCTATAATTTCTCTCTCTAGAGTTTCAGTGAATTCGTAAGAAATAATGAAGGAATGAGCTTCTATTTATAGGAGAATGGAAAGACACTGTGTAATTCACTGGCTGAAATCATACGCTAGATTTTCAAAATCAAAATTTTATATATATATATATATATATATATATATAATATAACACATGCTATATTAGAAAATTTTTACCACCCATGCATCATTTGTCAAGGTGCTGGCCAATTAGAAGAAAGAGAAAAAAAAATTAGTACACGCCAAGTTTGAGAAAATGGCTTTATGCACATGTTTGATAGCATTATTGGTTTGTTCAACCAATAAGGTGCAAGCTTGAAAATCATATCACATATCATGTCAAACTTCATCCTCCACCATAACCCACTCACCCACATTTAATATATATAAACCTATTATTCACACACACCACAACCCACTCACCCACATTTAATATATATAAATATTTACTATTCTCACACACCCACACTTCACCACTCCCCCCATTCACGGTTGAAAATTTCTTCACCAAAATCCTCCACTAGTGGCCCCAACCAAATATATATATATATATATATATATATATATATATATATATACCAAAAACTTTCTACCGATTACTTTGAAAAAAATGGGTAAATGGGGGTTCATAAAATAAGCAAAACTTCATAAAAATCACCTTAATAATTTTAATAACATTTATTATCTTTATTATAATTCATAATATTAATCGACTGTGTCGTTCCTGTGAGAAGAGGGGCTTTCAATAAGGATTTCTCCCTATTGGGCGCAATTAGGTGACCAAACCTCTCCTGGCGTAACTTCTAGACATCGTTAATATTGCAAATAATAATATCAATAACTTTGTTATCTCAATTATTGATTTAATAATATATAAAATATTGATAATAATTGAATAAAACCGAATGACTTCTCACGTAAGCATCAATAATCAATACAATTGTGCTACTATGCAACCACGCCAGACATCGTAGTTTTACTACCGAGTAGTTCAACAAGATAACTGGTAAAACTTCCGCCGTTATTTTCATAAAATATTTTTGTCTTTTTTTCAATCAACAATAATTTCAAGTTATGGGTCCACTAATGATTGTACTGGTCATTTGCGAATATTCCCACGACAAAAAGAATATTTTCCCACCAATCGAATATAATATGACAACTTGCATACTTTGCAAAATTTGTAAATATTACCCACAATTATAACATTATATCAAATTCATTCCAAAATATTCAAAAATGATATTTATAGATAATTTATTTTTATTAAAAAATTGGGGTCTTACAACCTCCCCTTCTTATGAAATTTCACCCTCAAAATTATGGTACGAACCTGGTATGTCGAAGAGGTAAGGATATCTTGATTTCATTTCAGATTCTAACTCCCAGGTCATTTCCTCAACAACGTGGTTTCTCCACAAAACTTTGACTTGAGGTATAACCTTGGAGCGTAGAATATGTTCCTTCTTATCCAAGATTTGAACATGAGCCTCTTCATACGTCAAATCTTCCGCTATTTCGTCCGGTTCTAACTCAATAATGTGGTTCGGGTCTTCCACATATTTACGTAACATGCATATGTGAAAAACATTATGAACACGAGACATACTTGGCAGAAAAGCGTGTCTATAAAGCAGCTCCTTCTACACGATCGAGGATTAAAAATGGGCCAATGAATCGAGGATTGAGCTTTTCTCTCTTTCCAAATCTCGTAACTCCTTTCCATGGAGCAACACGTAACAACACATGATCTCCTATATAGAATTCCACATCCTTTCGATGAAGATCAGCATAACTCTTTTGTCGGTCTTGTGAGGTGTTTATACGTTGTCGGATTGTTTGAATCTTTTCCGTAGTCATACGTACCAACTCCGGTCCCAACAACGTTGCTTCACCCACCTCATCCCAGCATACTGGAGAACGACACTTTCTTCCATACAACGCCTCGAATGGAGCCATGCCAATACTTGTTTGATAACTGTTGTTGTAGGAAAACTCCACCAATGGTAAGAACATATCCCAACTTCCCTTGAAGTCAAGGACACATAGTCTTAATAAATCTTCCAAAGTTTGAATAGTCATCTCTAATTGTCCGTCCGTCTGAGGATGATATGCCGAACTAAATCGTAAATCCATGCCCATAGCTTTTTGAAAACTAACCCAAAATCGTGAAGTGAATCTTGGGTCTCGATCAGAAACTATGGATATTGGCATACCATGCAGTCTTAAAATTTTGTTTATGTACATACGAGCAAGACGTTCAAGTGTATAAGTTTCTTGTATTGATAAGAAATGAGCAGACTTGGTCAATTTATCCACAATGACCCAAATTGCATCTATGCCTTGAGAAACCTTGGGAAGACCAAAGAATCTAAATCCATGGTAATGTGCTCCCACTTCCATTCGGAATTTCAAGTGGTTGCAATGGACCTTTTGATACCGATGCTCTTACCGACTCGTTGACAAGTTAGACACCTTGAGATAAACAACGCTATCTCTCTCTTCATATTGCTTCCACCAAAATGTATGTCAAGATCATGATACATTTGGTACTCCCACGATGGATTGCAAACGGTGTGTTTACGCCTCCATCATGATTTTATACTTTAACTCGTGGTCGTTAGAACATAAAGTCCGGAGTCGACTCAAGTATTCCTTCTTCATCGATTCTTGCTCCCAGCATAACACCTTCTTGTACTTTCTTCCTCATATGCATCACTCTGTGTCCAGAGCTCTGAGCATCTTTAACTTTATCAATTAAAGTCGATTCTACTCAGTATATTAGCCATCATCACGTGGGGGTCCACAGAGTCTTTATCTCTATCTCCATCCTTTGCAAGTCATACAAAATGGGCCTTTGCGTTGACAATATCGCACTCGTACCTGTATATAATCTTCTACTCAATGCGTCAGCTACCACGTTTGATTTTCCAGGATGGTATTGGATGGTATGATCATAATCTTTCAACAGTTCAAGCCAACGTTGCTGTCGCATGTTGAGTTCCTTTTGAGTGAAGAAATATTTGAGGCTTTTATGATCCGTAAAGATCTCTACTTTTTCCCCATACAAGTAATGCCTCCAAATCTTAAGTGCGAAGACAACAGCTGCCAACTCTAGATCACGAGTAAGATAATTTCTCTCATATACTTTGAGTTGCCTAGAGGCATAGGCTATGACTTTCCCATGTTGCACGAGAACACATCCTAATCCTTTGCCCGAAGCATCACTGTAGATGACAAATCCCTCCGAGCCATATTTTTTTTGTAGGAAATTTCATTATCTACAACTTTGCAGAAGAAAGTTTTTCCAAATTCCAAACAGAAATTGACCAAAATCCACAAACGGGCAATTTTACAGGCTATAATCAAATTTCAGTCAAGAAATAGGCCCACAGACATGTTTAACATGTTTTAAACAACTTTTCCAACAAAAATACTCTTCCTCCTCATATACTCATATATCCCACATTCATTGTAAAAAATATCATCATTATTATATTATAATAATATAATAAAATATTATTTTATCAGAAAAGATAAAATATCGATTTTCAACAATTGTCACTTTAAAAATTTTCTCCATCTATACCCACATAAAATGAATATTTTCCTCATCATATAAATCAATAATTAATTATTCACAAATAATATTACCGAATCACAATCATCGTGACTGGCGGTTCCTGTGAAAGAAGGGGTTTTCCAATAAGGATTTCTCCTTACTGGCGCACAATTAGGTGACCAAACATCTCCTTAGACAGAACTTTCTAGACATTGCCAATAATGTTATCTAATAATATTATTCAGATAATATGAATTATTGCTTCGATAATGAAAAATACTGTGTAGTGACAATTATTGAAACAACAGTAATATAAAATATCAACGCAACAATTATTGAATCAATAAAATACTTAATAAAGAATTATTGTAACAATTATTGAGTAGTGCCTTCTTTACGTAAGAATCAATAATTGGTGCAATCTGGTGTCTTCATCGCGCAAAAACGCAGTATTCGTGTTTTAACCAACGGGTATCAGCGAGTGATAATTGGTGAATAACTACGCCATTATTTATAAACAACTTATACTTGTCGTTTTCTTTATCCAATCGCTTTCCGTTATGGGGCCCACATAAGGCTGCGTCGTCGTACGAATATTCCCCTACAGTAAGAATATTCCACGACCAAACGAATATTCTCCGATAAAAAATGAATATTTTATAACCACTTGCTTATTTGAAATATTTGCGCATTTTACCCATAACTAACCACATTAATCAAATTAACCCTTACTATTTAAAAATAATAAATAAAAGAAATTTAATTTCATTATTAATAAGTTGGGGTCTTACAACCTCCCCTCCTTATGAAATTTCGTCCTCGAAATTGATGTACGTACCTGGTGTTTCGAAAAGATGAGGATACCTCGCTTTCATTTCCGTTTCCAACTCCCAGGTCATTTCCTCAATAGCATGGTTCCTCCACAAAACTTTAACTTGTGGTATGAGCTTCGTGCATAGGACATGCTCCTTCCTATCCAAGATCTTGACAGGAGCTATCTCATCCGGTTCTAACTCAATAACGTGGTTTGGGTCTTTCACATATTTACGAAGCACGGATACGTGAAAAACATTATGAACATGAGACATACTTGGAGGTAACGCGAGTCTATAGGCCACATTTCCTACTCGATCAAGAATCTGAAATGGACCAATAAACCGTGGATTGAGCTTTCCTCTCTTCCCGAATCTTGTAGCTCCCTTCCATGGAGCCACACACAACAATACATGATCCCCAATACTAAATTCCACGTCTTTTCGATGAAGATCTGCATAACTCTTTTGTCGATCCTGTGCCATTTGTATACGTTGTCGAATCATTTGGATCTTTTCTGTAGTAATACGTACCAACTCTGGTCCCAACAATGTTATTTCACCTACCTCATCCCAACACACTGGAGAGCGACACTTTCGTCCATATAATGCTTCAAATGGAGCCACACCTATACTTGTCTGATAACTGTTGTTGTAGGAAAATTCCACCAATGGTAAATACTTATCCCAAGCGCTTTTGAAGTCAGGACACGTAGTCTTAATAGATCTTCAAGAGTTTGAATAGTCCTCTCTGATTGTCTGTCCGTTTGAGGATGGTATGCCGAACTAAATCGTAAATCCTTGCCCATAGCTTTTTGCAAGCTAACCCAAAATCTTGAAGTGAATCTTGGGTCACGATCCGAAACTATGGATACTGGCATGCCATGCAATCTTATAATCTCATTTACATACATATGAGCAAGACGTTCAAGGGAATAATTCTCCCGTATCGGCAAGAAATGTGCAGACTTGGTTAATCTATCAACAATAACCCAAATAGCATTTATGCCATGAGAAACCGTGGGAAGACCCGTAACGAAATCCATGGTAATGTGTTCCCACTTCCATTTCGAAATCTCAAGTGGTTGCAACGGACCCTTAGGTACTTGATGCTCCGCCTTTACACGTTGACAAGTTAAACACCTTGAGATAAACTTTGCAATCTCTCTCTTCATATTGTTCCACCAAAATGTATGTCGAAGATCACGATACATTTTGGTACTTCCAAGATGGATTACAAATGGTGTATTGTGTGCCTCCGTCATGATCTTGTACTTCAAATCAGAATCACTAGGAACACAAAGTCTGGAGTGGACTCGAAGTATTCCTTCTTCATCGATTCTTGCTTCTGGAATAGCACCTTCTTGCACTTTCTTCTTCATACGCATCACTCCGGATTACGTGGCTCGAGCAACTTTAACTTTTTTGATTAAAGTTGGTTCTATACGTATACTTGACATCATTGCATGGGTCCCCGGAGTCTTGAATTCTATCTTCATCTTTTGTAAATCACATAAAATAGGCCTTTGTGTTAACAACATCGCACTCATTTCCGCATATGATCTTCTACTCAACGCCGCTACCTACCACGTTAACTTTTTTTGGGGATGGTATTGAATGGTGTGGTCGTAGTCTTTCAACAGCTCGAGCCAACGTCGTTGCCGCATGTTAAGTTCCTTTTGGGTGAAGAAATATTTGAGGCTTTTATGGTCTGAATATATCTCCACTTTCTCCCCATATAGATAGTGCCTCCAAATCTTTAGCGCAAAAACGACTACTGCCAATTCTAGATCATGAGTAGGATAATTCCTCTCATATTCTTTAAGTTGTCGTGAGGCATAGGATATGACTTTCCCACTTTGCATGAGAACACATCTTAACCCTTTGCCTGAAGCATCGCTGTAGATAACAAATCCATCCGAACCAGATGGTATCAGCCGAGCAGTTAGAAATGAGTCTCCTCTTGAGCTCTTGGAAACTCTTCTCGCATTCCTCGCTCCATACGAATTTTGTATCCTTTCGAGTCAGCTGAGTTAATGGAGTAGCGATTCGAGAAAATCCTTCCACGAATCTCCGATAATAACCAACTAAGCCCAGAAAGCTATGTCATTCGGTCACCGACTTCGGTTGTTCCCAACTTTGTATTGCTTCAATCTTCGCCGGGTCAATAGATACTCCATGTTTTGATACCACGTGCCCAAGGAATGCTACTTCCTCCAGCCAGAACTCGCATTTCTTCAACTTGGCATATAACTTGTTTTCACGAAGCCTTTGGAGTACCAGCTTCAAATAGTGCTCATGATCTTCACGACTTTTGAAATATATGAGGATGTCATCAATAAAGACAACAACGAACTAATCCAAATATTCCTTGAATACTCGGTTTATCATATCCATGAAAGCCGTAGGAGCATTAGTCAATCCAAAAGACATGACTAGGAATTCATAATGCCCGTCATCGAAGTTCAAGGCGGGTCTTGGAATATCCTCGCTTTTAACCTTCAAATTGATGATATCCAAAACGAAGATTGATTTTTGAAAAGAATTGTGCTCCTTGCAACTGGTCAAATAGGTCATCAATTTGAGGTAGCGGATACCTATTCTTGATAGTGACATGGTTCAATTCCCGGTAATCGATACAAAGTCGCATACTCCCGTCTTTCTTCTTTACAAATAAAACAGGAGCACTCCAAGGAGATGTACTAGGACGAATGAAACCGATGTCCAATAACTCCTGTAGTTGGACCTTTAACTCCTGAAGTTCAATAGGAGCCATTCGATATAGGTTTTTAGAAATGGGCTTTGTACCAAGTTCAAGATTAATAAAGAATTCAACTTCACTTTCTGGGGGTAGACTGGGAAGTTCTTCAGGAAATACAGCAGGAAAGTCAATAACAACAGGAATATTATTCAAATCTGACGTGTCTTTATTCAAATCCATAACATGGGCTAAGAAAGCTTGACATCTGTTTTTTAATAAACGAATAGCTTTATGACTTGATATAACAGTTATTGATTTTAATGGCTTAGTTTCTTGAATTCGCACAACAGGTTGATTAGGAATATGAAAACTAGCAACCTTACGAAAATAATCAATTTTGGCATGATGAGTAGTTAACCAATCAATCCCTAAAATCACGTCAAATGCAAGTATCTTTAAAGAGATAAGGTCAACGGGTAAGGTGATGGTGCCAACTTGGATCAAACAAGATTTATAAGCGATGTAGATGTGATGAAAGTTTCTCCTAGCTGAGTCTCCACGAGATAAATCAAAGTCTAATTTCTTGAGTCAAGTTTAAATGTTGAGCACAAGCGGAAGAAATAAATGAATGGGTAGCAACCCAGTATTAGTAAGGTATAAACTTCGCATGAATTTATGATTAGCTTACCCGTGATCACCTCGTTTGGGTTCTCGCGATGTTGACCCGATCACGATAAACGCTCTTCCAGAACCGTTGACTTTGACTTTTCTAGATGACCTTTTGAGTCACCATCCCATTGGACTTGGTTTTTTCTACATCTGATCTCGGCGATATGTTCTTCCTTTCCATAATTATAACATACCTTAAAGCTGTTGTGGGTAGTTTCAATGATATGCCCTTCTTTTTCGTGACTTATAAGATATAATGGGTGGTCGTTTCTCCTCCTCGAACCGATTCTTCTTTGGTCTTTGACGTCTTCGTATTGTCATTATTGAATCTCCTTTTATAAAATCTCCTCCGACTCACTTCTTCTATTCTCATGGCCACGATTACCACCGAGTGGTTGCCGCTCTTGTCCAGTATTCTTCTTTCTCCATTGGGTATCGTTGTTACGATGGATAGCCGCCTTAGGTATGATCTGGTGGTTGTGGTCCCTCGGTTGACCGTATTTTCGTTATCTCGCTTCTAATAATTGAGCCACATTGACAACATATCGAATAGAGAGAAAATTTATGAGAAATGAGATATTGACGTATGCCGGGTTTCAAACCTCTCAGAAACATCCGCGTCATACGTTCTTCATTCTCCACCAAATGAGGTACAAACCTAGACAACTCTGTAAACTTCGCCTCGTACTGGGACACCATCATGTTATTTTGTTCCAATCTAATAAACTCTAACTCCTTCATATGACGAACACTTTCAGGAAAGTATTTGTCATTGAACAGTTTTTGAAATGTCTCCCAAGACATGCTTTGAGTCTGGCAGTGAGTACGCTTCTGAGACTCCCCACAGATGAGTCCGCCTCTCCACGGAACATAAAGGTGGCGAATGGAACCTTCTGTTCCTCCGTGCATCCTAAGACATAGAATATCTTGGTAATTTGTTTAACCCACATCTCTGCCTTGATCGGATCAGGCTTTCCAATAAATTCTGGTGGTCCCAACTCTTTGAACTATTTGGCTATGACAAACCGTGAATTGCTATCATTTCCTCCTGTATTTTGAATACGAGTCTCCCTCGTCTGATTTTGCATGAACTGCAAAAATCTTCTTAACATCCCATCGTTCATCATCTACTCAGTGGTGTTGTTCACAGGATGAACATTGCCAGCCTGTTGCACGTTCTCCTCGTTGGTGAGTACATGCGTCTCCATGGTCTCATTTACTCCACTGTTAACATTCTCAGTTGACATTCTTAAATACTGCCATAAAACAAGGGTTAATTAAACAAATTAATAAATCACATAATACCCCTATATTATGACCGACCAACAAATAAGCTTAGGTAGGACACACTAACGAAAGATTTACTCGTCTCTCCCCTCCTAGTTCTATTTCCCGATCTCCGCCAGAGATCATATCCCTAAGCTCTGATACCAACTGTGACGCCCCCAAAATAGGTATACAACACCCATTCTGAGTCGTCAAAATACATGGTACAGAAATAACTACAACTTTATTAATACAACATAAAAACTGTGAGTTTAAATACAAATATTCTCATCTAGACAATATCCATACTCAAATAAGTCCTCATTACAATTATTGATACATTATTTTACAAAAATGGTGAGGACTACTAAAACGACTTTCTAGAACCATCATTCCACACCCCGACTAGTACTTGCTACATTCTCGCCTCTTGAGAAGAAAAATGGAACAAAAAAGAAAAGGGTGAGCTCAACTAGCCCAGTAAAGAATATTATGACTAAGATAATATAGAACAAATTATCGTTAGTCTTCAACAGGAAAAAATCTGATAAAATACAATAGACAACAAGTTTCAGATCAATATTCGTAGCGGAAACAATAATTTATAGAAGAGTTACGTAGAGAATGAAATTTACAATTATCTATGAATTTAAAAGTCCATCATTAATATTTTATCCCCGTAACATCAATCAATATACATCATAAATCAAATATTCATCTTTGCACTACAGGCCAAAGATATATACCAGTTGGTCATGTTCATCTAAACACATGTTCATCTTTGCACTACGGGCCAAAGATATTCATCAGAAATCATTCATCTTTGCACTACAGGCCAAAGATATTCAGTAATATCATCATTTAGGACTGAGGATGATGAATTTTTTTTTAAAGAAAACGAATCTAGTGAAACAAAATAACAAATATTAAGGATTCGTATTTCGGTTTATCCATGTCCAAAAATACCTCATAAATAATCATAGTGGAGCAAAATTCAAGAATGATGAAAACATGGATACAATCAAAGCTAGTATCCATAATAGATATTTAGGACAAAAAGAGGAAAATTTCATTTTTCGGTGAATAGTGTCGTATTCGTGAATAGTGCCGTATACGTGAATAGTAACCCCGACACAAAAAGTTCCAAATTTGATAAAAAGTTCAGATCAATACTTCGGCATAATGATATTGAAAGAAATAATATCATATATTAAAAAAATAACATCCCTTACCTTGAAAAGACAGTACTTCTGACTGGAATACTGGATATAGAGCTGAAGGGAACTTGCACCGTATAGCAACACTCAAAGTCTTAAAATACTCACAAGAATACGCTTGATTATATAGAGAGAGAAAGAGAGAGAAAACTTGTTTCTGGTGTGATTTTCAATTCTAACCTAAGCACCCTATTTATAGGAAAATGCTTAGAACACTAAAGCAGAAAATTGAATATAATATAAATATATATATACAAATTTCCTATGTACACCTTTGGCAACTGAATTCAGCCCCTAGCACATGTTAATGATGCCCTCAAAGTGTAAAAAAATGTTTTTATTAATAAAAATAAATAAAACTTCCAAAAATCAATTATTTCGGAACTTCAGAACTTCAATAATTCATAATAAATAGCCCTTTTGTCAGAAAAATTCAACCCACATGTCTTTTCCATAGGAAATTTCATTATCTACAACTTTGCAGAAGAAAGTTTTTCCAAATTCCAAACAAAAATTGACCGAAATTCACAAACTGACGATTTTACAGGCTATAATTAAATTTTAGTCAAGAAATGGGCCTACAGACATGTTTAACATGTTTTAAACAACTTTTGCAACAAAAATACTGTTCCTCCTCATATACTCATATATCCCACATTCATTGTAAAAAATATCATCATTATTATATTATAATAATATAATAATATATTATTTTATCAAAAAAGATAAAATATCAATTTTCAACAATTGTCACTTTAAAAATTTTCCCCATCTATATCCACATAAAATGAATATTTTCCTCATCATATAAATCAATAATTAAATATTCATAAATAATATTACCGAATCACAATACTGACAACCAGTCAGTTCCCAGGAAAGAGGGGGCTTTCCAATAAGGATTTCTCCTTACTAGCGCTCAATTAGGTGACCAAACATCTCCTTAGACAGAACTTTCTAGACATTGCCAATAATGTTATCTAATAATATTATTCAGATAATATGAATTATTGCTTCGATAATGGAAAATACTGTGTAGTGACAATTATTGAAACAACAATAATATAAAATATCAATGTAACAATTATTGAATCAATAAAATACTTAACAGTAATTGCTGTAACAATTATTGAGTAGTGCCTTCTTACGTAAGAATCAATAATTGGTGCAATACTGTGGTATCTTCTTGCAACAACGCCAGACATCTTGTGTTTTAACCAACGGGTATTCCAACAAGATTAATCTGTAATAACTACGTCGTTATTTATAAACAACTTATACTTGTCGTTTTCTTCATCCAATCGCTTTTCGTTATGGGGCCCACACAAGGCTGCGCCGTCATACGAATATTCCCCGACAGTAAGAATATTCCACGATCAAACGAATATTCTCCGATAAAAAATTAATATTTTATAACCACTTGCTTATTTGAAATATTTGCGCATTTTACCCATAACTAACCACGTTAATCAAATCAACCCTTACTATTTAAAAATAATAAATAGAGAAAATTAAATTTCATTATTAATAAGTTGGGGTACAATAAGCTTACCCGTGATGACCTCATTCGAGTTCCTTGCTTTCTGGGAGGTCACTACATACGCTCTCCCTTGCACTACCGGCTTTGACTTTTCTGGGACAGCCTTTAGTGCCTCCATCCTAGCTGAACTTGTCTTCAGTGAATGACAAAATGGGGCTAGGTGACCTTCTCTTCCACAATTATAACATGTTTTGGATGACATCGCGCAGTTTGGACTGATGTGCCCCTCCCCTCCGCATTTGAAGCATATAAAAGGTGGTCGTTCTCCTTCCTTAACAATGGGTGCTGGTGCTGACGTCTTTCCATCATTGTTGAATCTCCTCTTCTTGAAATGTTCATTCTTATTGTTTTGGCCCTGATTACTACCGAAGTGATTACCATTTCTGGCCTGTTGATTCCCTCCACGCTTGTTGTCACCGCTTCGATGACTGCTCTCACTGATATTATCATTTTGTCGGCTGCTCTCTTTTAATTGTGTTGACTCGTTATCGCGCTCCAATAACTGAGCCCTATTTACAACATCTGAATACAAACACAGTTTATGAGAAATAAGATATTGACGTATCTCCGGTTTCAAACCTCTTAAAAATATTCGCGTCATTCTTTCCTTATTATCAACCAAATGGGACGCAAACCGGGGCAACTCGTCAAACTTGGTTTCGTACTGCGATACGGTCATGTTGTTTTGCTCCAGCTTGATGAATTCTACTTCTTTCTTATGACGAATACTTTCGGGAAAGTACTTGTTGTTGAACAATTCTTGGAACTTCTCCCAAGTCATCTTCAGTGCGGCAGGTTGAGTACGCTTTACCGATTCCCACCAGTAATCTGCCTCTCCTCGCAACATAAAGGTGGCAAAGGGAACTTTTTTCTCTTCGGAGCATCCCAAGACATCAAATATCTTGGTGATTTGCTTTATCCATGCTTCCGCCTTAAGTGGTTTTGGCTCTCAATTAAACTCTGGTGGTCCCAGCTCCTTGAACTTTTTAGTGGTGACCGTCCGAGAGTTTCCAGTGTTTCCACCTACATTTTGGACAGGAGCCGCTCTCTCCTGATGTTGCATGAATTGCATAAAGCCTCTGAACATTCCATCATTCATCATTTGGTCAGTGTTGTTGTTTGCATGAGGATTGTCGCCTTCCTTATGCACATTCTCATGATTATTGATATGTGGAGACTCAACGGTCTCCTGTGCTCCATTGCTATTCTCAAAATTCTCGCATGTCATTTTCAGATACTTCCACAAAACAAGGGTTAGGTATCATATCATATATTATTCCTATACTCTGACCGACCAATTAAATACCAAATAACTTAGGTAGGTCATACTAACGAAGGAATTCCCCATCTCTCCCCTCCTAGTTCTTTGTCTCACATCTCGATCGGGGATCATATCCCTAAGCTTTGATATTAATTGTGGACGCCCCAAAATAGGTATACATCACCTATTCCGAGTCGCCAAATACATGGTACAAAATACAAATACAATCTTTAATATACAACAAGAGAGCTGTGAGTTTCAATACAAATACTGTCTTCTAGACAATATCCACTTTCATAATAAGTCCTCATAACATTTATTGTCACACTATTTAACACAATAGTGAGGACTACTAATACTATCATCTGATCCATCACTCCGTTCCCCGACTCGTCCCAGCTATATTCTCATTTCCTGAAGAGAACAGTGAAAGAAAGGGTGAGCTCAACTAGCACAGTAAGAAATATTATGACTAAGAAAATGCAGAATAAATTATCATTAGTCTTCAACAATGTTAAACTGATAAAATACAATAGATATCAAGTTTAACTGCAGCGAAACAAGCAATCCATTAAAAGAGTCAAGTAGAGAATAAAATCTACTATCTTTTATGATTTAAAAGGTTTTTCATCACTATTATCGCTGAGACTCAGCTTAATAAATAATCCACATCATCCCTGCACTACGGCCAAGGATATTCATTAGTATCACGACCTCAAATTATCCATGCACTACGGGCCAAGGATATTCGTGTATTCATCAATGGTCATGATCATGCCAACAACTGTCCATCAATGCACTACGGGCCAATGAGGACTTTTACCACATCATTTGTAACATTATGGTCATGATTACACCGAATAATCCTTGGTCATAATCATACCAAGTCTATCTATGCACTATAGGCCACAGATGACTTTCAACATAACATAAACATGAGGATGATGACAATGATATACGAATTCAATTAAACAAGTTCAAGAATTAATTTGTCCAGGAACCAATAACGTCCAAATTGTCAACATGATACTTCTTTGTAGAATAAAATTCAAGAATGCTCAGAAGAATATTTCCATGAAAAATACTGGATGTAGCGCAAATATCAAGGATATTCTACTAATTTCATGGAGTATAGAAGTTAAAACTTTAACCAACTGAGTATAATAAAGAATGGAATAACAAAAGAAATCACCATGCATGCGATACTTCAGATGTAGACAAAGTTATTCCAACAGAATACTAAATAACGGAACGTGTCGCATTTAAATTTGCAACCGGCAGGATGTTCCAACAGAGAATAATAAAGGCGGAATCAGTCCGGTAAAAACGCATGCACGTGGATATTCAGCAATGTAATAATAAAGACGAAATCAGTCCGACGAAACGCATACACACGTGATATTCCAACAAAATAATAACGAATTGAATAATGTAAGAATTTCACCAAGTATAGGGTAGCCCGCGTATACAGGTTATTCCAACCGAATAATAAATAATGTAATAACAGAAGTTCTCTTCATGAATACAAAAGAAATAATACCCCTTACCGTAAAAAAAAACTGGATATAAGAGTAGGGAAGTAGCAGAATACTTTTCTATATTTTCTCTATAATTTCTCTCTCTAGAGTTTCAGTGAATTCTTAAGAAATAATGAAGGAATGAGCTTCTATTTATAGGAGAATGGAAAGGCACTGTGTAATTCACTGGCTGAAATCATACGCTAGATTTTCAAAATCAATTTTTTTAAAATATATATATATATATATATATATATATATATATAATATAACACATGCTATATTAGAAAAATTCTACCACCCATGCATCATTTGTCAAGGTGCTGGCCAATTAGAAGAAAGAGAAAAAAAACTAGTACACGCCAAGTTTGAGAAAATGGCTTTATGCACATGTTTGATAGCATTATTGGTTTGTTCAACCAATAAGGTGCAAGCTTGAAAATCATATCACATATCATGCCAAACTTCATCCTCCACCACAACCCACTCACCCACATTTAATATATATAAACCTATTATTCACACTCACCACAACCCACTCACCCACATTTAATATATATAAATATTTACTATTCTCACACACCCACACTTCACCACTCCCCCCATTCACGGTTGAAAATTTCTCCACCAAAATCCTCCACTAGTGGCCCCAACCAAACATATATATATATATATCTACCGATTACTTTGAAAAAAATGGGTAAATGGGCGTCCATAAAATAAGCAAAACTTCATAAAAATCACCTTAATAATTTTAATAACATTTATTATCTTTATTATAATTCACAATATTAATCGACCAGGTCGTTCCCAAGAAAGAGGGGGCTTTCCAATAAGGGTTTCTCCCTATTGGCGCACAATTAGGTGACCAAATCTCTCCTTGGCAGAACTTCTAGACATCGTTAATATTGCAAATAATAATATCAATAACTTTGTTATCTCAATTATTGATTTAATAATATATAAAATATCGACAATAATTGAATAAAACTTAATGACTTCTCACGTAAGCATCAATAATCAATACAGTGTGCTACTATGCAACCACGCGTATTACTGTAGTTTTACTACCGAGTAGTTCAACAGTATTAACGGTAAAACTTCCGCCGTTATTTTTATAAAATATTTTTGTCATTTTCTCAATCCGACAATAATTCCGTTGTGGGGTCCACCAATGATTGTACCGTCGTACGAATATTCCCTGACAAAAAGAATATTTTTCGACCAATCGAATATAATATGACAACTTGTATACTTTGCAAAATTTGTAAATATTACCCACAACTATAACATTATATCAAATTCATTCCATAATATTCAAAAATGATATTTATAGAAAATTTATTTTTATTAAAAAATTGGGGTCTTACATAGGGTTTTGTCAAACACCCATCTTCTTGAATAACTATTCTTTCTTGGTGGATCACCTCTACAGACCAAACGTTTGGGTGTCTAACGTTGATCAAAGAAAGGAATCCAACCCATTGAATCCATTGAGAATGTTAAAGGAATTAGAGGTGAACTCGTACTTGAAGAAGCTCGTTTTTACAAGGGTATGAATCTGATTCTCCATCTCTTTTCTATTGATTGATAATTGAACACAAAGTATGATCATGGTGATGGTTTGTATAAAAATTTTAAAATCCATTTTATATCGCTTCCACTAATTTTTTGTAATTTGATTGCATGTATGCGTAACATACAAACCTAACAGTGGTTTTGGAGCCTAACTTTGTGTCAATTATCGATTTTGATGATTTCATATATGTATGGTATGCAATTGGATCGAATTTTCTAGGTAAAGAAAAAAAATTTGTTTCAACTACACGACCCACTCGTCTCTAGAAAAATGATTCTAGACTTGCAACGCGGCTGCGCTGCTTCCAAGTTCATTTTGGGCACTGTCCCGCCACTATCCAGAATTTGAAATTTTTTGTTTATTCAATAGAAATAAATGATTTATTTAATTGATAAAAGTTTAAAATAAAGATTTTTATTTTATTTAATTGATTTATTTAATTTTGATTTTGTTTGGTTTTTAATTAAAATAAAAGAGTTTATTTTGTTTCAAAACTAAATTTTAGCAAACTTTTGTCCATTAAATGATATTGATGCATATATAAAATGAATTTATTATTCATGAGATGAATATTATTTATTGATGCATCTAGTGATATGTATGATAATAAATGGGATTGATTATGGACTATTGACCAATATGATTGTATTTTATTTTAGTTGGATTCATGAATGATTGGGTTTTATAAATAGGGTTTGCGTACCTCGTATTCTCTAGTTTTTCCTGATGTAATTTCTATCTCCCTCCTATGTACTTCCCCTTGACTGCTGATCAAGATTTCTATTTATTGTAAATTATTTATGTAATATGATTAGTTATAATTACTTGAAGAATTGGAGACAAATGAGCATTTGAAGAACCGTTTGTAATGGAGTCCGAATTTAAATGAAATAATTATGTTTAAATTCAGTTCTTGCACCTTAGGTCTGACCATTTTGTTCACTTAGTGACTCTAGTGAGCCAAACTAGAATAAAAGTCTATAATCAAACAGGGTAGAATATAGTTCTATATGTACATGATTATATATATATATATATATGTGTGTGTGTGTGTGTGTATGTGTGCGCGCACGCGCATGCGCGTTAAACAAGATGAAATAAATTAATAAAAAAAACCTCAAAAAATACGTATAGAATATGAGCTACTAACACTTATTGTGACGCCCCCAAAATAGGTATACATCACCCATTCTGAGTCGCCAAATACATGGTACAAAAATAAATACAACTTCATTAATACAATTGTTGTGCAAAATACGACAACACATATACTATGAGTTTAAATACAAATATTTTCTAATAGACAGTATTCAAACTCAAAAGGAGTCCTCATTACAATTATTGATACACTATTTTACGAAAATAGTAAGGACTGATAAAACAACTTTCTAGAATCATCACTCCATACCCCGGCTAGTTCCTGTTAAGTTCTTACCTCCTGAGAAGAAAAAATGGAACAAAAAGGAAAAGGATGAGCTCAACTAGCCCAGTAAATAATATTATGACTAAGATAATATACAACAAATTATCATTAGTCTTCAGCAGGAAAAAAATCTGATAAAATATAATAGACAACAAGTTTTAGATCAACAACTACGGCGAAAATATCAATCCATTAGAAGAGTCAAGTAGAGAATGAATTCTAATATCTTCTAAGATTTAAAAGTCCATCATCAATATTTTATCCCTATAACATCAATAAATATACATCTTGAATCAAATATTCATCTTTGCACTACAGGTCAAAGATATTCATTTGTATCACCAGTTGGGTCATGTTCATCTCAACACTGTTCATCTTTGCACTACGGGCCAAAGATATTCATCAGTTAATCATTCATCTTTGCACTACATGCCAAAGATATTCAGTAATATCATCATTTAGGACTGAGGATGATGAAAAATATCTTAAAGAAAATGAATCCAGTGAGATAAAAGATCAAAGATTAGGTATTCGTACTTTAGTTTATCAAAGTTAAAAAATACCTTATAATAATCAATTGTGGAGCAAAATTCAAGAATGAAGATCAAAACATGGATACAATCAAAGATAGTAACCATAATAGACAACTTGGACAAAGAAAAGAAAATTTCATTTTTTTCCGTGAATAGTGTCATATTCGTGAATAGTAATCCTGACACAAAAAGGTAGAAATTCTACAAGAAAACTCATACTTTGTGAATAGCACTCGTGAATAGTACCGTATTCGTGAATAGTTTCGTATAAGTGAATAGTGCCGTATACGTGAATAATAACCTCAACATGAAAATATAAAATTTTCATAATAAAATTCATATCAATATTTTTGTATAATGATATTGAAAGAATAACATCATTTACGAAGAAAATAACATCTCTTACCTCAAAAGAACAGTACTTCTGACTGGAATATTGGATATAGTACTGAAAGAAACTTGCACTGAATAACAACTCTCAAAGTATCTATATACTCATAAAATATGCTCGATAATATATATAGAGAGAGAAAACTTGTTTCTGGTGTGATTTTCAATTCTAACTAAACACCCTATTTATAGGAAAATGCTAGAACGTCAAAGGAGACTAAATTAATAAAATAATATTATTATTTTTCTTCACTTCTACGCATGCCCACCAACCAATACCAGCCCACCTCATTTGAACAAAAAATTTCAGCACGTGTTTTCAAAAGCAAAAGTGGGTTCCACCCATAATTTTAATAAAATTATTTAATTTCTGAAACTTTAATAATTCATAATAAATAGCCCTTTTATCAGAAAAATACGAATTTTATGTCTATTTCATAAGAAATTAAATTCTCTACAACTTTGTAAGTTTAAGTTTTTCCAAATTTCAAACAAAAAATGTCTGAAATCCATATACGGATGATTTTCAAAACCTCTATTCTTACAAAATACTGATAAAACACCTCATCATTTATCCCTTCATTTATATCCACATAAAATATCCATTATTTATATCCACATAAAATAAATATTTCCTTATCATATAAATCAATAATTAATTATTCATAAATAATATTACAGAATCACAATTATGACAACTAGATCGTTTCGAGGAAAGAGGGGGCTTTCCGATAAGGATTTCTCCTTATTAGCGCACAATTAGGTGATCAAACCCCTTTCCTAAACAGAACTTCCTTAGACATTGCCAATAATGCTATCTAATAATATTATTCAAATAATATGAATTATTGATCTGATAATGGAGATACTGTGCAGTGACAATTATTGAAACAACAATAATATAAAATATCAACGTAGCAATTATTGAATCAATAAAATAAAATATTGAATAAAGAATTATCGTAATAATTATCGAGTATTGCTTCTTTTACCTAAGAATCAATAATTCAAAAATATTGTGCAATATCGCGCCATCTTTGTCTGCAACCACGCCAGACATCAGTATTTTAACCATCGGTATTCCAACAATTGTTAATTCAGTAACCATTATGTCGTTATTTATAAAAACTCAAACTTGTCGTTTTCTTCATCCGACCGTTTTTCGTTATGGGATCCACAAATGGCTGTGCCATCGTACAAATATTCCCCGACAACAAGAATATTCCACGACAAAATGAATATTCTCCGAATATTTTATTACCACTTGCTTATTTTACAAAATTTGCACATTTCACCTATAACCAAAGCATTATATCAAATTAACATCTTATTATTCACAATAATAATTAGAGGAAATTCGATTTTATTTATAAAAAGTTGGGGTCTTACAACCTCCACTCCTTATGAAATCCATAGTAATGTGTTCCCACTTCCATTTTGGAATCTCAAGTGGTTGAAATGGACCCTTTGGAACTTGATGCTCTGCCTTTACACGTTGATAAGTTAAACACCTCGAGATAAACTCTGCGATCTCTCTCTTCATATTGTTCCACCAAAATGTATGTCGAAGATCATGATACATTTTGGTACTCCCAGTATGGATTGCAAACGGTGTGTTGTGTGCCTCCATCATGATTCTATGTTTCAAGTCAGAATCGTTTGGAACACAAAGTCTGGAGTTGACTCGAAGTATTCATTCTTCATCGATTCTTGTTTCTGGAATAGCACCTTCTTGCACTTTCTTCTTCATACGCATCAGCTCCATGTCCGTAGCTTGAGCAGCTTTAACTTTATCGATTAAAGTCGGTTCTACTCGTATGCTTGATATCATCACGTGGGTACTTGGAGCCTTTACCTCTATCTCCATCTTTTGCAAGTCATAAAAAATGGGCCTTTGTGTTAACAACATTACACTCGTACCCGCATATGATCTTTTACTCAGTGCGCCAGCTACCACGTTTGCTTTTCTAGGACGGTATTAGATGGTATGGTCGTAATCTTTCAACAACTCGATCCAACGTCATTGTCGCATGTTGAGTTCCTTTTGGGTGAAGAAATATTTTAGGCTTTTATGATCTGTATAGATCTCCACTTTCTCTTTATACAGGTAGTGTCTCCAGATCTTCAACGCGAAAAAGACTGATGTCAACTCCAAATCATGAGTAGGATAATTCCTCTCATATTCTTTGAGTTGTCGCGAGGCATGGGCTATGACTTTCCCATGTTGCATGAGAACACATCCTAACCCTTTGCCTGAAGCATCGTTGTAGATAACAAATCCATCCGAACCAGATAGTATTGTCAGAACAGATGCCGAAATGAGTCTCCTCTTTAGCTCTGAAAAACTCTTCTCGCATCCCTCGCTCCATAAGAATTTTGTATATTTCTGAGTTAGCTGAGTTTACGGAGTAGCGATTCTAGAAAATCCTTCCACGAATCTCCGATAATAACCAACTAAGCCCAAAAAAGCTGATGATATCCAGCACGAAGATCGATATTTGAAAAGAATTGTACTCCTTGCAACTGGTCAAACAGGTTGTGAAACCCCAGATTTTATGAATAAAGAATTAATTTTCTCGAAATAATTTTTTTTATATTATGGTGTGAATTTGAGATAATGTTATAGTTGTGGGTAATATTTATAAATTTTGCAAAGTATGCAAGTTGTCATATTATATTCGATTGGTCGGGGAATATTCGTTTTAAACAGACGATGGCACAATCATTGGTGGACCCTATTAACGGAATTATCAGCCGGATCGAGAAAACGACAAAAATATTTTATTGAAAATAACGGCGGAAGTTTTACCGTTAACTATTCAAAACACCCGTGTTTAAAAATAAAGAATACGCGTGGTTGCATAGTAGCAAGTACGGTATTAATTATTGATGCTTAAGTGATAAGTCATTCAGCTTTTGTTGGTATTATTAATGTAATAATACGTAAAATCTTTTATATAAAAAATGTAATACTTTTATAAATTTATTCTATAAATAGAATATATTATATTCTATTATGCATAGTGTTGCATAGTGTTCTGCATAGTGTTTTGTATAGTAAAATCTTTTTATATAAAACAAAATACTTTTTATAAAGTTATCTCATTTTATTAGACAATAATTAGAATATAATATATTTTATTATGCATAGTGTTTGCATAAGGCTCGTGATAGTGTTTGTATAGTAAAATCTTTTATAAAGTTATTCGCTTTATTAGATTATAAATAGAATATATTATATTTTATTTAAAAGATTTTGCTTTAAATATGGACCGTCAAATTAAAGTAAATCAATCTCTAATTGCTCATGAGTTAGTTACTATGCATTCCATTTTTCTATAAATAGAAGCTCATTCATTCATTATTTTCTTTTAATTCATTGAAACTCTGTAGAGATAAACTATAGAGAGAAAGAAGAAAGTATTCTCGCTACTTCACTACTTATATATCCAGTACTCTTCTTCTTAAGGTAGGGAATATTATTTGTTGTACTCGTAAGGGGTACTCTTTCTTTCTTATTTATGAAGAGAACCTTTGTTATTCTATTCTTTATTATTCTGTTGGAATAACTCGTGATCACGTGCTACCCTATACTTGGTGAAATTCTTTCGTTATTCCATTCTTTATTATTATGTTGGAATAACTTGTCTATGCAAAATAACGCATACATGGTGAAATTCTTCTAATATTCCATTCTTTATTATTCATTCATTGAATATCCTCGCAATGCGTGTATTTTACTTGGGACCGGTTCCGTTATTTATTATTCATTGCTGGAATATCCCGTCTGCATGCGCTTTTATGCTGGGATTCGGTTAAAATCTTTTATTATTATTCATTGGAATATCTCGTCATGCATGCTTTTACTGTGGGACGATTTCGCCCTTATTAGTATTCATTGGAATAACTCGCTCTATGCCAAGTACCGCATGCATGGTGATTTCGTTGTTATTCCATTCTTTATTATTTCGCATTTGAATATCCTCGTCATGCATGCGCTTTTACAGGACCGGTTCCGTTATTTATTATTCTCGTTGGAATATCCTATCTACGCGCTTTTACGCCGCACACGGGTCCGTCTTTATTATTATTATTCGTTGGAATATCCCCGTCTGCGCGCTTTTTACATCGAACTCGATTCCGCCCTCTTATTAGTATTACGTTAGAATAACTCGCCTACATCAAGCACCGCATGTATGGTGATTTCTCATTGTTATTCCATTCTTTATTATTCTCATTGGAACATCTCTCTGCAAGTAATTTCGCACCGACCCGGTTCCATTATTTAGTATTCGTTGGAATAACTGCGCATGCGGGTACCGCATGCATGGTGATTTCTTTTGTTATTCCATTCTTTATTATACTCGGTTGGTTAAAGTTTTAACTTCTATACTCCATGAAATTAGTAGAATATCCCTCGATATTTGCGCTTCATCCAAAGATTTTCATAGAAATATTCTTCCGAGCATTTTTGAATTTTATTTTACAAAGAAGTATCATGTTGACAATTTGGACGTTATTGGTTCTCGGACAAATTAATTCTTGAACTTGTTTAATTGAATTCTTATATCATTGTCATCATCCTCATGTTTATGTTATGTTGAAAGTCATCCGTGGCTCTGTAGTGTATAGATGGACTTGGTATGATTATGACTGTGGATTATTCTAAGTGTAATCATGACCGTAATGTCACAAATGATGTGGTAAAAGTCCCCATTGGCCCGTAGTGCTTTGATGGATGAGTTGTTGGCATGATCATGACCATTAATGAATACACAAATATTCTTGGCCCGTAGTGCATGGATAATTGTGGTCGTGATACTAAAGAATATCCTTTTCTTAGTAGTGTAGTGGGGGTGATTCGATGATGTGGAATATTTATTAAGTCGAGTCTCAAATGATAATGATGATGAAAAACCTTTTTAATCATAAAAGATAGTAGATTTTATTTTCTACTTGACTCTTTTAATGGATTGCTTGTTCACCGCAGTTAAACTTGATGTCTATTATATTTTATCGCTTTAACATTGTTGGAGACTAATGATAATTTATTCTCGCATTATCTTAGTCATAATATTTCTTCTTGGGCTAGTTGAGCTCACCCTTTCTTTCACCGTTTCTCTTGGAAAATGAGAATATATTTGGGGACGAGTCGGGAAGCGGAGTGATGGTCGAGAGGATAACATTAGTAGTCCTCACTATTCGTGAAATAGTGTGATAATAATTGTAATGAGGACTCCTTTTGAGTTTGTATAATCTCTAGTAGATAATATTTGTATTCAAACTCACAGTTTATGTTTTGTCGTATTGTATACGGCAGGTTGTATTAGTAAGTTGTATTTGAATTACAGATCATGTATCTGGCGACCCAAGATGGGTGATGTATACCTAATTTTGGGGCGCCACGGTTGGTATCAAAGCTTAGGATATGATCCTTGGCTAGGATGTGAGAATAGAACTAGGAGGGAGAGACGGGAATTCCTTCGCTAGTATGACTTACCTAAGTTTATTTGATATTTAATTGGCTCACGAGTATAGAGATAATATGTGATATGTTAATTAACCCTTGTTTTGTGGCAGATTTGAAAATGGCATCCGAAAATGTTGAGATAAGCAATGGAGCACGTGAGACCGTTGATTCTCCATGGATCAATAATCGTGACAATGTGCAACAGGATGGCGATAATCCTCCGTAAACAACAACACGGATCAATGATTTAACGACAGACGCTTAAGAGCTTTTTAGAATTCATGCAACATCAGGCGAAGGAGGCTCCTGTTCATAATGCAGGAGGAAACAATGGCAACCCACGGTTGGTCACCGCTAAGCAATTCAAGGAGTTGGGACCACCGGAGTTTTTGGGAAAGCCAGAACCACTTAAGGCGGAGACGTGGTTAAAGCAGATCACCAAGATATTTGATGTCTTGGGATGCTCCGAGGACCAAAAGGTTACTTTTGCCACCTTTATGTTGCGTGAAGAGGCAGATCACTGGTGGGATCTGTAAAACGTACCCAGCCTGACGCACTCAAGATGTCTTGGGAGAAGTTCCAAGAATTATTCAACGACAAGTACTTTTCTGAAAGTATTCGTCGCATGAAGGAGGTAGAATTCATCAAGCTGGAGCAAAAAAATATGACCGTGTCGCAGTACGAGGCTAAGTTTTCAGAGTTATCCTGGTTTGCATCCCATTTGGTCGATAATGAGGAGCGAATGACGCGAATGTTTTTGCAAGGTTTGAAACCCGATATACGTCAATACCTCATTTCTCACAAACTTGTTTATATTCAGATGTTGTGAATAGGGCTCAGTTATTGGAGCGCGATAATGAGTCAGCACAACCAAAAGGCAACGACCAACAACACGATAATAATCATACCGGTGGCAACGGTCATCGAAACAACGATAACCATCATGGGGGATATTATCATGCCAAGAATGGTAACCATTTCAGTGGTAATCATGGCCAAGATAATAAGAATGGACATTTTAAGAAGAGAAGGTTCAACAATGACGTGAAGACGTCGACACCAGCACCCGTTTCAAAGGAAGAAGATCGCCCATCGGTCGTATGTTTCAAATGCGGACAAGAGGGACTCAAAGTCTAATTTCTCCGGAGTCAAGTTCAAACGTTGAGCACAAGCATGAGAGATAAAAGAATGGGTAGAACCGATATCTAATAATGTATAAACTTAACAAGAGTTTATGATTAGCTTATCCGTGATCACCTCATTCGGATTCCTCGCATTTTGGGCAGTCACGACAAATGCCCTTCCAGGAACCACCGACTTTGACTTGTCTGGGACAGCCTTTAGAGTCACCATCCCCATTGAACTTGGTTTTGCAACAAGGCAACCTTTAGCTATATGACATTCCTTTCCATAGTTATAAAACACCTTGGATTGTTGTGGGAAGTTTGGGCTGATGTGTCCCTCTTTCCCGCATTTATAACAAACGACAGGTGTTCGTTCTCCTCCCCTAGAAACAGTTGATGTTTGTGCTGACGTCTTCACGTTATCATTGTTGTACCTTCTCTTTTTGAAATCTACCCCCGACTCGCTTCTTCTACCATCATGGCCACGATTACCACCAAAGTGGTTACCGCTTTTTATTCGAATGTTTTCCTCCTCCCGTGGTTTTAATTGCTCGATGATCGCCGCCACCCAGATATGACTTGGTTGTGGTCCCTCGGTTGAACATACTCATTATCTCGCTCTAATAATTGAGCCCTGTTTACAACATCTGAATATAAAGAAAATTTGTGAGAGATAAGATATTGCCGAATCTCGGATTTTAGACCTCTCAGAAACATCCGCATCATTCGTTCCTCGTTCTCTACCAAATGAGGTGCAAACCTGGATAACTCTGCGAACTTCGCCTCGTACTGGGACATCGTCATGTTGTTTTGTTCCAGTCTAATAAACTCTACCTCCTTCATTTGACGAATACTTTCAGGAAAGTACTTTTCATTGAACAATTTTTGAAACGTTTCCCAAGACATGTTGAGTGCGACTGGCTGGGTATGCTTCACAGACTCCCACCAGTAGTCTTTTTCACCACGGAACATGAAGGTGGCGAATGGAACCTTCTGTTCCTCCGTGCATCCCAAGACTTCAAATATCTTGGTAATTTGTTTAACCCACGTCTGCGCCTTGATCAGATCCGGTTTTCCCACAAATTCTGATTGTCCTAACTCTTTGAACTGCTTGGCTGTGACAAGCCGCGCATTGCTATCATTTCCACCCGTATTTTTTACACGAGTCTCCCTCGTCTGATTTTGCATGAACTGCAAAAAGCTTCTAAACATCCCATCATTCATCATTTGTTCGGTAGTGTTGTTTACAGGAGGAATATTTTCTTCTTGTTGCACGTTCCCCTGGGTGGTGATTAAAGGTGTCTCTACGGTCTCATTCACTACATTGTTAATATTTCCAGCTGCCATTTTCAAATACTGCCACAAAACAAGGGTTAATTAACAAATTAACATATCACATATTAACCATATGCTTCGACTGACCAACCAAATAAGCTTAGGTATGACACACTAGTGAAGGATTACTCATCTCTCCTGAACTAGTTTTATTCCCCGATCTTCGCCAGAGACCATATCCCTAAGCTCTGATACCAACTATGACGCCCCCAAAATAGGTATACATCACCCATTCTGAGTCGCCAAATACATGGTACAAAAACAAATACAACTTCATTAATACAATTGTCGTGTAAAATACGACAACACATATACTATGAGTTTAAATACAAATATTGTCTAATAGACAGTATTCAAACTCAAAAGGAGTCCTCATTACAATTATTGATACACTATTTTACAAAAATAGTGAGGACTGCTAAAATAACTTTCTAGAATCATCACTCCATATCCCAGCTAGTTCCTATTAAATTCTCACCTCTTGAGAAGAAAAAATGGAACATAAAGGAAAAGGATGAGCTAGCCCAGTAAAGAATATTATGACTAAGATAATATACAACAAATTATCATTAGTCTTCAAAGGGGAAAAATCTGATAGAATATAATAGACAACAAGTTTTAGATCAACAACTGCAACGGAAACAACAATCCATTAGAAGAGTCAAGTAGAGAATGAATTCTACTATCTTCTAAAATTTAAAAGTCCATCATCAATATTTTATCCCTGTAACATCAATCAATATACATTGTTGGGAGAATGCATATTATGATTTGATGTTTTAATGTATATGCTCATGATTATTTGTAAAGTCTTTCAAGTAAGATATGTACAAGGACTTAGTAATAGATCAAATTTGTTAGGTTGATCTAAGCTCTTAACGTGTATCATTCTTTCATAGAATGTATAGATAGAAAGATCAAAGCTGTTAGGTTGATCTTGAGATGTAATAGATAGGCTTCAAAGAAGTCAGAGTGTATAAACCTGATCAACATTACAGAAGTCAAGGCAGAAACGTAGAGCTTCAAAGATCGTAGTGTGCCTGCCTTGAAGGGCCTCTTCAGAAATCGTAGAGTGGTCCCAACGTTTGCCGAGCCAACTCAATGATCGTAGCGTGCTGAAGGAAACGTAGAGTTTACAAGTCAACGATCGTAGAGTGCTCTCGGAAGCGTAGAGTTTACAACTCAAGCAAGCAAAGATCGTAGTGTGCAAAGACTTAAGAGAAATCGTAGTGCTCTTGGCTGATAGCATCAGACCAAGCACCAAGGTGACAAGTCACCATGATCTGAATCGTAGAGTATCATCTGTCTTGTGTCAGAAAACGTCGAGCCTCATAATTTGTGTGGAGATAGGTTCCAATAAAAGAGGAATGGATTCTAAACGCTGCAGTACTCACCAGTCCCAAAGTCATAAGAAATTTCCTTAGTATGCAACAAAGAACGTATTGAAGAAGCTAAGGAAAGTACCATTGGTAAGGGGGAAAATACCTTTTCAGGTGTTAGGTGAGAAAGCAGTGTGACGCCCCCAAAATTAGTTATACGTCACCCATCTTGGGTCGCCACTTACATGGTACATAAATTCAAATACAACTTACTAATATAACTGTCATGTACAATACGACATAAACTGTGAGTTTGAATACAAATATTGTCTACTAGATATTATACAAACTCAAAAGGAGTCCTCATTACTACTATTATCACACTATTTCACAGAATAGTGAGGACTACTAATGTTATCCCTCTGGACCATTACTCCGCTCCCCGACTCGTCAAATTTATGTTCTCATTTCACGAAGAGAACGGTGAAAAGAAAAGGGTGAGCTCAACTAGCCCAAGAAGAAATATTATGACTAAGATAATGCGTAATAATTTATCATTAGCCTTCAACAAAGTGTTAAACCGATAAAATACAATAGACAACAAGTTTAATCTGCGTGGAATAAACAATCCATTAAAAGAGTCAAGTAGAGAATAAAGTCTACTATCTTTTAGGTTTTAAAAGGTTTTCATCATCGTTATAAATTTGAGACTCGACTTTAATAAATAATCCACATCATCGAATCACCCCCGCACTACTGCCAAGGATATTCATCAAATTATCAATGGTCATGACTATACCGAATCACCCCGGTCATAATCATACCAAAAATTATCCATCATCGCATTACATGTGCCACCGAGGACTTTTATCACATCATTTATAACAAGCCATGATTATACCGAATGATCCTCGGTCATAATCATACTAAGTTCATCTATACACGTAAGCAAGAAGATAACATAATATAACATGAGGATGATGACAATGACATAATAATTCAATAAAACAAGTTCAAGAATTATTTTATCCAACAATTATTAACGCCCAAATTGTCAAAATGATCTTTGTTTTGTAGAGTAAAATTCAAGAATGATCGTAAGAATATTTCCATGAAAAGATATTGGATGAAGCACAAATATCAAGGATATTCCACTAATTTCATGGAGTATAGAAGTCAAAGATTTAACCAACCGAGTATAATAAAGAATGGAATAACAAAAGAAATCACCACGCATGCAAAGATTGCAGCGCATGTATGTGTTATTCCAATGTAATAATAATAACGGAAACAAAGTCGGTGAAATTCACAATCGCATGTGATGATCCAAATGAATAATAAATCTTTGAATAATAAACAATGGAACCAGTCGGTGTAAAACACACGCATGTGATATTCCAATGTAATAATAAATGCGGAATAATAAACAATGGAACCAGTCGGGTGTAAAAAACACATGCATGTGATATTCCAAATGTAATAATAAAGAATGGAATAATGAGAAGGAGATCACCAAGTATAGGGGATTCACAGATACAAAAGTTATTCCAATGTAATAAATAAGAATGGAATAATATAAGGATTTCACCAAGTATAGAGTATGCCGCGTATACAGGTTATGTATAGGGTATACCACTTTTACAAGTTATTTCAACAGAATAATAAGCAATGGAATAACAACAGTTCTCTTCATGAATAAGAAAGAATAACACCTCTTACGGGTACAACAAATAATATTCCCTACCTTAGAAGAACTGAATATTGGCAAGGTGAAGTAGCAGAATACTTTTCTTCTTTCTCTCTATAGTTTCTCTCTCTAGAGTTTCAGTGAATTCGTGAAAAATAATGAAGCACTAGGCCTCTATTTATAGAAGATTTCTAGCTTAGAACCTACCATGTGAAAAGGCAAGTGGCTTGACGACTGGTGATGTGAAAAGAAAAGTGATTCGACGCCTGTAATGTGAAACGACAAGTGGTTCGACGCCTGTAATGTGAAACGGCAAGTGGTTTGACGTCTGGTAAAGGTAATTACTATTGACGAAGGTAATTACTATTCACAAGGGTAATTACTATTGACGAAGAGACTCTTAGATAATGACATATGGGCCCCCCATAAAATAATCAAACTTACCACAAACGTCTCATAACAGACTCTTTATATACATTAAGGATTGAATAAATATTACCACAAATCATTTTATTTTTAATCAACACATTTTTTAATCTTTCAACAATTATTAATCATTTATAACTTGTCGTCTCAATTAATAATATAACATATTATATGGATGATATCGTGAAAATAATTGAATCAATAATATAAGAGATATGACGCAAAGAATTATCGTGAAGTAATAATTGAGCATAACTGAGTGACTTCTCACGTAAGCATCAATAATCAATACCGTGTGCTACTATGCAACCACGCGTATTACTGTACTTTTACCACCGGGTAGTTCAACAGTTTTCACGGTAACACCTCCATAGTTATTTTTATAAAATATTTTTGTCGTTTTTCAATCTCGACAATAATTACATTGTGGGATCCACCAATGATTGGAGTTGTATTTAATATTCCCTAACAAAAAGAATATTCCCACTCAAAACGAATATTTTATAACAACTTGCATACTTTGCAAAATTTATAAATACTACCCACAACTATAATATTATCTCAAATTCACACCATAATATTAAAAATTATTTCGACAAAATTTAAATCTTTATTGATAAAATATGGGGTCTCACAATCTCCCTCCTTATGGAATTTCGCCCTCGAAATTAGGGTACGATACCGGTATGATAAATAGGTGAGGATACCTTGAATACCTTTATCGTTGAAAACATTAAATTCATCTTTGCAATCCGACCAAAGATATTTATTCACAATTCATCTTTGCACTACTGTGCCAAAGATATACAAATCAAAAACCAATAATCGAGACGCAGACTTAATAGTATCACGACCACGAATTATCCATGCACCATCGCCAAGGATATTCGTGTTTTCATTCTATTTATCATGATTATAATAGAATAATCCTCGTCATAATCATACCAAGTCTACTACTACCAAAGATGACTTTTTACCACATCCATGAATTAATATTTCATTCTTTGAGACTCATTTCAATAATTAATCCATATCATCGAATCATCCCCGCACTACAAAAGCCAAGGATATTCATTAAGTATCACGACCACTTAATTATCCATGCACTACTACCAAAGATAATCGTGTATTCATTAAGTATCACGACCACAAATTATCCATGCACTACTACCAAAGATAATCGTGTATTCATTAGTATCACGACCACAAATTATCCATGCACTACTACCAAAGATAATCGTGTATTCATTAGTATCACGACCACAAATTATCCATGCACTACTGACCAAAGATAATCGTGTATTCATTAAGTATCACGACCACAAATTATCCATGCACTACTACCAAAGATAATCGTGTATTCATTAGTATCACGACCACAAATTATCCATGCACTACGTACCAAAGATAATCGTGTATTCATTAAGTATCACGACCATAAATTATCCTTGCACTACTACCAAAGATAATCGTGTATTCATTAGTATCACGACCACAAATTATCCATGCACTACTACCAAAGATAATCGTGTATTCATTAGTATCACGACCACAAATTATCCATGCACTACTACCAAAGATAATCGTGTTTTCAATTACGGTTATGATTATACCTAACAATCCTCGGTCATAATCATACCAAGTCCATCTATGCACTTCTGTGCCATGAGATGACTTTCAACATAATATAAACATGAGGATAACGATATAAAGAATCAATCAAATGAGATAAAGGATAAATATTAAACATTTATAATATAATTTATCCAGATTCAAGAATATCCCCATGTTATCAATCACTTAATAATCTCATAATCTAATATCATTAATATTATAACAATATTTTAATCACTTCTTAAATTTATAAACAATTTATCTCAATTGTTTACGCTTTACCATATAATGCATTTAATCATCCAAAATGCCATACTCATAAGATATCATCACCAATTATCAAATCCTCATCAAAAAAATATGCATATATTCTATATAGGATTCTCAGCCATAAAATCCTATTTTCAACTTTGTTACTTCACATAACATATTTAACTCATATGTTCAGTAATTAAACTATTTTTATGAAAATACCAAATCAGTCCCAAAAATATTTCTTTTCTGAGTTTTAGCATAATATAGTCCCATAATGAAAATATATTTTTCGGAATTTTTAAAATTCATTTACTATTTTTCAAAAATCAATTTCTAATTAATTCCTTAAGAAATTAGCTACCTCAAGTTTAATTCCAAAATTCCCAAATCTTGGCAGGACCTTACACATGTTAACGTGAGCTTCTAGTTTAAATTTCATGGTCATCTGAGTTATAGAACTCCGGGTTATAGCGTTTTTTCGGAAAAACCTAAATATTGAAATAGTCATAACTTGCTCATTTTAAGTCGAATGAGCTCATTTTTGGACAGGAGGTACTTTATACCATATACCTTCAAGTCCCTAAAGGCCAGAATTTTCTCATAATTTAAGTGGCCGAAACAGCCCGTCTAAAATTATGGCGTAGCTTTTTTCGCTTTTTTGCAACTTTGCACTCCTTTGCTAAAATCAGTCCACACAAAAATCTACAACACCTTTTCCAGTAATTCCACTTAGATTAGTTAGGTAACTCATAGATCTAACTCTAGGACTTGACCACACTCAAAAATTCAAAATATAATAGGAGATATGGTCAATTGAATTTCATGTTACGCGTTTTTCACCAAAATCGATTTTCAACTCTTTGTGATTTCTAAGAAACTTTCATATTTTCTCATACTAACCAACATAACTCATCTTAAAATTTACTAACACTTCATATACCCATGATTTTCATCGGGCTTCTATCCTTTTATTATGACTTTCATCATAATCCACGTAAGCAGATCCTTTTAGTTGAAGAAATATTTGAGGGTTTAAGAAATGGGTTTTTCAGATTGGGGTCAATACAAAATTCGATTTCACGCTCGGGGTAGGCTAGGAAGACTTCAAGAATACGCCAAGAAATTTATTAATGATAGAAATATCATTCAAAATCATTACTCTCGTCAAGACTTGGATAAGACGTCACATTAATACTAACTGTGACTTCTATCCCTTAACTCGATAACACCTCACAATGATACATATCAACTTGCCATCTTCATCCACGACGTCGCCTTACGTAAAGTCCGGCTTTTGCATTTCACACAAGGAAGTCAACAACGAAAGGATCTGGGCTCTTTACTTATGGCTTGATATAACAAAGTGATTAACTTTAGGGTTTGGTTACTTTGAATTCAGATAACAAAGTTGGTTAGAATATGAAAGCTAACAACCTTACAAAAAGAATAATGAGTAGTTAATCAATCATTTTCAAAAATTACCTCAAAGGCAAGTATTTTCAAAGAGATAAGATCGTGAAAGTGTTTATTTGAAACAACAAGATTAATAAACAGTGGAGGTATTGAAGGTTTCTCCCAACAAAGTTTCAATAGAAAAATCAAAGTCTAATTTTTCCGGAGTCAAATTTAAACATTGAACACAACTAGGTAGAATAAAAGAGTGGGTAGAACTTGTATTGAATAAAGTATAGACTTCAGTAATAATTTATAATTAATTTACCCGTAATAACTTCGTTCTCGGGTTTTCTCAATAAACGCCTCGCTTAAATTACCGAAGTTTGACTTTACTATAGGTACATTCCACCCTTAAGTGCTTCTTCACATTCCCGATCCATGATTTGAATCATTATTCTCCGATCCATATCGAATTCGGGTTGACCGCTATGCATGTGGTAATTCCAAATTGATGTTGGGTTCTCCCAATTGTTGTCCAAAAAGCAAAGTCCATTTCATCTATTTTCGCTTTATCGATCGGACGCCTTTTTTCTACACTATCAACGCTAGCAGTGCGCCTTTTACCCATGCATCGCCTATTCTCCTTCTTCGCTCGCTTGTTTCTTCTTCCAAATTGATCTTTGATTTTTTAATTTCTCGATTCCAACTTTAATATCTTACACCCCGCCAAAGCGTGATTTTGTTCGAGCATCACATATCGGGTAACCCAATTTTGAATTGTTGTATCCCTTTGTTCCACGAATCGCTTGCCGCGTTCTTCAACTTGTTCTTCTAGCTCACACTTAACACGATTTTGTAATTCTAAGTTTTGATCATAAACTTCTTCTAACCAATTCTCCTCGTGTTCCTCTTCTTCCTCCTCTTCTTCCTCACTCTCCGGTGATACTCTCGCAACTAGCTCAGGGGTGCAACAATTAGTTCTTCATTCACTACGTGGATATCTCTAATTTGTTCCTCGCGTCGAATCGCATTAACTCGATTAGTGATTAAAGGTGTCACAACGGTCACATTCACTCCATTGTGAATATTTTCAGCTGCCATTTCCAAACACTGCCACAAAATAAGGGTTAATTGACATGCAACATATTATCACTATACTTTGACCGACCAATCAAATACCAAATAAACTTAGGTAGGTCATACTAGCGAAGATATTCCCCGTCTCTCCCCTCCTAGTACTATTCTCACATCTTAGCCAGGGATCATATCCCTAAGCTCTGATACCAACTGTGACGCCCCCAAAATTAGTTATACGTCACCCATCTTGGGTCGCCACTTACATGGTACATAAATTCAAATACAACTTACTAATATAATGTCGGGTATAACAATACGATATAAATCGTGAGTTTGAATACAAATATTGTCTACTAGATATTATACAAACTCAAAAGGAGTCCTCATTACTACTATTATCACACTATTTCACGTAATAGTGAGGACTACTAATGCTATCCTCTCGGACCATTACTCCGCTCCTCGACTCGTCTCAAATTTATGTTCTCATTTTCAAGAGAATAAAGTGAAAGAAAGGGTGAGCTCAACTAGCCCAAGAAGAAATATTATGACTAAGATAATGCGTAATAATTTATCATTAGCCTTCAACAAAGTTGTTAAACCGATAAAATACAATAGACAACAAGTTTAACTGCGCATTGAATAAGCAATCCATTAAAAGAGTCAAGTAGAGAATAAAGTCTACTATCTTTTAGGTTTTAAAAGGGTTTTCATCATCATTATAAATTGAGACTCACTTTAATAAATAATCCACATCATCGAATCACCCTCACTACTACGGCCAAGGATATTCATCAAATTATCAATGGTCATGACTATACCGAATCACCCCCGGTCATAATCATACCAAAAATTATCCATCACCGCATTCTGTGCCACCGAGGACTTTTATCACATCATTTATAACAAGCCATGATTATACCGAATGATCCTCGGTCATAATCATACTAAGTTCATCTATACACGTAAGTCAAGATAACATAATATAACATGAGGATGATGACAATGACATAATAATTCAATAAAACAAGTTCAAGAATTATTTTATCCAAGAATTATTAACGTCCCAAATTGTCAAAATGATACTTTGCTTTTGTAGAGTAAAATTCAAGAATGATCGGAAGAATATTTCCATGAAAATCTATGGATGAAGCACAAATATCAAGGATATTCCACTAATTTCATGGAGTATAGAAGTCAAAGATTTAACCAACCTGAGTATAATAAAGAATGGAATAACAAAAGAAATCACCATGCATGCAAAGATTGCAGATGTATAAAAGTTATTCCAATGTAATAATAATAATCGGAACGTGTCGGTGAAATTCACAATCGATGGATGATCCAATGTAATATTAAATGCTTTGAATAATAAACAATGGAACCAGTCCTGTAAAACACATGCATGTGATATTCCAATGTAATAATAAATGCGGAATAATAAACAATGGAACCAGTCCTGTAAAACACACGTATGTGATATTCCAACAGTAATAATAAAGAATGGAATAATGTAAGGAGATCACCAAGTATAGGGGATTCACAGATACAAAAGTTATTCCAATGTAATAAATAAGAATGGAATAATATAAGGATTTCACCAAGTATAGAGTATGCCGCATGATACAAAGTTATGTATAGGGTATACCACTTTTACAAGTTATTCAATGTAATAATAAGCAATGGAATAACAACAGTTCTCTTCATGAATAAGAAAGAATAACACCTCTTACGGTACAACAAATAATATTCCCTACCTTAGAAGAACTCGAATATTGGCAAGGTGAAGTAGCGAGAATACTTTTCTTCTTTCTCTCTATAGTTTCTCTCTCAGAGTTCAAATTGAATTCGTGAAAATAATGAAGCACTAGGCCTCTATTTATAGAAGATTTCTAGCTTAGAAACCTACCATGTGAAAAGGCAAGTGGCTCGATTTAATCGGTGATGTGAAAAGAAAAGTGATTCAACGCTCGTGAATGTGAAACGACAAGTGGTTCGGATCGCCTGAATGTGAAAACGGCAAGTGGTTTGACGTCTGGTAAAGGTAATTACTATCGACGAAGGTAATTACTATTCACAAGGGTAATTACTATTATTGTGAAGAGACTCTTAGATAATGACATATGGCCCCCATAAAATAATCAAACTTACCACAAACGTCCATATAATGACTCTTTATATACATTAAGGATTGAATAAATATTACCACAAATCATTTTATTTTTAATCAACACATTTTTAATCTTTCAAAATTATTAATTATTTATAACTTGTCGCCTCAATTAATAATATAACATATTATATGAGATGATATCGTGACAATAATTGAATCAATAATATAAGAGATATGATGCAAAGAATTATCGTAGAAATAATTGAGCATAGCCGAAAGTGACTTCTCACGTAAGCATCAATAATCAATACCGTGTGCTACTATGCAACCACGCCAGACATCGCATTTCTTTACCACCGGGTAGTTCAACAGTTTTAATTCAGAATACCTCGTACCGTTATTTTTATAAAATATTTTTGTCGTTTTTCAATCCGATAATAATTACATTGTGGGGTCCACCAATGATTGAGTAGTTGCATTTAATATTCCTAAAAAAAAGAATATTCCCGACCAAACGAATATTTTATAACAACTTGCATACTTTGCAAAATTTATAAATACTACCCACAACTATAATATTATCTCAAATTCACACCATAATATTAAAAATTATTTCGACAAAATTTAAATCTTTATTGATAAAATATGGGGTCTCACAAGCAGTATGAAGTGTCAATGGACCAGAATACAGTTCAGAAGATGTGCAGAAATGTCTCCATCAAAGAACAAAAAAGTCAAATGCATTTAATGCTTCAACGGATGGATCCAACGGATAGTTTTAAAGATCACATATATGCAAATCAAGCAAATGAGTGTAAGAACAAGCAAGCATTGAACAAACAATGTGAACAACTCTAAAAGCTCAACTCTACGATCTGAGAAATTGCAAAGCTTGCTCAGCTACTCAGTTCTTTCGAACAAGTTCTTAAACAGCAACTGAGTAGCAACCATCAAGAACTCAACATCTATCAATCAACTGAAGAAGAGTACCAAGTCTGCTGGACTTGAAGAGTTCTAAGTGAATCGTAAGAGAACCAAGTCTCATTGGACTTGAAGAGTTCAAGAGTGAACTCAAGAAGTTCCTAGATCACCTGGTCTAGAAGGAATCGTGTGATTCGGAAGTTGTAAAAGACATCCTTAGTGGATTTCTACCGTTGAGTAGAAGAGTGGACAGAGCTTTAAGTGCTCGAACCACTTAAAACGACTATGTCTTTTACATTCATACTATAACTGCTATATCCGCCATAACTGCTATAACTGCCTCACTCTCATAACTCCACTACTTTGCAAGAGAGATTAAAACAAACATAAATTCCGCTAAGTGTTAATCATCATTAACTAACAAGTTTAAAACGAAAAGATTTTTTAAATATCTATTCAACCCCCCCCCTTCTTGATAACTATTGTGCCTACTAGAACTAACAATTTGTATCGAAAGGTGTTCTATTATACAAACCACACGCTTTAGTAGATCCAATGGCACACGCATAAGCTTAATCTAGAAGCAGGAGGAGGCAAAGAAGCCACCAATGTGCAACAATGATAAATTTACAAACTGGAAAGTCAGGATGCAAGCATACATGGACTCAATAGATGAAGATCTATTTGAGACCATTCAAAATGGACCCTATATTCCAACGAAGCTTGCACCAACCACTGATGATCCAAACAGAATACAAATCAAGGTTAAAGAAGAGTGGACAGACAACGAGAAGAGAGCTGTCCAACTTGACAAAAAGGCCAAGAACATCCTGTTCCAATCCTTAGAAGACGATCTGTTCAAAAACGTTATCAACAACAAAATAGCTAAGGAGGTTTGGGAAGTATTGTTGATCATGCACGAAGGAACTGAAGAAGTCAGAGAAAACAAACAATCTCTCCTGAAAAAACAGTATGAGATGTTTGCTCATGTTCAAGGAGAAAACGTGACTACCACCTATGAGAGATTCAACGTTCTGCTCAACTCTCTACGAGCATATGGGAAGATCTATCCTAACAAAGATCTGATCATAAAGTTCATGAGAGCCCTACCGAGCAAGTGGGATGCCAAAACCATTGCTATAAGAGAGTCAAAGAATCTTCACGAGATGACAGTTCAACAACTATATGGCAATCTCCTGACATACGAACTGGAGCTGACTCAACGAGCTGAAACCCTATCAGAAGGAAGAAGGAAGGATAAGGGTGTTGCTCTCAAGGCAACTAAAAGTGCATCAAAGGTCAACATTGAGATTGACTCTGATTATGATGAGGACGATGATGAAGACCTTGCTATGCTGGTGAAAAGATTAAGAAGGTTCATGCGTCAAGGCAAACCCAGCAAGCCAAAGAAGGTCAGCAATTACAGCAGCCAGGAGCAAATGAATGATCTATGCTACAACTGCAAGAAGCCTGGCCACTTCATTGTCAACTGCAACAAACCTCTAAGAGAAGAATTAAAGAAGAAAACACATGCAAAGAAGGAATACAAAGGCAACAAAAGGCCTTAGAAGAGAGATAAAGGCTTGGTAGCTGGAGGATCGTGGAGTGATTCAGACAATGACTCCAATGCTGACTCCGGAGATGATGAAGAACCACAAATGGCTAATCTGTGCCTAATGACCAAACAAGCAAAGGACAAACAAACCTCAACATAAATGATGTAAGTCTCGATAAGATATTTGACTTCAACTCGCCTGATGTAGACACAAATGATTTAAGAACTGCTCTGCATGGCATAACCACTGATCTACATCAATACATGAAGTGGTTCAGAGTTTTGTCTAAGGATCATTCACTTCTTCAAGAGGAGAAGAAGAAAGTTCAAGAAGAACTTGAAACATCCCTTCTAAGTACTAATCTTCTCTCCAAGCTTGAGGCTGAGAATGAGACCTTAAAACAGACAAACACACTCAATGCACAAAGAGAGTCTAATCTAACCTCTAAAATTGAGGAACTAGAAAAGACTATCTCTGCATTGAACAAATCCTCATCATCCATGGAATCCCTGCTCTCTAGTCAAAGAAGTACATTCGATAGAACAGGCTTAGGCTTTGGGGAATCCATCTCAGAGCCATGTATGGAAAAGACAAAGGAAACTAGCACTAGTAATGCCTCAAATTTTAGTAGAACCATTACCTTTGTGAAATCCTCACAGAAGGAAGAACAAGTTCAACCTTGTTCTACTGTCTCCATTCATACTCAAAGGAGTAAAGGATCTCATGCTGGCCTGGGATTCATAAAAGAGAAGAGTAACCTAATCTCTACTCACCAACCTCGAAGAATCGTAGAGTCAAGCAAGACCAACTCTACGAATCAACTGGGAAGGTACAGTAGATGTAAGGCACACTCATCACTATTTATGAAATCCAAGGACATGTGGAAGAATGAGAATCAGTTTAGTAGAAGGACAACTAAAAAACCACACAAGTCCAAATGGAGGATGAATCATCATACACACACATGCATGCATCATACTAGATGTATTATATGCAATAAATATGGTCACAAGGCTACCAAGTGTTATTCTAATTCCATGCATATAAGACCCAAGATTAAACAGATTTGGGTCCTCAAAGGTACTAACAAAGAAGGACCCATGCAAATATGGGTACCAAAATGAAGGTTAAATGTTTTGACAGGAAAAGAGCTACACGATCACTACATGGTATCTGGACAGTGGATGCTCAAGGCACATGACCGGGAACAAAGCCCTTCTATCTAACTACATAGAGAAGGAGGGTCCCTCACCATCTTTGGAGACAACGGCCAGGCAAGACAAGAGGATATGGCTCACTGGGC
This sequence comes from Panax quinquefolius, assembly GCA_020205615.1. NCBI lineage: Eukaryota > Viridiplantae > Streptophyta > Magnoliopsida > Apiales > Araliaceae > Panax > Panax quinquefolius. The sequence goes on along the minus strand of CM035164.1, from coordinate 3,535,627 downwards.
AATGGTGCAAGATCGTCAAAGAAAGTAGCATATGTGGAAGGTTTCCAACACTACCTTCTACACATCACCAACTCTGCGACAAGGGTCATCAAGTAACATTCCTCAACAACCAATGTCAAGTCGAGATTTGAATACATCCATTTATGCACAAATTAAGGGACAAGAGAAGGAAATGTCTACACAGTGAATCTTGGTCAACTAAGCTTTCAGACGAGACAATATGTTTTCCGCAAAGCATCCAAGAAATGAGCTATGGCATGCATTTTTCATTGTCGACTTAAACTTCAAAAGTATGTCCAAACTGGCATCAAAAGATTTTGTTGCAGGCCTACCTAAGTTTAACTTCGTAAAAGAGAGGCCATGCAATGTCTGTCAGTTTGGAAAGCAAACCAGAAGCTCATTCAAGAGCAAAACTGCCAACTCTATCGACGAGCCCCTGCAGTTGCTTCACATGGATCTATTTGGGCCAATTCCAACAACTAGTCTTGGAGGAAAAAGATACTCTCTAGTTATAATCGATGACTACACCAGATTCACATGGGTATTCTTCCTAACTTCAAAGGATGAATCGAGCTCCCAATTAATCAAGATATTTAGACTGATGATGAACGAGAAAGGAGAGAAAATTAAGGCCATAAGGAGTGATCATGGCAGAGAATTCGACTTCTCAGAAATGGACCAGTTCTGCTCAGACAATGGCATCAGTCATAACTTTTCAGCTCCACGAACTCCTCAACAAAATGGAGTAGCTGAAAGAAAGAATAGAACCTTGATAGAGGCTGGAAGAACTCTACTAGCAGCAGCTCATCTGCCTGAATACTTCTGGGCAGAAGCTGTCAACACTGCATGCTACACGCAGAACAGATCACTGATACACTCTACGATCAAGAAGATGCCCTACGAACTGTGGAAAGGAAGAAAGCCAAATGTCAGCTACTTTCATGTTTTCGGTTGTGCATGCTACATTCTCAACAATGGAAAGTAGTACCTGACAAAATTTCAGCCCAAGTCAGATGAAGGAATCTTTATTGGATATGCCACAGACAGTAAGGCCTACAGAGTGTTCAACAAGAAGACACTGAGTGTTGAAGTCTGGATCCATATCATCTTTGATGAAACAGACTTAGACAACACAGTGCTTCAAGACACTACGACCGAGCAAGGCAAACACTATGAATGAAATCGTTGAGCCCAACACTCACGATCGTAGCATGATAAGTGTAATCGTTGAGCAACAAAATGAGATCGTAGAGAGAGGTACATGCAAGACAATGAACCTCCAAACCAAGAAGAAGAAATAGATCTTGAAGACTTAAGACAAGAAGGCATCAGGACAGATGTCCCAACTGGTAACAGATGGGCCAGAGATCACACTCAGGATCTAATCATTGGAGATCCGAGTGCTAGAGTCAAAACAAGAGCTGTCACTCAAAATGAATGCTTTTATCTAAGCTTTCTATCTCAAATAGAACCAAAGAAGATAGAGGATGCTATGGAAGACTCTAGTTGGATAGAAGCCATGCAAGAAGAACTCAACCAATTTGAACGAAGCAAAGTATGGAGATTGGTACCAAAACCAAAGAGTTATCCTGTAATTGGAACCAAGTGGGTCTTCAGAAACAAAATGGATGAAGATGGAGTTATAACCAGGAAAAAGGCAAGATTAGTGGCAAAGGGCTACTCTCAAGAAGAAGGCATTGACTACGATGAGACATTTGCATATGTTGCTAGACTAGAAGCCATCAGAATCTTTCTTGCCTTTGCTTCTCACATGAAGTTCAAAGTCTTTCAGATGGATATCAAAAGTACATTCCTAAATGGAGAACTCTAAGAAGAAGTCTATGTAGAGCAACCTCCAGGTTTCATCAATCCATCTCTTTCCAATTATGTTTATAGATTAGACAAAGCCTTATATGGTCTTAAACAAGCACCTAGAGCATGGTATGAAACACTAACTAACTTCTTAATTGAAAATAGGTTCACTAGAGGTAGAGTAGATACCACACTGTTTCTTAGAAAGCATAAAGACAAAGTCTTATTAGTTCAAATATATGTTGATGATATTATTTTTGGTTCTACTGACGAAAAATTATGCAAGAGATTCTCTAAGCTGATGTATAGAAAGTTTGAAATGAGAATGATGGGTGAGCTGAATTTCTTCCTTGGACTGCAAGTAAAGCAAACTGATGAAGGAATTTTCATAAACCAAGCCAAGTACATCAAAGACTTACTCAAGAAGTATGGCATGGAATCAGCCTCTCCCATGAAAACACTAATTGCTCCTGCAACCAAGCTTGACAAAGATGAAAAAGGTAAAAGTATTGATATAACTCAATATGTAGGTATGATAGTTCTCTTTATATCTAATCGCCAAGAGCCGGATATAATGTTTGCAACATGAATATGTGTAAGATTTCAGGCTAACCCTAAAGAGTCACATTTATTTGCTGTAAAGAGGATCTTCAGGTATCTCAAGGGTACACCTTACTTGTGGCTTTGGTACCCCAAGGAATCCTCATTTGAACTAACAGGATACACAGATGCTGATTTTGCAGGATGCAAACTAGATAGAAAGAGTACCAGTGGCACCTGTCAATTGATAGGAAACAGACTTGTGTCCTGGTTTAGTAAAAAGCAAAACTCAAAGGTCTCACTTCAACCATGTGTTGAATACATTGTCACCGGCAAATTGCAGTGCTCAGATCCTATGGATGAAAAATCAACTAGCTGACTATGGGTTTGATTTCAAATCTATTCCCATTTACTGTGATAACACAAGTGCCATAGCAATAACTCATAATCTTGTTATGCATTCTAGGACTAAGCATATAGAGATAAGGTATCACTTCATTAGGGATCGTGTACAAAATGGAACTATATCTTTACAATATATCCCTACTGAAAATCAACTTGCTGATGTCTTTACAAAACCTCTAGATGAATCCAGATTTAATAAGTTAATAAGTGAGCTAGGCATGCTAAATCTACAACCATAAAATATATGCTCTAGATTGTGCTAACCATAATAGATACAAAGGTTGAACTCAAAATCGTAGACATGATCAAGGAAGTCCACGATCGTAGAGTCGAAGAGACAAAACCACCTCAACGATCGAAGAAAGACTCAACCATCGTAGAAAAGCAGACTCAATGATGACAAGAGCCCCATCAACAAAGCAAGAGTGCATCCTGTGATGATAAGCTTCAAAACACAGAATCCCTCGATAAGCGCCTCAGGAACAAACCCTTGACTCACTCCAAGAGGTTGGCCCTTCCTAAGTCACCTTAAAAGAATGCAATGTCAAAACTCATCATAAGGATCCGGACGACTCGACGATCGTAGGTCAGACACGAAGAATGCTGGACAGACTCGACGATCGTAGATCAGACTCGACAAATACAAAGAACTCAACGATCACAAAACTACCTCAACGATCGTAGTCCTCCCTAAGGACACCTCAGTTCTGCAGGAGCGAAGGGCAAATCAGTACAATCCCTATCAGCCAAAATCGTAAAGCCAAGCAAAAGACTACACTGCCCCACTAAGCAAAAAAAAGGAGAGAGGAAGTTGCAAGTACAAATTGAAATTATATTTTTGAAATCGGAAGTTCGAATGATTATCTCTCTCACCTCTCTCAAAGCGAAACCCTAAATCAAGAAAGTTGGTCATATCTCACTTCCAACTACAAAATCAATGGCAAAGATCCAAAGGTTATCTCTCAAAGCTATGACTGCATTTTGAGGATTTCAAAATAGCTCAACCTAAGTTCCGGAAGAGACGCCCATCAAGAAGGCGTGTCTCAAGAAGCCTTGAGCACAGATACATTGATTTATTCCATGTTAGTGAAAGAGTTCTACAGGAATGGAGTATTTGAAAACGACATCATCACTACGAGAGTAAGGGATGTGGTAATCAGACTGAAGGCCGAAGACATCAACCTCGCCCTAGGTCTCAAAAATGAAGGGCATCCATTCTTAGATAGCGTAGACTTCGAAGAGGGACTTAGAAGAATGCATCCCTACTGAAAATCAACTTGTTGATGTCTTTACAAAACCTCTAGATGAATCCAGATTTAATAAGTTAATAAGTGAGCTAGGCATGCTAAATCTACAACCATAAAATATATGCTCTAGATTGTGCTAACCATAATGTATACAAAGGTGAACTCAAAATCGTAGACATGATCAAGGGAAGTCCACGATCGTAGAGCTGAAGAGACAAAACCACCTCAACGATCGTAGCAAAGACTCAATCATCGTAGAGCAGACTCAACGATGACAAGAGCCCCATCAACAAAGCAAGAGTGCATCCTGTGATGATAAGCTTCAAACACAAAGAATCCCTCCGATAAGCGCCTCAGGAACAAACCCTTGACTCACTCCAAGAGGTTGGCCCTTCCTAAGTTACCTTAAAAGAATGCAATGTCAAAAACTCATCACAAGGATCCGGTCAGACTCGACGATCGTAGGTCAGACACGAAGAATGCTGGACAGACTCGACGATCGTAGATCAGACTCGACAAATACAAAGCACTCAACGATCACAAAACTACCTCAACGATCGTAGTCCTCCCTAAGGACACCTCAGTTCTGCAGGAGCGAAGGGCAAATCAGTACAATCCCTATCAGTCAAAATCGTAAAGCCAAGCAAAAGACGACACCTGTCCCACTAAGCAAAAAGGAGAGAGGGAAGTTGCAAGTACAAATTGAAATTATATTTTTTGAAATCAGAAGTTCGAATGATTATCTCTCTCAGCCTCTCTCAAAGCAGAAACCCTAAATCAGAAGAAAGTTCAGTCATATCTCACTTCCAACTACAAAATCAATGGCAGCATCCAGTGTTATCTCAGGCTACAGACTCTGTTTTGAGGATTTCAAAATAGCTCAACCCAAGTTCCAGAAGACTCTGGCCTTACTGAAGAAGGCAGGTCTCGAAGAAGCCTTGAGCACAGATACATTGATTTATTCCATGTTAGTGAAAGAGTTCTACAGGAATGGAGTATTTGAAAACGACATCATCACTACACAGAGTAAGGGATGTGGTAATCGGATCAAGGTCAAGACATCAACCTCGCCTTCTAGGTCTCAAAAAATGAAGGGCATCCATTCTTAGATAGCGTAGACTTCGAAGAGGGACTTAGAAGAATGCATCCCTACTGAAAATCAACTTGTTGATGTCTTTACAAAACCTCTAGATGAATCCAGATTTAATAAGTTAATAAGTGAGCTAGGCATGCTAAATCTACAACCATAAAATATATGCTCTAGATTGTGCTAACCATAACAGATACAAAGGCTGAACTCAAAATCGTAGACATGATCAAGGGAAGTCCACGATCGTAGAGCTGAAGAGACAAAACCACCTCAACGATCGTAGCAAAGACTCAATCATCGTAGAGCAGACTCAACGATGACAAGAGCCCCATCAACAAAGCAAGAGTGCATCCTGTGATGATAAGCTTCAAAACACAGCAATCCCTCTGATAAGCGCCTCAGGAACAAACCCTTGACTCACTCCAAGAGGTTGGCCCTTCCTAAGTTACCTTAAAAGAATGCAATGTCAAAAACTCATCACAAGGATCCGGTCAGACTCGACGATCGTAGGTCAGACACGAAGAATGCTGGACCGACTCGACGATCGTAGATCAGACTCGACAAATACAAAGCACTCAACGATCACAAAACTACCTCAACGATCGTAGTCCTCCCTAAGGACACCTCAGTTCTGCAGGAGCGAAGGGCAAATCAGTACAATCCCTATCAGTCAAAATCGTAAAGCCAAGCAAAAGACGACACCTGTCCCACTAAGCAAAAAGGAGATAGGGAAGTTGCAAGTACAAATTGAAATTATATTTTTTGAAATCATAAGTTCGAAAGATTATCTCTCTCAGCCTCTCTCAAAGCAGAAACCCTAAATCAGAAGAAAGTTCAGTCATATCTCACTTCCAACTACAAAATCAATGGCAGCATCCAGTGTTATCTCAGGCTACAGACTCTGTTTTGAGGATTTCAAAATAGCTCAACCCAAGTTCCAGAAGACTCTGGCCTTACTGAAGAAGGCAGGTCTCGAAGAAGCCTTGAGCACAGATACATTGATTTATTCCATGTTAGTGAAAGAGTTCTACAGGAATGGAGTATTTGAAAACGACATCATCACTACGAGAGTAAGGGATGTGGTAATCAGACTGAAGGCCGAAGACATCAACCTCGCCCTAGGTCTCAAAAATGAAGGGCATCCATTCTTAGATAGCGTAGACTTCCAAGAGGGACTTAGAAGAATGCATCACAAGAAACTCCCCTCTGTGAAAGGGTACAAGAAGAAGGAGTTCCCACAGAGGTAAGAATTTCTAGCCGATATAGTTGGGAAATGTATATGCTGCAAGAGCTCAGGTCATGACTATGTGAATGAAGTTCAACTTAAGCTCATGACTGCCATAAGTTATGGAATACAACTCAACTATGGAGCCCTATTGCTCGATTGGATTGGCAAGTGGCTCGTCAACTCAAAGAAGTCAAAAAGCCCTCAGAAGATGCTATACGGCCGATTCATAAGTATCATTCTACAATCAGCCCTGGGTGACAAAATTGGGGATGAAAAAGGAGAAGCTATCAACCCAAATAGACGAATGACTCAGAAATTATTTGAAAATTAGAAGAGGAAACCAGCTGAGTATGGTCGAATGATGACCGAGTCCAGTAGAAGAACTGGGGATCTGAAGGACTCAGGCCTTCCAGGAAACATGTCTGTGGTTAGGGAGATCGAAGAAGAAGAAGAAACCAACAAAGAAGAACCCTCTTTCCTTACCAGAAAGAGCAAGGGCAAGAGGAAGCTAAAGGCTAGACTGGTAGAAGAGCCTCAAGGATCTACCACTGATATACCTATAGAGTCCTCTGATATAAAGACTCTGAGGATGCTAAGAAGAAAGCAGCAACAAGATGAAGCAGATGAGGATCATGCTACCATATCCCAGATCCTGAAGAAGAACAAAGTCGGTCATAAGTCCAAAAGGCCATCAGTCACCTCAATCGTAGAGTCTCTACTGTTCGTAGAGACCAGATCAAGCATGACAGGCAAGGAAGTAGCTGCTTCAAGCATAGTGGCTATTGAACAGGACAACACTGAGGTTCAAGAAAGTCTTGAAGCTGTGGCTAAGCCTAGTAAATCAAGGAGAAAGCTGGTCAAGAAGTACATTCTTGAGAATGAAAAAGTGCTCAAGAAGGAAGACAAGAGCATGGTTGCCCAAGAGGACAGTGCTCCAGTTGAGGGGGAGATCTCTGAGATTCTCATGATAGAGAATACACCAGTTAAGGGGGAGATGCCTGAAGCTCAAGAAGATGCTCCAATTGAGGGGGAGTTTATGAGCTTACAAGAAGATGATCAAGTTGAGGGGGAGCCTCAAGATATCTCTATGGCAGAAGAAGATGTCCCTGCCAGAAGTGAAGAGGAACTAGTAAAAGATTATCAAGAGCCCATTGAGATAATGGAGTCCTCCAACGAAGACAGAGAAGATTAAGAAGATGATGATGACCTTCAGATCACTGGTGTGGGCAGAGATGGGTATAGAAGCTATCTCTACAATCAGATGTTCTCATACCTATCCATGATGCCATATCATCAAGCCCAAATCCTAAACTCTTGGGATCACATGTTCTGGAGCTTCAAAGAGTACCCAGCCATCTCAGTATTGGCTCATGGATTTCCAGGGAGATTCAATTTTGCCAAGATATTGCTTACCAACAACTCTTCCTCAAAGGATAAACTTGAGGTATTGTCTATCCCAAACCTCTTCAGAGTTAATCACTTACCATCATCCTCATTTAGCTATTTTTATGAATTCCCACGATGGTTGGAAGTGATACTTCATCCACTAAATCAATTTCGGTTGCGTAATCCCAAAATTTCAGAATCGAGGAACAAAATGATCAACTTTATTTTGCTCCCACCAACCACCAACTCTACGATCCCTGACTCTAGTCCCATCGTAGAGTCCCAAATAGAAATCATAGAGCCACATATTCCAAACATAGAAACTCAGGCCCCTCCATCAGACATGCCATTCTCCTCCTCCAATGACTATTTTAGTCTTGATCTTGCTCTCTACTCCCTGCAAGATCAATCCCATAAAAGATCCCCTCCATTCAATAATCCTCAAACCAATGATACTCTTCCAAATCTGCCCACAAAAGATGACTTGAAATAAGTGTCCAAGAACATGGTCAAGAACATTGAAGAAAGCCTGGACACTCACTCAGACCTCATTCATCTCTGGCTAAATCAAATTATCAATGCTACAAATAATATCCCTGGCACTCTAAATGTTGAGCTTACAAAGAAGCTAAGGGAAATTATCCAAAAAATTCTTCAAAGCATGAAGGACAGAGATGAGATTCATTTCCAGATAGCTACCAAGCAAAGAGAGGCTGTTCTTGAAATGCAGAGAAATCAAGAAGTCCAAAATAAACTCATGTTGGACAACATCATAAACCTGAAAGCTTCAGTCAAAGAATTCCAAAAAGCTTATGTGAATCAGGAAAAGCAGACTGACATTGTTCTCACTGCCCTCCGAAACAAAGAAGCTAGATCTGATATCCAGATCAAGGAAAGTCGAGAGGATATTGCTCAAACACAAAGCCAACTAAACGAGCTTTTCCAAGGAGTAAATCGACTTTCTGCAGACATTCGAACCCTTGATGCTGACATAAAGGGGGAGAATAAAGGGAAAGGAGTTCAAGGAGCACAGGGAGATCAGGGCAGAGGCAGAGGAGGTCAAGGAAACCAAAAAATGGGAAGAGGACAATTTTCACGAAGCCCTCCTGCAAGACAGTTCCACCAAAAGACTCCACGATCAAGTAATCAGACTCAACGATCTGATCAGCAGGAAGTCTTGATGGCTTAGCCTTTAAGAAGTCAAGGGACAACTACCAGCTCACCAAATGTGACCACCACAGGCCTAAGAATGCCAATTGGAGATCCAGCATTCATGAATAGGCATGATCATAACCCGATAGTAAATCCAAGTGAGCTGGAAGAGTTAGCCAAAAAGGGATGAAGCTAGCAGGAAAAGAAGGGCTGAGGAGTATGCCAATCCTCCAAGGAAAAGGTCAAAGAAATAGAGATAAGTTAAAACTTTAAATTCTTATTGATGTAAAGCTAAACTGCAATATTTCTTGAACATCAATAAATTCATGCTTATTCTCTAGAAATTTTAGCTGCTCGCTGAAATACTAAGTCATGTTTAAATTTTGTGCAAATGCATCTAGACACTAATAATCATGACAACAAATCTCATTGGTTATGCCAACATCAAATAGGAGGAGATTGTTGGGAGAATGCATATTGTGATTTGATGTTTTAATGTATATGCTCATGATTATTTATAAAGTCCTTCAAGTAAGATATGTACAAAGACTTAGTGATAGATCAAATTTGTTAGGTTGATCTAAGCTCTTAACGTGTATCATTCTTTCATAGAATGTATAGATAAAAAGATCAAAGATGTTAGGTTGATCTTGAGATGTAATAGATAGGCTTCGAAGAAGTCAGAGTGTATAAATCTGATCAACATTGCAGAAGTCAAGGCAGAAACGTAGAGCTTCAAAGATCGTAGTGTGCCTACCTTGAAGGGCCTCTTCAAAAATCATAGAGTGGTCCCAACGTTTGCCGAGCCAACTCAATGATCGTAGTGTGCTGAAGGAAATGTAGAGTTTACAAGTCAACGATCATAGAGTGCTCTCGAAAACATAGAGTTTACAACTCAAGCAATCAAAGATCGTAGTGTGCAAAGACTTAAGAGAAATCGTAGTGCTCTACCGATAAAGATCGAGATCAGCACCAAGGTGACAAGTCACCATGATCTGAATCGTAGAGTATCATCTGTCTTGTGTCAGAAAACGTCGAGCCTCATAATTTGTGTGGAGATAGGTTCCAACAAAAGAGGAATGGATTCTAAACGCTGCAGTACTCACCAGTCCCAAAGTCATAAGAAATATACTTAGTATGCAACAAAGAAGTGTATTGAAGAAGCTAAGGAAAGTACCATTGGTAAGGGGGAAAATACCTTTTCAGGTGTTAGGTGAGAAAGCAGTATGCATTGTCAATGGGCCAGAATACAGTTCAGAATATGTGCAGAAATGTCTCCATTAAAGAACAGAAAAGTTAAATGCATTTAATGCTTCAACGGATGGATCCAACGGATAGTTTTAAAGATCACATATATGCAAATCAAGCAGATGAGTGTAAGAACAATCAAGCATTGAACAAAAAATGTGAACAACTCTAAAAGCTCAACTCTACGATCTGAGAAATTGCAAAGCTTGCTCAGCGATTCAGTTCTTTCAAACAAGTGCTTAAACAGCAACTGAGTAGCAACCATCAAGAACTCAACATCTATCAATCAACTGAAGAAGAATACCAAGTCTGCTGGACTTGAAGAGTTCTAAGTGAACTGTAAGAGAACCAAGTCTGCTGGACTTAAAGAGTTCAAAAGTGAACTAAGAAGTTCCTAGACTATTGGTCTAGAAGGAATCTGTGTGATTCAGAAGTTGTAAAAGGCATCCTTAGTGGATTTCCTACTCGTTGAGTAGAAGAGTGGACTAGGAGCTTTAAGTGCTCGAACCACTTAAAACGATCGTGTCTTTTACATTTATACTATAATCAATTATATCCGCCATAATCGCTATAATCGCCTCACTCTCATAACTCCACTACTTTGCAAGATAGATTAAAACAAACATAAATTCAGCTAAGTTTTAATCATCATTAACTAACAAGTTTAAAACGGAAAGATTTTTTAAATATCTATTGAACCCCCCCCCCCCCCCCTCTAGATAACTATTGTGCCTACTAGGAACTAACATACATCTTGAATCAAATATTCATCTTGGCACTACAGGCCAAAGATATTCATTTGTATCACCAGTTAGTCATGTTCATCTCAACACCTCTTTATCTTTACACTATGGGCCAAAGATATTCATCAGTTAATCATTCATCTTTGCACTACAGGCCAAAGATATTCAATAATATCATCATTTAGGACTGAGGATGATGAAAAATATCTTAAAAAAAATGAATCCAGTTAGATAAAAGATCAAAGATTAGGGATTCGTACTTTAGTTTATCTAAGTTCAAAAATACCTTATAATAATCAATTGTGGAGCAAAATTCAAGAATGAAGAACAAAACATGGATACAATCAAAGATAGTAACCATAATAGACAACTTGAACAAAGAAAAGAAAATTTTATTCTTTTCTTGAATAGTGTCGTATACGTGAATAGTAACCCCGACACAAAAAGGTAGAAATTCCACAAGAAAATTCATACTTCATGAATAGTACTCGTGAATAGTACCGTATTCATGAATAATGTCGTATACGTGAATAATATCGTATACGTGAATAGTAACCTCGACATGAAAAGGTAAAATTTTCATAATAATATTCATACCAATATTTCTGTATAATGATATTGAAATAATAACATCATTTACGAAGAAAATAACATCCTTTACCTCAAAAGAACAGTACTTCTGACTGGAATATCGGATATAGCAACTCTCAAAGTATCTAAATACTCACAAAATACGTTCGATAATATATATATAGAGAGAAAACTTGTTTCTAGTGTGATTTTTAATTCTAACTAAGCACCCTATTTATAGGAAAATGCTAGAACGCCAAAGGAGACTAAATTAATAAAATAATTTATTATTTTTCTTCACTTCTACGCATGTCCACCAACCATGACCAGTCCACCTCCTTTGAACAAAAAATTTCAGCACATGTTTTCAAAAACAAAAGTGGGACCCACACATAATTTTAATAAAAATATTTAATTTCCGAAACTTCAATAATTCATAATAAATAGCCCTTTATCAAAAAAATACGAATTTCATGTCTACATTCCATAGGAATTTAAATTCTTTACATCTTTGCAAGTTTAAGTTTTTCCAAATTCCAAACAGAAAATGTCTGAAATCCATATACGGATGATTTTCAACACTTTTATTCTGACAAAATACTGATAAAATACCTCATCATTTATTCCTTCATTTATATCCACATAAAATAAATATATCCATCATTTATATCTACATAAAATAAATATTTATTTATCTTATAAATTAATAATTAATTATTCATAAATAATATTACAGAATCATAATTATGACAACCAGATCATTCTCAGGAAATAGGGGGCTTTCCGATAAGAATTTCTCCTTATTGGCACGCAATTAGGTGATCAAACTCCTTTCCTAGACAAAACTTCCTTAGACATTGCCAATAATGTTATCTAATAATATTATTCAAATAATATGAATTATTGATCTGATAATGGAGATACTGTGCAGTAACAATTATTGAAACAACAATAATATAAAATATCAACGTAGCAATTATTGAATCAATAAAATAAAATATTGAGCAAGAATTACCGTAACAATTATGAGAGTAGTTTCTTACGTAAGAATCAATAATTCAAAAATATCAGACAATACCGCAAGTGCTACTATGCAACCACACGACATCGTATTTTAACCACCGGGTATTCCAATGTTGTTAATCAGTAACCATTACACCGTTATTTATAAAAACTCAAACTTGTCGTTTTCTTCATCTGACCATTTTTCGTTATTGGGCCCACAAATGGATGCTCCATCGTACGAATATTCTCCGACAACAAGAATATTCCACGACGAAACGAATATTCCCCGACAACAATGAATATTTTATTATCACTTGCTTATTTTGCAAAATTTGCACATTTCACCCATAACCAAAGAATTATATCAAATTAACACCTTATTATTCACAATAATAATTAGAGGAAATTCGATTTTATTTATAAAAAGTTGGGGTCTTACACTTATGTTACATCAAATACAACCAAAATCACAATTTACTACTTCAAGTACCTAATTCGTATAATATTTATATAAATACTTATTTTGACTTATTAAATTTGTATAAATCCTTATACATAATTATTATATGTTAAATTATTAAAATTTAATATTAATACAAAGATTACCAAATATATTTTTTAGTTTAAAATTTTAAAAATACTTAATTACCGAAAAAATCAATAAACTTTTAAACATACAAATTATATTTTTAACACGAATAACATTAAATTTTTATACAATTGACAAAAGTTCCCAAAATTTAATTAATTAAATAATACCCTTTTTATATTGGAAGAGCATATAAAAGGATGAGGAAAAATTGAAAAAAATAACTTATTTGCTCTCTCCTCTCTCTCGTGATTTAACGAGACTTTAGTAATAAATTTTAAAATATTTATTGAATTAAATAAATATTTTGTTGTTTTATTTATTGAGTTAAATAATTATTTGATGGAATTGTTAATTTAATTAAATGTGTTACATTAATTAAATTAACGAGGAATAATTTTATAGTTCAAAGTGTGAATTTAATTAAGATAATTAAATTAAATGAGTTGTTAAATAATTTTAATATTATTTTAATTAATTTAATAATTAATTAGAGGTTTATTTATTTTTTATAAATAATAAATGGGAATTTTAAGTATGTGATGATGTGATTTAATGGGTAATATTTTCTTTTATTTAATTGAGTTAAATAATATTATTTCATTAATTAAAGTGTCACAAATAAACTATATCATAACCGAATTAATTAAAATAATGAGAAAGGAGATAATTTGGCGCTAGCCAAACATGACCTAAGGAACATGGGAGCAGTTAATTCCTTGTTGCGCTTAATTGCATCCCATAATCCCACCAGTTATTTTGTATACGTAATATATACTACTGTGACGCCTCCAAAATAGGTATACATTACCCATTCTGAGTCGCCAAATACATGCTACATAACTTAAATATAAACTTCATTTACACAATACGACAAAACGTAGTTGAGAGTTTTAACACGGATATTGTCTCGTAGACAGTATCCAAACTAAAATAAAGTCCTCATTACAATTATTATTACACTATTTCATAGAATAGTGGGGACTACTATATCCACCATCTCCGACCATTACTCTGTTCTCCGACTAGTCCCAACTATGTTCTCATTTCCTGAAGAGAACAATGAAAGCAAAGGGTGAGCTCAACTAGCCCAGTAAAGAATATTATGAGTAAGATAATGCAGAATAAATTATCGTTAGCTTTCAACAGTGTTAAACTAATAGAATAATAAACAACAAACACTACAAAAAAATAGACATTTGGCAACAATTTTTCGGATAACGACTTATAAAGTCGTTGCCAAAAATGCATATTTAGCAACAAAATTTGTCATTCGTTGCAGTTTATGAAATGCTTTCATTTTTCGCAACGAAATTCATAAGTCGTTGCAAAAATTCGTTGCCAAATTGTTGGCGGGAAAAAAAACCACCACCTATTTACTTTTTTGTTGCCGATGAGATTTCTCCTCATCGTCGGCAACGAAAACTTTTTTGTTGCTATATTTCGTTGCCTAATATAGGCCACATTCATTGGCTACAATTTTTTTTCATTGTGTATTTAATACATTTTTTTGCAACAACTAGTATATTGTTGCCCAAAATTAAGACAAACCCAATAAGCATGCCTCTTCCCCCCCCCCCCCCCCCAAAACACATCATTTTTCATTTAAATTTTTTTATCTATTTGGACACAGTTTTATACAGTGAAATGTTTTACTCCGTCCGTCTCAAAATAAATGCCCAATTTTTTTTTTTAAAGTTATAATTTTTTAAATTAAAATTGAGCACATATAGATATATTTTTTAACTGCAGCGGAACAAGCAATCCATTAAAAGTGTCAAGTAGAGCATGATATCTACTATATTCTATGATTTAAAGAGTTTATCATCAACTTTATCGCTGAGGCTCAGCTCAATAAATAATCCACATCACTGAATTATCCACGCACTACGAGCTTAAGAATATTCATTAGTATCACATCCACGAATTATCCACAGTTTGGACTGATGTGTCCCTCCCCTCTGCATCTGTAGCATACAATCGGTGGTCATTCACCTTCCTTAAAAACATGTGCTGGTATTGTTGTCTTTCCATCATTATTGAACCTTCACTTTTTGAAATTTCCACTTGACTCATTCCTTCTATTATTTTGGCCATGATTACCACTGAAGTGGTTACCATTTCTGGCATGATGATTTCCTCCACGTTTGTTGTCACCGCTTCGATGACTGCTACCACTGGTATTATAGTTTTGTCGGCTACTATCTTTTGGTTGGGCTGACTCATTATCGCACTCCAATAACTGAGCCATATTCACAACATCTGAATACAAGCAAAGTTTGTGAGAAATGAGATATTGATGTATTTCGGGTTTCAAACCTCGCAGAAACATTCGCGTCATTCGCTCCTCATTATCAACCAAATGGGATGCAAACCGGGATAATTCCGTAAATTTAGCCTCGTATTGCGATACGATCATATTGTTTTGCTCCAACTTGATGAATTCTATCTCCTCCACATGACGAATACTTTTAGAAAAGTACTTGTCGTTGAATAATTCTTGGAACTTCTTCCAAGACATCTTTAGTGCGGAAGGTAAAGTACGTTTTACAGATTCCCACCAATAATCCGCCTCTCTTCACAACATAAAGGTGGCAAAGGGAACCTTTTGCTCCATATAGCATCCCAAGACATCAAATATCTTGGTGATCTGCTTAATTCACGTATCTGCCTTAAGTGGTTCTGGCTTTCCTAAAAACTCTGGTGGTCCCAGCTCCTTGAATTGCTTAGTGGTGACCAGCCGAGAGTTGCCATTGACTCCACTTACATTTTGAATAGGAATCTCTCTCGTTTGGTGTTGCATGAATTGCAGAAAGCTCCTAAATATCTCATCTTTCATCATTTGGTCGGTGTTATTTACATGAGGATTATTGCCTTCCTGATGCACATTATCCTGGTTATAAATTAGCGGTGTCTCAACAGTCTCATGTGCTCCATTTCTTGTCTCAAAATTTTCATATGCCATTTTCAAACACTGCCACAAAACAAGGGTTAATTGAAATGTCACATATTATCCCTATATTTCGACCAATCAATTAAATAACAAATAAGCTTAGGTATGAGCCGTATGACACACTACCGAAGAATTTACCCGTCTATCCCCTCCTAGTTCTAGCCTCAAATATCCGCCAAGGATCATATCCCTAAGCTTTGATACCAACTGTGACGCCCCCAAAATAGATATACATAACTCATTCTGAGTCGCCAAATACATTGTACATAATTTAAATATAAACTTAATTTACACAATACGACAAACGTAAGCTGAGAATTTTAACACGAATATTGTCTCGTAGACAATATCCAAACTCAAATAAAGTCCTCATTACAATTATTATCACATTATTTCATAGAATAGTGAGGACTACTATAGTCACCATCTTGGACCATCACTCCATTCCCCGACTAGTCTCAACTATATTCTCATTTCCTGAAAAGAACAATAAAAGAAAAGGGTGAGCTCAACTAGCCCAGTAAAGAATATTATGTCTAAGATAATGTAGAATAAATTATCATTAATCTTCAACAGTATAAAAGCTGATGGAATACAATAGACAACAAGTTTAACTGCAGCGAAACAAGCAATTCATTAGAAGGGTCAAGTAGAGCATGATGTTTACTATTTTCTATGATTTAAAAGTTCATCATCAATATTATATCTCTGTAACACAGCTCAACAAATAATCCACATCATCGAATTATCCATGCACTACGGGCCAAGGATATTCGTTAGTATCACATCCACGAATTATTCATGCACTACGGGTCAAGGATATTCGTTATTATCACCGGTGGTCATGATCATGCCAAACAACTATCCATCAATGCACTACGGGCCAATGAGAACTTTTACCACATTATTTGTAATATTACAGGTCATGATTATACCAATACATAATTCATGGTCATAATTAGGGGTGAGCATGGTGCGGCTTGGTGCGGTTTGGTGCGGTTTGAAGTCCAAACCGCACCCGAAACCGCTTAGGTGCGATTTGAAAAATTCAAAAGCGCATTACCTAAACCGTTTGTGATTAAAAAGGTGCGGTTTTAAAGTGTCTTGGTACGGTTTTATTTGGTGCGGTTTCGGTGCCCAAAACCAATTGAAACAATAAAAAAGTCTAAGCCTTCAATAAAATTTAACATAAAACTTACATCGAGCAATTAAATTAGTGACAGAGTCGGCAATGAGAATTATATCAAACATGCTTTAAAACTAAAACATACGTTATATAAAACAACGGAGACCATATATTCAATAACAAGCAAAAATGTTTATCTAGTTCCCTAAAAATTAAAAGTATATACTGGAGATATAATGAAATTCTAATACATATATTGCAGGGAGGACTTATAGAATATAATCCTAACTATACCTATTTTGAAAAATAATCTATTAGACTATTACTATTATAGCATTGACATTAACCAATGCATCAAGTGCTCAAGCCCCTCAGCTATAAGTCCCTCCAATAACGCATCAAACAAATTCAAAATTTCAAAATCCAATTGCATAATTTTTGACTATATAACCTCTAACATCTTCTTTCAATTGGTGAAAAAATGACAATGCAATACTGGGGTTTTCTCTGAGCGTGTTCAAGTGAAAAGTAAATTTAGAATTTACTAGAGATAATACATATGTAAGACCCCAACTTTTATAAATAAAGATGAATTTTCTATAAATATCATTTTTGAATATTATGGAATGAATTTGATATAATGTTATAGTTGTGGGTAATATTTATAAATTTTGCAAAGTACGCAAGTTGTTATATAATATTCGATTGGTCGGGGAATATTCGTTTTAACAGGGAATATTCGTACAACAGCACAATCATTGGTGGACCCCACAACGGAATTATTGTCGGATTGAGAAAATGACAAAAATACTTTATGAAAATAACGGCAGAAGTTTTACTGTTAACTGTTGAAACACCCAGTGTTAAAAGTACAGTAATACGCATAGTTACACAGTAGCACATGGTATTGATTATTGATGCTTACATGAGAAGTCACTCAGTTTTGTTCAATTATTGTTACAAAGATAATTAATGACAAGATCTCACGTTATTTGATTCAATTATTGTCAATATTTTATAATCAATAATTGAGATGACAAAGTTATTAATATTATTATTTGCAATATTAACGATGTCTAGAAGTTCTATCAAGGAGAGGTTAGGTCACCTAATTGCGCGCCAATGGGGAGAAATCCTTATTGGAAAGCTCCCTCTTTCCTGGGAACGACCTGGTCGATTAATATTGTGAATTATAATAATGATGATAAGTTTTGTTTTATTAGTATTATTAATGTAATAAAACAAAAAAGCTTTTTATATAAAACAGAATACTTTTATAAAGTTATTCGTTTTATTAGACTATAAATAAAATATATAATATTCTATTATACATAGTGTTTTGCATAGTAAAATCTTTTTATATAA
Organism: Panax quinquefolius; assembly: GCA_020205615.1. Taxonomy (NCBI): domain Eukaryota; kingdom Viridiplantae; phylum Streptophyta; class Magnoliopsida; order Apiales; family Araliaceae; genus Panax; species Panax quinquefolius. The sequence continues at coordinate 3,517,168 of CM035164.1, read as the reverse complement.
AAAACAAAATACTTTTATAAAGTTATTTGTTTTATTAGACAATAATTAGAATATATTATATTTTATTATGCATAGTGTTGCATAGTGCTTGCATAGTGTTTTCAGATAGTAAAATCTTTTTTATATAAAATGTAATACTTTTATAAAGTTATTTTTTTATTAGATTTTAAATATATATATATATATATATATATATTTAGAATATATTATATTTTATTGCATAGTGCAGCATAGTATCCTTTCTGTAAGACCTCAACTTATTATTAATGAAATTTAATTTTCTATTTATTATTTTGAAATAGTAAAGGTTGATTTGATTAATGTGGATAGTTAGGGTAAAATACGCAAATATTTTAAAATAAGCAAGTGGTTATAAAATATTCATTGTTGTCGGAGAATATTCAGATCGTTGTGGGGAATATTAAATACGGCCACAATTGACCATGTGTGGGCCCCATAACGGAAAGCGATTGGATGAAGAAAACGACAAATATAAGTTGTTTAAAAATAACTAGCGTGGTTATTACAGATTATCATCGTTAAAATACCCTATGGTAAAAAACACAAGAAGACGCAGTATTGCACCAATTATTGATTCTTACGTAGAAGGCACTACTCAATAATGGTTACAAAGAATTATCGCTCAAAGATTTTATTGAGTTAATAATTGCTCATATTGATATTTTATATATCATTGTTTCAATAATTGTCATTACACAAGTATTTTTCATTATCGAAGCAATAAGTCATATTATCTGAATAATATTATTAGATAACATTATTGGCAATGTCTAGAAAGTTCGTTTAAGGAGAGGTTTGGTCACCTAATTACGCCGCCAAGAAGAAGAAATTCTTATTGGAAAGCCCCTCTATCCCAGGAACCGCCTCGGTCATTAATAATGTGATTACGTAATATTATTTATGAATAATTAATTATTGATTTATATGATGAGAAAAATATTGATTTTATGAGGATATAGATGGAGAAAATTTTAATGTGACAATTGTTGAAAATTAATATTTTATCTTTTTCGATAAAATAATTCATTTAAATATATTATTTTAATAATATATTAACGATGATATTTTTACAATGAATGTGGGATATATGAGTATATGAGGAGGAAGAGTATTTTGTGGCATTAAATGTTTAACACATGTTTTGTGTGTTGGTGGACACAATTATCGAATCAAATTTGATTATACCGTGTAAAATCGCCTGGCTTGTGGATTTTGGCCAATTTCTATTTAGAATTTGGAAAAACTTTCTTCCGCAAAGTTGTAGAGAATTGAATTTCCTATATAAACTCAAGAGATTCGAATTTTCTGATGAAAGGGCTATTTATTATGAATTATTGAAGTTCAAATAATTAATTTTGGGAGTTTTAGTTAATTATTTTGAGAAAACGCGTTTTTTGCAACTAAGTTGGCCTCACATGTGATTCAAATGGGCTGAGATCAGTTGTCTAAGGTGGGCTAAAGAAAATGTGAAAAATATATTAATATTATATTCAATTTTCGCTTTTGGTGTTCTAAGCATTTTCCTATAAATAGGTGCTTAGGTTAGAATTGAAAACACACCGTAAACCCAAGTTTCTCTCTATTTCTCTCTCGATATATTGAGCGTATTCTTGTGAGTATACTTTGAGTATTGTTAGACTCATGCAAAGTTTCCTTGAAGACTATACCTCAGTATTCCAAATTTAGAAGTACTAATCTTTCGAGGTAAGGGATATTATTTTCTTCTCAAATGATATTATTTCTTCAATATCATTATCTTTGAAATATTGGTTGGAACTTTTTATCAAATTTGGAACTTTTTCATGTCGAGGTTACTATTCATGAGTTACTATTCACGAGTTACTATTCATGAGTTACTATTCACGAAAGTTACTATTCACGCAGTACTATTCATGAAGCGTGAAGATGTTTTTTTTGTGGAATTTCTATCTTTTGGTGTCTGAGTTACTTATTCACGATACTACCAAGACTATTCACGATACTGAAGACTATTCATAGAAAAATAAAATTTCTTCTTTTGTCCAAAATATCTATTCGGATACTAGCTTTGATTGTATCCATGTTTTGATCATTCTTGAATTTTACACCACTATGATTATTTTTGAGGTATTTTTGAACATGGATAAAACAAAGTACTAATCCTTAATCCTTAATCCTTGTCATTTTGTTTCTTTGGATTCGCTTTAAAAATATTTTTCATCATCCTCATCTTAAATGATGATATTATTGAATATCTTTGGCCCAGTAGTGCAAAGATGAATGATTTTCAAGAATATCTTTGGGTCAGAAGTGCAAAGATGAGCAGTGTTTAGATGAACATGACCATTAATCGATGAATATCTTCGGCTTTCAGAGTGCAAAGATGAATATTTGATTCCAGATGTATATTGATTGATGTTACAGGATAAAAGATAGACGATGAACTTTTAAATTCATACATGTAAGATAGTAGTTTGCATTCTCTACTTAACTCTTCTAATGAATTATTATTTCAACTGCGAATATTGATTTAAAATTTGTTGTCTATTGTATTCTATTAGATTTTTCCTGTTGAAGACTAACGGTAATTTGTTGTATATTATCTTAGTCATAATATTCTTTATCGGGCTAGTTGAGCTCACCCTTTTCCTTTTTGTTCCATTTTTCTTCTCGTGAGGCGAGAATATAGCGAAAGTATTTAGCCTCGGGGTATGGAATGAAGGTTTTAGAAAGGATTGTTTAGTAGTCCTCACCATTTTTGTAAAATAATGTATCAATAAATGTGATGAGGATTTATTTGAGTATAGATATTGTCTAGAAGATAATATTTGTATTCAAACTCACGCTTTTTGTTGTAATAATAAAGTTGTAGTTGTTTTTGTACCATGTATTGACAACTCGTAATAGGTGATGTATACCTATTTTGGGGGCGCCACACTGATTGGCATCGTAGCTTTAGGATATGATATCCAATGAGATCGGGAATAGAACTAGGAGGGAGAGACGAGTAAATCCTTCGCAAAGTGTGTCCTACCTAAGCTTATTTTTTTAGTTGGTCAAGATATAAGGATATTATGTGATATATTGATTTCCTTAATTAACCCTTGTTTTATGACGGTGATTTGAGAATGTCGATCGAGAATATTAACAATGGAAATGAGACCGTGGAGACGCTTTGTACTCACCAACGAGGAGAACGTGCAACAAGTCGGCAATGTTCCTCCCGTGAACAACACCACCGAAAGCAGATGATGAATGAGGGGATGTTTAGAAGCTTTTTGCGATTCATGCAAAAATCGACGAGGAGACTCGTGTTCAAAATATGGAGGAAATGAAAGCAATTCACGGGTTGTCACAACCAAGCAAGATTCAAAGAGTTGGGACCACTGAATTTAAGGAAAGCCGATCCGATCATGCCATGAAACATGGGTCAAACAAATTACCAAGATATTCGATGTCTTGGGATGCACGGAGAACAGAAGGTTCCATTCGCCACCTTTATGTTCCGTGGCGAAAGGCGGACTCATTGGTGGGAGTCTCGTGAAGCGCACTCCATCTAGCAAGACTCAAAGATGTCTTGGGAAACGTTTTAAACTATTTAATGACAAATACTTTCCTAAAAGTGTTCGACATATGAAGGAAGTGGAGTTCATCGATTAGAGCAAAACAACACGACGGTGTCTCAAGACGAGGCAAAGTTTGCAGAGTTATCCGTGTTTGCACCTCATTTGGTGGAGAATGAGGAACGATGACGCGGATGTTTCTTAGAGGTTTGAAACCCCAGATACGTCAAGATCTCATTTCTCATAAACTTTCTCTATTCGGATGTGTGTAAACAGGGTCAATTATTAGAAGCGAGATAACGAGTATGGTGTTGAGGACCACAACCGAGGATCGTACGAGAGATAGCAATCAATGTAATAATGATAACCAACGGAGAAAAAACAGACGGACAAAATGGTAACCACTCTGGTGGTAATCATGGCCATGAAAATAGAAGAAGCGAAGTCGGGAGGAGATTTTAAAAGAGGAGATTTAACAACGACCTATATGAAGACGACAAAGGTCTGAACACAACAACCGGTTCTAAGGGGAGGAGAACGACCGGTCATTATATGCTATAAATGCGGAAAGAGGGACATATCGGTCCAAACCGTCCACAACAGTTCAAGGTATGCTATAATTGTGGAAAGGAATGACATATCGCCGAGATCATTATGCAGTAGCGAAACCTAGTTCAATGGGACGGTGACTCAAAAGATCGTCCCAAAAAGTCAAAGTCAACGATTCGGGAAGAGCGTTTGTTGTGGATCGGTCAAAATGCGAAGAACCCAAACGAGGTGATCACGGGTAAGCTATTTATAAATTCTCAAGTTTAAGTTTATACCTTACTTGATCACGGTCTTTACCCATTCATTTATCTCTCCCGCTTGTGCTCAACGTTTAAACTTGACTCGGAGAAACTTTCATCACATCCATCGTTTATAAATCTTGTTTGATTCAAGTTGGCACCATTACCTTACCATTGACCTTATCTCTTTAAAGATACTTGCTTTTGATGTGATTTTAGGGATTAATTGGTTAACTACTCATCATGCCAAAATTGATTGTTTTCGTAAGGTTGTTAGTTTTCATATTCCTAACCAACTGTTGTTGTACAAATTCAAGCAACTAAACCATTAAAATCAATCATCATCATATCTAATCATAAAGCTATTCGCTTATTGAAAAACGGATGTCAAGCTTTCTTAGCCCATGTTATGGATTTGAATAAAGACACGTCAAATTTGAATAATATTCTGTTGTTATTGACTTTTCCGACGTATTTCAAGAACTTCCCGCCCACCCCCGTAACGTGAAGTTGAATTCTTTATTGATCTTGAACCCGATACAAAGCCCATTTCTAAAACCCCATATCGAATGGCTCCTATTGAACTTCAGAGTTAAAGGTCCAACTACGTGAATTGTTGGACATCGGTTTCATTCGGCCCTAGTACATCTCCTTGGGGTGCTCCTTTTATTTGTAAAAAGAAAGACGGGAGTATGCGACTTTGTATCGACTATCGAGAATTGAACCATGTCACCATCAAGAATAGGTATCCTCTACCTCGTATTGATGACTTGTTTGACCCGATTGTAAGGGGCACAATTCTTTTCAAAAATCGATCTTCGCTCGGATATCATCACCAAGATTAGAATCGAGGATATTCCAAAGCGCCTTCGTAACTCGGTATGGGCATTATGAATTCTTAGTCATGTCTTTCGGATTGACTAATGCTCCTGCTGCTTTCATGGATATGATGAACCGAGTATTCAAGGAATATTTGGATCGATTCGTTGTTGTCTTTATTGATGACATCCTTATATATTCCAAAAGTCGTGAAGATCATGAGCACCATTTTGAAGTCGGTACTCCAAAGGCTTCGTGAAAACAAACTATATGCCAAATTGAAGAAATGCGAGTTCGCTCGAGGAAGTAGCATTCCTTGGGCACGTGGTGTCAAAACATGGAGTATCCGTTGTCCGCCAAGATTGAAGCAATACAAAGTTAGAGCAACCAAGTTTGGTGATCAAGTACGTAGCTTTTTGGGCTTAGCTGGTGGTTATTATCGGAGATTCGTGGAAGGGTTTTCTTGAATCGCTACTCCATTAACTCGCCTAACTCGGAAGGATACAAAATTCGTTTGGAGTGAAGAATGCGAGAAGAGTTTCCAAGAGCTTAAGAGGAGACTTATTTCTAAGACTGTTTCTAACAATACCATCCGGTTCGAATGGATTTGTTATCTACAAATGATGCTTGTGCAAAGGGTTAGGATGTGTTCTCATGCAACGTGGGAAAGTCATAGCCTATGCCTCGCGACAACTTAAAGAGTGTGAGAGGAATTATCCTACTCATGATCTAGAGTTGGCAGCGATGCGTTTCGCCGCTTAAAGATATGGAGGCACTATCTATATGGGGAGAAAGTGGAGATATATTCGCACCATAAAAGCCTTAAATATTTCTTCACTTCACCAAAAGAACTTAACACGCGGCAAATGACATTGGCTCGAGCTATTGAAAGACTACGACCACACTATTCAATACCATCCTCGAAAAGAGAACGTGGTAATGACGCGTTGAGTATAAGATCATATGCGTGAACGAAAAGTGCGATGATGTCAAGTATATGCATAGAGCCAACTTTAATAGAAAAGTTAAGGTCGCTCAAGCCACCCAATCCGAAATGATGCGTATGAAGAAGAAAGTACAAGAAGGAGCTATTCCTAAGCGAGAATTGATGAAGAAGGAATACTTGAGTCCACTCTAGACTTTGTGTTCCTAACGACTCGATTTGAAGTACAAGATTATGATGGAGGCACACAATACACCATTTGCAATCCATCCTGGAAGTACTAAAATGTATCGTGATCTTCGACATACATTTTGGTGGAACAATATGAAGAGAGAGATTGCAAAGTTTATCTCAATGTGTTTAACTTGTCAACGTGTAAAAGCGGAGCATCCTGGTACCTAAGGGTCCGTTGCAACCACTTGAGATTCCGAAATGGAAGTGGGAACACATTACCATGGATTTCGTTATGGGTCTTCCTACGGTTTCTCAAGGCATCAATGCTATTTGGGTTATTGTTGATAGATTAACCAAGTCTGCTCATTTTTGCCGATACGGGAGACTTATTCCCTTGAACGTCTTGCTAGTATGTACGTAAATGAGATCGTGAGGTTGCATGGCATGCCCGTATCCATAGTTTTGGATCGTGACCCAAGATTCACTTCAAGATTTTGGGTTAGCTTGCAAAAAGCTATGGGCACGGATCTACGATTGGGATTCGCATACCATCCTCAAAGCGGACGGACAATCGAAAGGACTATTCAAACTCTTGAAGATTTATTAAGACTCGTGTCCTAGACTTCAAGGGCGGTTGGGATAAGTATTTACCATTGGTGGAATTCTCCTCCTACAACAACAGCTTATCGTGCAAGTATAGGTATGGCTCCATTTGAAGCATTATATGGGCGAAAGTGTCGCTTCTCCAAAGATATGTTGGGGACGAGGTGGGTGAAGCAACAACTGTTGGGACCCGAGTTGGTACATATGACTACGGAAAAGATCCAAATGATTCGACAACATATACAAAACGGCACAAGATCGACAAAAGAGTTATGCGGATCTTCATCGAAAGGACGTGGAATTTAGTGTAGGGGATCATGTATTGTTTCATGAGTTGCTCCATGGAAGGAGTTACAAGATTTGGGAAGAGAGGAAAGCTCAATCCACGATTTATTGGTCCATTTCAAATTTTGACCGAAAGTAGGAAATGTAGCCTATAGACTCGCGTTACTCTCCGAGTATGTCTCGTGTTCATAATGTGTTTCATATATCTCGCATATCGTAAATATGTGAAAGACCCGAACCACGTTATAGAGTTAGAACCGGACGAGATAGCCAAGACTTAACGATGAGGAGGTACTGTCAAGATCTTGGATAGGAAGGAGCATGTCCTACGCAAGAAAGGTCATACCACAAGTTAAAGTTTTGTGGAGGAATCATGCTATAGAGGAAATGACCCGGGAATTGGAAACGGAAATGAAAGCGAGGTATCCTCACCTTTTCAAACACTGTGCACGTCGACGTCAATTTCGAGGACGAAATTTCATAAGGAGGGAGGTTGTAAGATCCCAACTTATTATTAATGAAATTTAATTTTCTATTTATTATTTTGAAATAGTAAGGGTTGATTTGATTAATGTGGATAGTTAGGGTAAAATACATAAATATTTCAAAATAAGCAAGTGGTTATAAAATATTCATTGTTGTCGGAGAATATTCGTCTTTGTTGGGGAATATTAAATGACGCTGGCAATGACCGTGTGGGCCCCATAACTGAAAAAGCGATTGGATGAAGAAAACGACAAATATAAGTTGGTTAAAAATAATTGGCAGTAGTTATTCTGAATTAATATCGTTAAAATACTAAATTGGTTAAAACACAAGAAGCATTACGGTATTGCACCAATTATTGATTCTTGCGTAAGAAGGCACTACTCAATAATGGTTACGTGAATTACTCGCTCAAAGTATTTTATTGATTCAATAATTGTTGCGTTGATATTTTATATATTCTTTGTTGTTTCAATAATTGTCATCACACATTATTTTTCATTATCGAAGCAATAATTCATATTATCTGAATAATATTATTAGATAACATTATTGGCAATGTCTAGAAAGTTACATCTAAGGAGAGGTTTGGTCACCTAATCATTGCGCCAAGAAGGAGAAATCTTTATCGGAAGCCCCTCTTCCACAGGAACCACAGTTGTCAATATTGTGATTTCGTAATATTATTTGTGAATAATTAATTATTGATTCATATGATGAAGAAAATATTGATTTTATGTGGATATAGATGGAGAAAAATTTTAATGTGACAATTGTTGAAAATTGAAATTTTATCTTTTTTCGATAAGATAATTCATTTAAATATATTATTTTAATAATATATTAACGATGATATTTTTACAATGAATGTGGGATATATGAGTATATGAGGAGGAAGAGTATTTTTGTGGCATTAAATGTTTAACACATGTTTTGTGTGTTGGTGGACACAATTATTGACCGAAATTTGATTATAGCCTGTAAAATCGCCCGTTTGTGGATTTCGGTCAATTTCTATTTAGAATTTGGAAAAACTTTCTTCTGCAAAGTTGTAGAGAATTGAATTTCCTATAAAAACTCGCGAGATTCGAATTTTCTGATGAAAGGGCTATTTATTATGAATTATTGAAGTTCCGAAGTTCCGAAATAATTAATTTTTGGGAGTTTTAGTTAATTATTTTGAGAAAAACGTTTTTTTTGCAACTAAGTTGGCCTCACATGTGATTCAAATGGGCTGAGATCAGTTGTCTAGGTGGGCTAAAGAAAATATGAAAATATATTAATATTATATTCATTTTTTCGCTTTGGTGTTCTAAAGCATTTTCCTATAAATAGGGTGCTTAGGTTAGAATTGAAAACACACCGTAAACCCAAGTTTCTCTCTATTTTCTCTCGATATATTGAGCGTATTCTTGTGAGTATACTTTGAGTATTGTTAGACGCGCAAGTTTCCTTCAAAGACTATACCCTAGATTCCATTTAGAAGTACTAATCTTTCGAGGTAAGGGATATTATTTTCTTCTCAAATGATATTATTTCTTCAATATCATTATCTTTGAAATATTGGTTGGAACTTTTTATCAAATTTGGAACTTTTTCATGTCGAGGTTACTATTCATGAGTTACTATTCACGAGTTACTATTCATGAGTTACTATTCACGAGTTACTATTCACAAAGTACTATTCACGTGAAGCGTGAAGATGTTTTTTTGTGGAATTTCTATCTTTTGGTGTTTGAGTTCTTATTCACGATATCAAGACTATTCACGATACTGAAGACTATTCACCAAAAAATAAATTTTTCTTCTTTTGTCCAAAATATCTATTCTCGGATACTAGCTTTGATTGTATCCATGTTTTGATCATTCTTGAATTTTACACCACTATGATTATTTTTGAGGTATTTTGAACATGGATAAAACAAAGTACGAATCCTTAATCCTTGTCATTTTGTTTCAATTGGATTCGTTTCTTTAAAAATATTTTCATCATCCTCGCCTTAAATGATGATATTATTGAATATCTTTGGCCCTGTAGTGCAAAGATGAATGATTTTGAAGAATATCTTTGGGTCAGTAGTGCAAAGATGAGCAGTGTTTAGATGAACATGATTAATCGATGAATATCTTTGGCCTTTAGTGCAAAGATGAATATTTGATTCGGATGTATATTGATTGATGTTACGGTGAATAAAAGATAGGCGATGAACTTTTAAATTCATACATAGAAGATAGTAGTTTGCATTCTCTACTTAACTCTTCTAATGAATTATTATTTCATTGCGAATATTGATTTAAAATTTGTTGTCTATTGTATTCTATTAGATTTTTCCCTGTTGAAGACTAACGGTAATTTGTTGTATATTATCTTAGTCATAATATTCTTTCTTGGGCTAGTTGAGCTCACCCTTTTCCTTTTTGTTCCATTTTTCTTCTCGAGGAGGCGAGAATATAGCGAGTAATGCAGCCTGGGGTAGGGAATGAAGGTTTTAGAAAGGATTGTTTAGTAGTCCTCACCATTTTTGTAAAATAATGTATCAATAAATGTGATGAGGATTTATTTGAGTATAGATATTGTCTAGAAGATAATATTTGTATTCAAACTCACAGTTTTACTGTTGTAATAATAAAGTTGTAGTTGTTTCTGTACCATGTATTGACAACTCAGAATAGGTGATGTATACCTATTTTGGGGGCGTCACACTTTCTATTTTCCTATAAATAGGATGCTTAGTTAGAATTGAAAACCACACCAGAAGTTCAGAGAATTCTTCTATAATCTTGAGCGTATTTTTTTAGAGTTTTAAGAAGCTTTGAGCGTAGTGTAAGTTTTCTTCAAGAATATCCTCGCCTCTACCGATTGGAATACTATTCTTTTACCGGTAAGGGATATTATTTGTTGTACTCGTAAGGGGTATTCTTTCTTTCTTATTCATGAAGAGAACTTCTGTTATTCCATTCTTTATTATTCTATTAGAATAACTCAGATAATGCCAAGCTACCCTATACTTGGTGAAATTCTTTTGTTATTACATTTTTTATTATTCTATTGGAACATACTGTCTGTGCTTTACGCATGACCTGGTTCTATTATTTATCATTCTGTTGGAACATCCTGTATGTGCTTTACGCATGACCTGGTTCCGTTAATTATTATTCTATTAGAATATCACATGCGTGCGTTCACGCGTGATTCGATTCCGTTATTTATTATTATGTTGGAATAATAACCGTCTGCAATGGCCTATCGCATGTACGGTGATTTCTTTTGTTATTTCAATCTTTATTATACTCAGTTGGTTAAAGTTTTGACTTCTATACTCCATGAAATTAGTGGAATATCCTTGATATTTGCGCTTCATCCAGTATCTTTTCATGGAAATATTCTTCTGAGCATTCTTGAGTATTACTCTATAAAGAAGTAACATGTTGACAATTTGGACATTATTAGTTCCTGGATAAATTAATTCTTGAACTTGTTTTATTGAATTTTTATATCCTTGTCATTATCCTCATATTTATATTATGTTGAAAGTCATCTGTGGCCTGTAGTGCATAGATGGACTTGGTATGATTATGACCAGGGATTATTCGGTGTAATCATGACCGTAATATTACAAATGATGTGGAAAAAGTCCTCATTGGCCTGTAGTGCATTGATGGACAGTTGTTGGCATGATCATGACCATTGATGAATACACGAATATCCTTGGCCATAGTGCAGGGATGATGTGGATTATTTATTAAGTTGATTCTCAGCGATAAAAGTAATGAAAAACCTTTTAAATCATAGAAGATAGTAGATTTTATTCTCTACTTGAATCTTCTAATGGATTGCTTGCTCCGCTGCAGTTAAACTTGATGTTTGTTATATTTTATCAGTTTAACACTGTTGAAGGCTAATGATAATTTATTATGCATTATATTAGTCATAATATTTCTTACTGGGCTAGTTGAGCTCACCCTTTTACTTTCATTATTCTCTTCAGGAAATGAGAACGTAGCAGGGACTAGTCGGGGAATAGAGTGATGGTCCTAGATGGTGCATTAGTAGTCCTCACTATTCTGTGAAATAGTGTGATAATAAATGTAATGAAGACCCCATTGAGTTTGTATATTGTCTAGATGACAATATTTATATTAAAACTCACAGCATATGTTTAGTCATATTTTACACGACTGTTGTATAATTAAGTTTGTATTTGAATTATGTACTATGTATTTGGCGACTCAAGATGGGTGATGTATACGTATTTTGGGAGCATCACAATTGGTATCAAAGCTTAGGGATATGATCCCTGGCTAAGATGTGAGAATAGAACTAGGAGGGGAGAGCGGGGAATTCCTTCGCTAGTATGACCTACCTAAGTTTATTTGGTATTTAATTGATCGGTCAGAATATAGGGATAATATGTTACATGTCAATTAACCTTTGTTTTGTGGAAGTATCTGAAAATGACATCCGAGAATGTTGAGAATAGCAATGGAGCACAGGAGACCGTTGATTCACCACATATCAATAATCAAGATAATGTGCATCAGGAAGGAGACAATCCTTATGCAAACAACAACACTGACCAAATAATGAATGATGGAATGTTCAGAGGCTTTATGCAATTTATACAACAGCAGGCGAGAGTGGCTCCTGTCCAAAATGTAGGTGGAAACACTGGAAACTCTCGGACGGTCACCGCTAAACAGTTCAAGGAGCTAGGACCACCGGAGTTTATTGGAGAGCCAAAACCACTTAAGGCGGAAACGTGGATAAAGCAGATCACCAAGATATTTGATGTCTTGGGATGCGCCGAGGAGCAAAAGGTTCCCTTTGCCTCCTTTATGTTGCTAGGAGAGACAAATTACTAGTGGGAATCGGTAAAGCGTACTCAACCTGCCGCACTGAAGATGTCTTGGGAGAAGTTCCAAGAACTGTTCAATGACAAGTACTTTCCCGAAAGTATTCGTCACATGAAGGAGGTAGAGTTCATCAAGTTGGAGCAGAATAATGTGACCGTGTCGCAGTACGAAACTAAGTTTGCCGAGTTGTCCCAGTTTGCGTCCCACTTGGTTGATAATGAAGAGAGAATGATGCGGATGTTTTTAAGAGGTTTGAAGACGGAGATACGTCAATATCTTATTTCTCATAAACTGTGTTTGTATTCAGATGTTATAAATAGGGCTCAGTTAGTGGAGCGCGATAACGAGTCAACGCAACCAAAAGAGAGCAGCCGGCAAAATGATAATACTAGTGAGAGCAGTCATCGAAGCGGTGACAACAAGCGTGGAGGGAATCAACAGGCCAGAAATGGTAACCACTTTGGTGGTAATCAGGGCCAAAACAATAAGAATGGACATTTCAAGAAGAGGAGATTCAACAATGATGGAAAGACGTCAGCATCATCACCTGTTGTTAAGGAAGGAGAACGACCACCTATCATATGCTTCAAATGCGGAGGGGAGGGACACATCAGTCCAAACTACGCGATACCGTCCAAAGCATGTTATAATTATGGAAGAGAAGGTCACTTATCCCGATTTTGTCATTCACCGAAGACAAGTTCAGCTAGAATGGAGGCACCAAAGGCCGTCCCAGAAAAGTCAAAACCGGTAGTGCAAGGGAAAGCGTTTGTTGTGACCTCCTAGAAAGCAAGGAACCCGAACGAGATCATCACGGGTAAGCTTATCATAAACTCTAGCGAAGTCTATACCTTATTTGATACCGGTTCCACCCATTCTTTTATTTCTCCTATTTGCGCTCAACGATTAAATTTGACTCCGGAGAAATTAGACTTTGACTTATCTGTGGAAACTCCATTGGGAGAAACTTTCATTACATCCACTGTTTATAAGTCTTGTTTGGTTCAAATCGGTACCCTCACATTACCTGTCGATCTTATTTCATTAAAAATTCTTGCATTTGATGTGATTCTAGGGATTGATTGGTTAACTACTCATCATGCTAAAATTGATTATTTTCGTAAGGTTGTTAGCTTTCATATTCCTAATCAACCTATTAAGCTTAATTGAGCGCGATTTAAACCATTAAAATCAATCATGGTCATGTCAAGCCATAAAGCTATTCGCTTATTGAAAAACGGATGTCAAACTTTCTTAGCTCATGTCACGGATCTAAACAAAAATACGCCGGTTTTGAATGATATTTCTATTGTTAATAAATTTCTCGACGTATTCCCGTAAGAACTTCTGGCCTACCCCGTAGCGTGAAATTGAATTTTGTATCGACCTTGAACCGGCAGACAAAACCCATTTCCAAAGCCCCATATCGAATGGCTCTATTGAACTTCGTGAGTTAAAGACCCAACCGCAGGAATTGTTAGACATTGGCTTTATTCGTCCTAGTACTTCTCCTTGGGGTCCTCCCTGTTTCTATTCGTGAAGAAGAAAGATGGGAGTATGCGACTTTGTATTGATTATCGGGAGTTGAATCATGTCACCAGTCAAAAATAAAGTACCCATTGACACGTATTGATGACCTTGCTTTGACCAAATAAGTAAGGAGCCAAATTCTTTTCAAAGATTGATCTTCGTTCTGGATATCACCAATTGAAGATTAGAACAGATGAAATTCTAAATACGGCTTTCAAAACTCGGTACGGGCATTATGAATTCCTAGTCATGTCTTTTGGATTGACTAATGCTCCTGCTGCCTTCATGGATATGATGAACTAAGTATTTAAGGAATATTTGGATGACTTTATGGTCATCTTTATTGATGACATCCTTATTTATTCCAAAAGCCGTGAAGATCATGAGCAACACTTGAGGCTGGTACTCCAAAAGCTTCGTGAATACAAGCTTTATGCCAAGTTGAAGAAATGCGTGTTCTGGCTTGAGGAAGTAGCATTCCTTGGGCACGTAGTATCAAGTCATGGAATATCTGTTGACCTGGCAAAAATTGAAGCAATTCAAAGCTGGGAGCAACCTAAATCAATGACCGAAATATGTAGCTTTCTCGGTTTAGCTGGTTATTATCGGAGATTCGTGGAAGGATTTTCTCGAATTGCTACTCCATTAACTCAGCTGACTCAGAAAGATACAAAGTTCGGTTGGAGCGAAGAATGTGAGAAGAGTTTTCAAGAACTCAAGAGGAGACTCATTTTAGCAGATGTTCTGACAATACCATCTGGCTCGGATGGATTTTTCATCTACAGTGATGCTTTGGGCAAAGGGTTGGGATGTGTTCTCATGCAACATGGGAAAGTCATAGCCTATTCCTCGCGACAACTCAAAGAATATGAGAGGAATTATCCTACTCATGATCTAGAGTTAGCAGCTGTTGTCTTTGCACTTAAAATTTGGAGGCATTACTTGTATGGGGAGAAAGTGGAGATCTTTACGGATCATAAAAGCCTCAAATATTTCTTCACTAAAAAGGAACTCAACATGCGACAACGACGTTGGCTTGAAGCTCATTGAAAGATTATGATCATACCATCCAATACCATCCCGGAAAAGTTTAACGTGGTAGGCGACACATTGAGTATAAGATCATATGCAAGTACGAGTGTGATATTGTCAACGTAAAGGCCCATTTTGTGTGACTTGCAAAGGATGGAGATAGAGTTAAAGACTCAGGGACCCATGTGATGATGGCGAATATAAGAGTAGAACCGACTTTAATCGATAAAGTTAAAGTCGCCAAGCTACTGGACTCAGAGTCGGCGTCATGATGAGGAAGAAAGTGCATGAAGGTGCTATCTTAGGAAGCAAGAATCGATGAAGAAGGAATACTTGAGTCAACTCCGGACTTTTGTGTTCCTAACACCGATTTAAATTATAAAATCATGATGGAGGCACACAACACACCGCTTTGCAATCCATCTCGGGAGTACCAAAATGTATCATGATCTTCGTCGTACATTTTGGTGGAGCAATATGAAGAGAGAGATAGCGTTGTTTATCTCAAGGTGTCTAACTTGTCAACGAGTTAAAGCGGAGCATCAAGTACCAAAAGGTCCATTCAACCACTTGAAATTCCGAATGGAAGTGGGAGCACATTACCATGGATTTCAAGCATGGTCTTCCCAAGGTTTCTCAAGGCATAGATGCAATTTGGGTCATTGTTGATAGATTGACCAAGTCTGCTCACTTCTTACCTATACGAAAAACTTATACACTTGAACGTCTTGCTCGTATGTAAGGCTGTAAAATGAGCAAACAGTTCGGACTCGATTCGTACTCGCTCGACTAAAAGTTCGATTCGAGCTCAACCCAAAATATAAATGAGTCAAATATGAGCACATTTTAAAGTTCGATAAATTACTCAAACCTCATCAAATTATAATTTTCTATTGATACTCGGATCATATTCGTTGAAAAGTCCAAACTACTTGGGCTCGATTCGGAATCGTGCTCGACTCGGTAGCTAAATGAGCCTCAATCAAACCTTATTTTATACTCGATAAATTTTGTGAACCAAATCTGAGTAACTCAATACTCTGATCGACTCGGTTCATTTACACCCTTACTCGTATGTACATAAACAAGGTTGTAAGATTGCATGGTATGCCAGTATCCATAGTGTCTGATCGAGACCCAAGATTCACTTCACGATTTTGGGTTAGTTTGTAAAAAGCTATGGGCACGGATTTACGATTTAGCCTGGCATATCATCCTCATACGGATGAGCAATCGGAGAGGACTATTCAAACTCTTGAAGATCTATTAAGACTCTGTGTCCTTGATTTCAAGGGAAGTTGGGACAAGTTCTTACCATTGGTGGAGTTTTCCTACAACAACAGTTATCAAGCAAGTATTGGCATGGCTCCATTCGAAGCGTTGTATGGAAGAAAGTGTCATTCTCCAATATACTGGGATGAGGTGGGTGAAGCAAAATTATTGGGACCGGAGTTGGTACGTATGACTACGAAAAAGATTCAAACAATCCGGCAACGTATAAAACTTCACAAGATCGACAAAAGAGTTATGCTGATCTTCATCGAAAGGACGTGGAATTCGATATTGGAGATCATGTGTTGTTACATGTTGCTCCATGGAAAGGAATTATGAGATTTGGAAAGAGAGGAAAGCTCAATCCTCGATTCATTGGCCCATTTTTAATCCTCGATCGAGTAGGAACTGTGGCGTATAGACTCGCTTTACCGCCAAGTATGTCTCGTGTTCATAACGTTTTTTACATATCCATGTTACGTAAATATGTGGAAGACCCGAACCACATTATTGAGTTAGAACTGGACAAAATAGCGGAAGATTTTACGTATGAAGAGGTTTCTGTTCAAATCTTGGATAAGAAGGAACATATTCTACGCTCCAAGGTTATACCTCAAGTCAAAGTTTTGTGGAGAAACCACGATGTTGAGGAAATGACCTGGGAGTTAGAATCTGAAATGAAATCAAGGTATCCTTACCTCTTTGACATACCAGTGCACGCATTTAATTTCGAGGGCAAAATTTCATAAGAAGGGAGGTTCAAGACCCCAACTTTTATAAATAAAGATGAATTTTCTATAATTATCATTTTTAAATTTGATATAATGTTATAGTTGTGGGTAATATTTATAAATTTTGTAAAGTACGCAAGTTGTTATATAATATTCGATTGGTCGGGGAATATTCGTTTTAACAGGGAATATTCGTACAACGGCACAATCATTGGTGGACCCCACAACGGAATTATTGTCGGATTGAGAAAATGATAAAAATACTTTATAAAAATAACGGCGGAAGTTTTACCGTTAACTATTGAAACACCCTGTGACGCCCCCAAAATAGGTATACATCACCCATTCTGAGTCGCCAAATACATGGTACAAAAATAAATACAACTTCAGTAATATAATTTAAATGCGAGAATACAACGCCTTATATCTTGTAAGTTTGAATAAAAATATTGTATACTAAAGAGTATACAAACTCAAAAGGAGTCCTCATTACAATTATTCAAACATTATTTTACAGAAATAGTGAGGACTGCTAAAACATCTTTCTAGAACCATCACTCCGTACCCAGACTAGTTCCCGCTATGTTCTCACCTCCTGAGAAAAATGGAACAAAAAGGAAATGGGTGAGCTCAACTAGCCCAGTAAAGAATATTATGACTAAGATAATATACAACAAATTATCGTTAGTCTTCAACAGGGAAAAATCTGATAAAATATAATAGCCAACAAGTTTTAGATCAACAACTCGCAAATGAAAACAACAATCCATTAGAAGAGTCAAGTAGAGAATGAGTTCTCTACTATCTTCTAAGATTTAAAAGTCCATCATCAATATTTTATCCTCAGTAACAACAATCAATATACATCTTTAATAAAATATTCATCTTTGCACTATGTGCCAAAGATATTCATTCAGTATCACCAATTGGTCATGTTCATCTCAACACTGCTCATCATTCTGCACTACGGCCAAAGATATTCATCGATTAATCATTTATTCGCACTACTGGTGCCAAAGATATTTAATAATATCATCATTTAGGACTAGGGATGATGAAAAGTATTTTAAAGAAAATGAATCCAGTGAAACAAAATAACAAATATTAGAGATTCGTATTACAGTTTATCCAAGATCAATAATACTCCATAATCACCAATTTCGAAGCAAAATTTAAGAATAAAGATCAAAACATGGATACAATCAAAGATAGTAACCATAATAGACATCTTGGACAAAAAAGAGAAAATTTTATTTTTTGATGAATAGTACCGTATTCTTGAATAGTGTCGTATACGTGAATAGTAACCCCGACACAAAAAGTTCTAAATTTGATAAAAAGTTCATACCAACATTTCGGTATAATGATATTGAAGAAAATATCATTTTAAGAAGAATATAACACCCCTTACCTCAAAATATAAAGATTTACGATCGGAATATCGGTATATAAGGTCAAGGAAACTTGCACCGATTAATAGAAACTCACAAAGTATCTAAATACTCACAAAATACACTCAATAATCTAGAGAGAAAAGAGAAAACTTGTTTCGGTGTGATTTTCAATTTAACTTAGCCTCTATTTATAGAAAAATGTTATCACGTACCAAGCAGACTTAAACTGCAACTCGATGGCTTTACTCGCTACTATTCCCACCCACCACATTTGAAATAAAATTCAGCACATTTTTTTTACCAACCAAAAGTGGGGCCCACCAATTCTAGAATTTTCCACCAAAATGATAAATTCAAAATTCAACAATTTCGAACCAACCACCTCTTAAAATTCATAACAAATCATACGTTTATTTTAACGGTTCAAAATTTGTGGACATATACTCAACTTATATATGCATAACATATCCAAAAATCATAACGATCCAACTATTCGGATTAAAAATTATAACTCACTTAATATATCTCAAAAACACTTTGGTTTAATTTTTAATACCTCCATTCCGACAAAAATCTTGATAAAACACCTCAACATTAACTTCTTCATTTTTAACCACAATAAATATATCCAACATTTATATCCACATAAAATAAATATTTTCTTATCATATGAATCAATAATTAATTATTCACAAATAATATTACGTAATCACATTTATGACAACCAAAGCCGCTCAGGAAGAGGGGCTTTCCAATAAGAATTTCTCTCATCGGGCGCTCAATTAGGTGACCAAACCTCTCATTGACAAAACTTTCTAGACATTGCCAATAATGCTATCTAATAATATTATTCAAATAATATGAATTATTGATCTGATAATGGAAAATACTGTGTAGTGACAATTATTGAATCAACAATAATATAAAATATCAACGCAGCAAATATTGAATCAATAAAATAAAATATTGAACAGTAACTATTGTAACAATTATTGAGTAGTGCCTTCTTACGTAAGGATCAATAATTCATCAATACTGTGCATCCATGCAGACATCGTATTTTAACCACCAAAGTATTCCAAGCGATTGTTACTCAGAATAACTACGCCGTTATTTATAAAAACTCAAAATTGTCATTTTCTTCATCCGATAGTTATTCTGTTATGGGGCCCATAAATGACTGCACCGTCGTATGAATATTCCCCGATAACAAGAATATTCCACGACCAAACGAATATTCCCCGACAACAATGATTATTTTATAACCACTTGCATATTTTGCAAAATTTGCACATTTCACCCATAACCAGAGAATTATATCAAATTAATACCTTATTATTCACAAATATAATTAGAGGAAATTTGATTTTATTTATAATAAGTTGGGTGTGACGCCCCCAAAATAGGTATACAACACCCAACCCATTCTGAGTCGCCAAATACATGGTACAAAAACAAATACAACTTCAGTAATACAATTGTCGTGCAAAATACGACAACACATATACTGTGAGTTTAAATACAACTATTGTCTAATAGACGAAGATAAAAACTCAAAAAGGGTCCTCATTACAATTATTGATACGCTTATTTCACGTAAGAATAGTGAGGACTACTAATGCAACCATCGGACCGTCAATCCATTCCCCGACTAGTCGCCTATATTCTCATTTTCAAGAGAAACGGTGAAAGAAAGGGTGAGCTCAACTAGCCCAAGAAAGAATATTATGACTAAGATAATATACAACAATTTATCATTAGTCTTCAACAGGAAAAATCGATAAAATATAATAGACAACAAGTTTTAGATCAACAACTGCATGGAATAAGCAATCCATTTAAGAGTCAAGTAGAGAAAAATTCTACTATCTTCTAAGATTTAAAAGTTCATCATCAATATTTTATCCTCAGTAACATCAATCAATATACATCTTAAATCAAATATTCATCTTTGCACTCACAGCCAAAGATATTCATTTGTAGATCACCAGTTGGTCATGTTCATCTCAATACCTATTCATCTTTGCACTACGGCCAAAGATATTCATTAGGTAATCATTCATCTTTGCACTACTGAGCCAAAGATATTCATCGATTAATCATTCATCTTTTGCACTACGGTGCCAAAGATATTCAAGAATATCATCATTTAGGACCGAGGATGATGAAAAATATATTAAAGAAAAACGAATCCGGTGAAATAAAAGATCAAATATTAGGGATTCAGACACGGTTTATCCAAGATCAATAATACTCCATAATAACCAATTTTGAAAAAAATTCAAGAATAAAGATCAAAACATGGATACAATCAAAGATAGTAACCATAATAGACATCTTGGACAAAAAAAGAAGAAAATTTCATTTTTAGGTGAATAGTGTCAGTATTCATGAATAAAGTCAGATACGTGAATAGTGCCAGATACGTAAATAATAACCCCAACACAAAAGTTCTAAATTTGATAAAAAGTTCGCACTCAATATTTCTAAGATAATGATATCAAGAAATAATATTATTTACGAAGAAAATAACATCTCTTACCTCAAACGAACAGTACTTCTGATCGGAATATCGGATATAGTATTGAAGGAACTTGCACCGTATAGCAACACTCAAAGTATCAAAATACTCACAAGAATACGCTCGATAATATAGAGAGAGAAAGAGAGAAAACTTATGTTTCTGGTGTGATTTTTAATTCTAACTTAGCCCTCTATTTATAGAAAAATGTTAAAGACGTCAAAGGCAGGACTCGACACGCAATCTAATATTTTTTACCGCTACTATTGCCACCCACCACATTTGAAATAAAATTCAGCACATTTCTTCACCAACCACAAGTGGGGCCCACTCAATTCTAGAATTTTTTACCAAAATGATTTATCATTTAAACAATAATCAAAAACTTTAATAATTCATATAAAATAGCCCGTTTATCAGAAAAATACGAATTTTATGTCCATTCCATACGAAATCGAATTCTCTACAACTTTGTAGCTTTGAGTTTTTCCAAATTCTAAACAGAAAAATACCTGAAATCCACAAACGGATGATTTTTAAATACTTCCAATCCGACAAAATACTGATAAAACATCTAAGCATTAATTCCTTTATTAATAACCACATAAATAAATCCATCATTTATATCCACATAAAATAAATATTTCTTATCATATGAATCAATAATTAATTATTCACAAATAATATTACGTAATCACATTTATGACAACCAGTCGCTCCCGTGAAAGGGGCTTTTCGATAAGGATTTCTCCTCATTGGCGCCGCAATTAGGTGACCAAACCTCTCTTTCGATGTAACTTTCTAGACATTGCCAATAATGCTATCTAATAATATTATTCAAATAATATGAATTATTGATCCGATAATGGAGATATTGCGGGCGATGATAATTATTGAACAACAATAATATAAAATATCAACGCAAAGAATTATTGAATCAATAAAATAAAATATTGAGCAAGAAATCATCGTGACAATTATTGAGTAGTGTCTTCACGTAAGGATCAATAATTCAACAATATTGTGTAATACCGTGCTTCAATGCAACCACGCCAGATTAATGTATTTTAACCACCGGGTATTCCAACAAAGTGTTAATTCAGTAATAACTACGCCGTTATTCAATTTTGTCATTTTTTTCATCCAAGACGGTTATCCGTTATGGGGCCCACAAATGGTCATACCGTCATGCGAATATTCCCCGACAATGCAAGAATATTCCACCACCAAACGAATATTCCCGACAAAATGAATATTTTATAACCACTTGCTTATTTTGCAAAATTTTCACATTTCACCCATAACCAAAGTATTATATCAAATTAACTCCATATTATTTCAAGATAATAAATAGAGAAAATTAAATTTTATTTATAATAAGTTGGGGTCTTACAACCTCCCCTCCTTATGAAATTTCGTCCTCGAAATTGACGTACGTACCTAGTGTTTCAAAAAGGTGAGGATACCTCGCTTTCATTTCTGATTCCAACTCCCAGGTCATCTCTTCAATAGCATAGTTTCTCCACAAAATCTTAACTTGTGGTATAACCTTGGTGCGTAGGACATGCTCTTTCCTATCCAAGATCTTAACAGGTACTTCTTCGTACGTTAAATCTTCGGCTATCTCGTCTGGTTCTAACGCAATAATATGGTTCGGGTCTTTCACATATTTACGAAGCGTGGATATGTGAAAAACATTATGAACACGAGACATACTTGAAGGTAATGCGAGTCTATAGGCCATATTTCCTATTCGGTCAAGAATCTCAAATGGACCAACAAATCGTGGATTGAACTTTCCTCTCTTTCCAAATCTTGTAACTCCCTTCCATGGAGCAACACATAACAATACATGATCCCCAATATTAAATTCCACATCCTTTCGATGAAGATCAGCATAACTCTTTTGTCGATCTTATAAGGTTTGAATACGTTGTCGAATCATTTGGATCTTTTCTGTAGTCATGCGTACTAATTCTGGTCCCAACAACGTTGCTTCTCCCACCTCGTCCCAACATACTAGAGAACGACACTTTCGTCCATACAACGCCTCAAATGGAGCCATGCCTATACTTGCTTGATAACTGTTGTTGTAGGAGAATTCTACCAATGGCAAGTACTTATCCCAACTCCCTTTGAAATTTAGGACACAAAGTCTTAATAGATCTTCAAGAGTTTGAATAGTCCTCTCTGATTGTCCGTCCGTTTGAGGATGGTATGCCGAACTGAATCGTAAATCCGTGCCCATAGCTTTCTGCAAGCTAACCCAAAATCATGAAGTGAATCTTTGGTCACGATCTGAAACTATGGATACTGGCATGCCATGCAATCTCATAATCTCATTCACGTACATACTAGAAAAATGTTCAAGGGAATAAGTCTCTCGTATAGGAAAGAAATGGGCAGACTTGGTTAATCTATCAACAATAACCCAAATAGCATCTATGCCTTGAGAAACTTTGGGAAGACCTGTAACGAAATCCATAGTAATGTGTTCCCACTTCCATTTCAGAATCTCAAGTGGTTGTAATGGACCCTTTGGCACTTGATGCTCCGCCTTTACTTGTTGACAAGTTAAACACCTCGAGATAAACTTCACGATCTCTCTCTTCATATTGTTCCACCAAAATGTATGTCGAATATCATGATACATTTTGGTACTCCCAGGATGGATTACAAACGGTGTGTTGTGTGCCTCCATCATGATTCTATGCTTCAAGTCAGAATCGTTAGGAACACAAAGTCTGGAGTTGAATCTTAGTATTCCTTCTTCATCGATTCTCGCTTCTAGAATAGCTCCTTCTTGCACTTTCTTCTTCATCATACGACCTCCGTGTCCGTAGAGCTCGAGCAGCCTTTAACTTTATCGATTAAAGTCGGTTTTACTCGTATATTCACCATCATCATGTGGGTCCGTGGAGTCTTTAATTCTACCTCCATCCTTTACAAGTCATACAGAATGGGCCTTTGCATTGACAATATCGCACTCGTACTCGCATATGATCTTCTACTCAATGCGTTAGCTACTATGTTCGCTTTTCCAAGATGATATTGAATAGTGTGATCGTAATCTTTCAATAGTTCAAGACAACGTCGTTTCCGCATGTTGAGTTCTTTTTGGGTGAAGAAATATTTGAGGCTTTTATGGTCTGTATAAATCTCCACTTTCTCCCCATACAAGTAGTGTCTCCAAATTTTCAACGCGAATACGACTGCTGCCAACTCTAGATCATGAGTAGGATAATTCCTCTCATATTCTTTGAGTTGTCGTGAGGCATAGGCTATGACTTTCCCATGTTGCATGAGAACGCATCCTAACCCTTTGCTCAAGCATCGTCAGATATAACAAATCCATCCCGTACGGATGGTATTGTTAGAATAGAGTCCGTAAATAAGTCTCCTCTTAAGCTCTTGGAAACTCTTCTCGCATTCTTCGCTCCAAACGAATTTTGTATCCTTTCGAGTTAAATGAGTTAATGGAGTAGCGATTCGAGAAAACCCTTCCACTAATCTCCGATAATAACCAACTAATCCCAAAAAGCTACGACTTGACCACCGACTTTGGTTGCTCTAACTTTGTATTGCATCAATCTTCACGGATCCACGGATACTCCATGTTTTGACACCACGTGCCCAAGAAATGCTACTTCCTCAAGCCAGAACTCGCATTTCTTCAGCTTGGCATAAAACTTATTTTCACAAAGCCTTTCAAGTATCAGCTTCAAATGGTGCTCATGATCTTCACGGCTTTTGGAATAGATGAGGATGTCATCAATAAAGACAACAACAAACTGATCCAAATATTCCTTGAATACACGGTTCATCATATCCATGAAAGAAGCAGGAGCATTAGTCAATCCAAAAGACATGACTAAGAATTCATAATGCCCGTACCGAGAGTTCAAGGCAATCTTTGAATATCCTCCATTTTAATTTTCCGGTTCATGATATCCAGAACGAAGATCGATCTTTGAAAAGAATTGTGCTCCTTGCAACTGGTCAAATAGGTCATCAATGCGAGGTAGCGGATACCTATTCTTGATGGTGACATGGTTCAATTCTCGGTAGTCAATATAAAGTCGCATACTCCCGTCTTTCTTCTTTACGGAATAAAACAGAGCACCCCAAGGAGATGTACTTAGATTTAATGAAACCGATGTCTAATAACTCCTGTAGTTGGACTTTTAACTCCTGAAGTTCAATAGGGTCCATTCGATATGGGGTTTTAGAAATGGGTTTTATACCCGGTTCAAGGTCAATAAATAATTCAACATCACGTTCTGGGGGTAGACCGGGAAGTTCTTCAAGAAATACATCAGGAAATTCTCTAACAACAGAAATATTATTCAAATCTGACTTGTTTTTGTTCAAATCCATAACATGGGCTAAGAAAGCTTGACATCCGTTTTTCAATAAACGAATAGCTTTATGGCTTGATATGATAGTGACTGATTTTAGTGGTTTAGTTGTTTGAATTCGTATGACAGGTTGGTTAAGAATATGAAAACTAACAACCTTACGAAAACAATCAATTTTGGCATGATGAGTGGTTAACCAATCAATTCCTAAAATCACATCAAAAGCAAGTATCTTTAAAGAGATAAGATCATGTGTAATGTGATAGTGCCAACTTGGATTAAGCAAGATTTATAAACAATGGATGTAACGAAAGTTTCACCCAAATGAGTCTCCACC
Organism: Panax quinquefolius; assembly: GCA_020205615.1. Taxonomy (NCBI): domain Eukaryota; kingdom Viridiplantae; phylum Streptophyta; class Magnoliopsida; order Apiales; family Araliaceae; genus Panax; species Panax quinquefolius. The sequence continues at coordinate 3,491,478 of CM035164.1, read as the reverse complement.
GATAAATCAAAGTCTAATTTCTCCCGAGTCAAGTTTAAACGTTGAGCACAAGCAGGAGAGATAAAAGAATGGGTAGAACCCAGATCTCAGTAAGGTATAAAATTCACAAGAGTTCAAGATTAGCTTACGTAATCACCTCATTCGGGTTCCTCGCGTTGCCATGATCACGACAAACGCCTTCTAGAGAACCGATTTCGACTTATCCGGACGATCCTTGGAGTCACCATCCCCGTTGAACTTGGTTTTTCATGAAACAATCCCGAGCTATGTGGCCTTCCTTTCCACAAACAGTAACATACCTTGGATTTTGTGGACAGTTTAAGGTGATATGTCCCTCTTTCCGCATTTGTAACATCTAATCTGGCGGTCGTTCTCCTCCCTAGAATTTGTTGTTGGTCGGTGTCTTCTTCTTTGATGTCTTCCGTCATTGTAAAATCTCCTCTTTTCGAAATTTCCACTGACTCACCTCTCCTATTATCATGGCCACGATGACCACCGAGTGGTTACCGCTTTGTTCAGATTTTTCCTCCTCGTTGGTTATCATCGCCTCGATGAATGTTGTCACCAGATGACCTCGGGTTGTGGTCCTCGGTTTGCACATACTCATTATCTCGCTTCTAATAATTGACCCCTATTTACAACATCCGAATATAAAGAAAATTTATAAGATATAAGATATTGCCGAATCTCTAAGCTTTAGACCTCTCGAAACATCCTCTTCATTCGTTTCCTTATTTTCGACCAAATGAGGTGCAAACCTGGATAACTCTGCAAACTTCGCCTCGTACTGGGACACCGTCATGTTATTTTGTTCCAGTCTAATAAACTCTACCTCCTTCATATAACGAATACTTTCAGGAAAGTACTTGTCATTGAATAGTTTCAGAAATGTTTCCCAAGACATATTGAGAAAAGCAGTTGAGTACGCTTCACGACTCCCACCAAGATATCGCCTCACCGCTGGAACATAAAGGTGGCGAATGGAACCTTATGTTCCTCCGTGCATCCCAAGACATCGAATATCTTGGTAATTTGCTTGACCCACGTTTCCGCCTTGATCGGATCCGGCTTTCCAATAAATTCTGGTGGTCCCAAATCCTTGAATCGCTTGGTCATGTGGCCAATCGCACGTTAGTATCACTTCCACCCGTATATTTTTACACGAGTCTCCTCTAAATGATTTTACATGAACTGCAAAAAGCTCCTAAACATTCCATCATTCATCGTTTGCTCGGTAGTGTTATTTACAGGAGGATTATTGCCTTCCTGTTGCACGTTCTCCTAGTTTGTAAATAGAGGTTGTTCCACAGTCTCATAGACTCCATTGTTAACGTTCTCAGCAGCCATTCTTAAATACTGCCATAAAACAATGGTTAATTAAACAAATTAACATATCACATAATATCCCTATATTATGAATGACCAACAAATAAGCTTAGATAGGACACACTAGCGAAGGATTTACTCATCTCTCCCCTCCTAGTTCTATTCCCCGATCTCCGCCAGAGACCATATCCCTAAGCTTTGATACCAACTGTGACGCCCCCAAAATAGGTATACATCACCCATTCTGAGTCGCCAAATACATGGTATAAAAACAAATACAACTTCAGTAATATAATTGTCGTGTAGAATACGACAACGCCTATACTGTAAGTTTGAATACAAATATTGTATACTAGAGAGTATACAAACTCAAAAGGAGTCCTCATTACAATTATTCAAACACTATTTTACAAAAATAGTGAGGACTGCTAAAACATCTTTCTAGAATCATCACTCCGCACTCGACTAGTTCTCGCTATGTTCTCACCTCCCGAGAAAATGGAACAAAAGGAAAAGGGTGAGCTCAACTAGCCCAGTAAAGATTATTATGACTAAGATAATATACAAAAAATTATCGTTAGTCTTCAACAGGGAAAAAACTGATAAAATATAATAGCCAACAAGTTTTAGATCAACAACTGCAGAGGAAACAGTAATCCATTAGAAGAGTCAAATAGAGAATGAGTTCTACTATCTTCTAAGATTTAAAAGTCCATCATCAATATTTTATCCCTGTAACAACAATCAATATACATCTTTAGTCAAATATTCATCTTTGCACTACAGGCCAAAGATATTCATTTGTATCACCAGTTGGTCATGTTCATCTTAACACTTGTTCATCTTTGCACTACGGGCCAAAGATATTCATCAGTTAATCATTTATCTTTGCACTACAGGCCAAAGATATTTAGTAATATCATCATTTAGGACTGAGGATGATGAAAAATATTTTAAAAAAATGAATCCAGTGAAACAAAATAACAAATATTAGAGATTCGTATTACAGTTTATCCAAGATCAATAATTCTCCATAATCACCAATTTTGAAGCAAAATTCAAGAATAAAGATCAAAACATGGATAAAATCAATGATAGTAACCATAATAGACATCTTGGACAAAAAGGAGAAAATTTCATTTTTGGTGAATAAGTGCCGTATTCGTGAATAAGGTCGTGATACGTGAATAGTGCCAGATACGTGAATAGTAACCCAGACACAAAAAGTTCCAAATTTGATAAAAAGTTCATACCAACATTTTAAGATAATGATATTGATGAAAATATCATTTTAAGAAGAATATAACACCCCTTACCTCAAAATATATCAACTTCTGATCGAAATATCGGTATAAGACTGAAGGAAACTTACACTGATTAATAAAAACTCACAAAGTATCTAAATACTCACAAAATACACTCAATAATCTAGAGAGAGAAAGAGAGAAAACTTGTTTCTGGTGTGATTTTCAATTCTAACTTAGCCCTCTATTTATAAGAAAATGTTAAGACGTCAAAGCGGACTTAACTCAAGAACTGATGCTTTACCTGCTACTATTTCCACCCACCACATTTGAAATAAAATTTAGCACATTTCTTCACCAACCAAAAGTGGGGCCCACCAATTCTAGAATTTTCCACCAAAATGATAAATTTTGAAAATTCAACAATTTCTGAACCAGTCACCTCTTAAAATTTATAACAAATAATACGTTCATTTTTAACGGTTCAAAATTTGTAGACATATACTCAACTTATATATGTATAACATATCCAAAAATCACAACGATCCAACGATCGGATTAAAAATTATAGCTCACGCAATATATCTCAAAAACACTGATTTAATTTTTAATACCTCCATTCCAACAAAAATACTGATAAAACACCTCAACATTAACTCCTTCATTTTTAACCGCAATAAATATATCCAACATTTATATCCACATAAAATAAATATTTTCTTATCATATGAATCAATAATTAATTATTCACAAATAATATTACGTAATCACATTTTTATGACAACCAGTAGTTTCCAGGAAAGAGTGGGCTTTCCAATAAGAATTTCTCCTTCTTTGGCGCAGCAATTAGGTGACCAAACCTCTCCTTGATGTAACTTTCTAGACATTGCCAATAATGTTATCTAATAATATTATTCAAATAATATGAATTATTGATCCGATAATGGGAAATAATAATGCAAGTGACAATTATTGAAACAACAATAATATAAAATATCAACAGCAATTATTGAATCAATAAAATAAAATATTGAATAAAGAACTATTGTAACAATTATCGAAGTAGTGCCTTTCTACGTAAGGATCAATAATTCATCAATATCATGCATCCACGCCAGACATCGTATTTTAACCACTGTGTATTCCGAAGCGTTGTTAGCGATAACGACTACGTAGTTATTTATAAAAACTCAAACTTGTCATTTTCTTCATCGATAGTTATTACATTATGGGGCCCTAAATGATCGCACCACCGTCGCATTTAATATTCCCCACAACAAGAATATTCCATGACCAAACGAATATTCTCCAAACAACAATGATTATTTTATAACCACTTGCATATTTTGCAAAATTTGCACATTTCACCCATAACCAGAGAATTATATCAAATTAATACCTTATTATTCACAAATATAATTAGAGGAAATTGATTTTATTTATAATAAGTTGGGGTCTTACACACTTGGTGTTAAAAGTACGATGAATACGCTGTAGTTGCACATAAAGAAGACACAAGTATTGATTATTGATGCTTACGTGAGAAGTCACTCATTTTGTTCAATTATTGTTACATGAATTCTTTGATAGTATTTCACGTTATTTGATACAATTATTGTCAATATTTTATAATCAATAATTGAGATGACAAAGTTACTAATATTATTATTTGCAATATTAACGATGTCTAGAAGTTCTATCAAGGAGAGGTTTGGTCACCTAATTGCGCGCCAATGGGGAGATATCCTTATTGGAAAGCCCCTCTTTCCGGGAACGAATTCGGTACATTAATATTGTGAATTATAATAATGATGATGAGTTTTGTTTTATTAGTATTATTAATGTAATAAAATAGAAAAGCTTTTTATATAAAGCAGAATACTTTTATAAAGTTATTCATTTTATTAGACTATAAATAGAATATATAATATTCTATTATGCATAGTGTTTTCGTATAGTAAAATCTTTTTATATAAAAATGTAATACTTTTATAAAGTTATTTGTTTTATTATACAATAATTAGAATATATTATATTTTATTATGCATAGTATTGCATAGTGCTCAGATAGTGTTTTGTATAGTAAAATCTTTTTATATAAAAATGTAATACTTTTATAAACTTATTTGTTTTATTAGATTTTAAATAATATATATATATATATATATATATATTTAGAATATATTATATTTTATTGCATAGTGCAAAGATAGTATCCTTTCTATTTTCCTATTAATAGGATGCTTAGTTAGAATTAAAACCACACCGAAGTTCGGAGAATTCTTCTATAATCTTGGCGTATTTCTTTAGAGTTTTAAGAAGCTTTGAGGCGTAGTGTAAGTTTTCTTCAAGAATATCCTAGCCCTACCAAATTTTGGAATACTATTCTTTTTACGGTAAAGGATATTATTTGTTGTACTGTAAGTGGGTATTACAGAAGACCCCAACTTATTATTAATGAAATTTAATTTTTCTATTTTGAAATAGTAAGGGTTGATTTGATTAATGTGGATAGTTATGGGTAAAATACTCAAATATTTCAAAATAAGCAAGTGGTTATAAAATATTCATCATTGTTGTCGGGAATATTCGTTTGGTCGTGGAATATCCGCATTGTTGGGAATATTCGTATATGATGGTAGCGACCATGCATGTGGGCCCCATAACGGAAATTGGATGAAGAAAACGACAAATATAAGTTGGTTAAAAATAACTACAGTAGTTATTCACAGATTATCGTTAAAATACTAAATTGGTTAAAACACAAGAACATTACGGTATTGCACCAATTATTGATTCTTACGTAAGAAGGCACTACTCAATAATGGTTACAAAGAATTATCGCTCAAAGATTTTATTGATTCAATAATTCTTTGCGTTGATATTTTATATTCTTTGTTGTTTCAATAATTGTCATCACACAAGATTTTTCATTATCGAAGCAATAATTCATATTATCCGAATAATATTATTAGATAACATTATTGGCAATGTCTAGAAAGTTACATCTCAAGGAGAGGTTTGGTCACCTAATTGCGCAGCCAAGAAGTGAGAAATCTTTATTCGAAAGCCCCTCTTTCCGGAAGCCGCACTGGTTGTCAATATTGTGATTCGTAATATTATTTGTGAATAATTAATTATTGATTCATATGATGAAGAAAATATTGATTTTATGTGGATATAGATGGAGAAAAATTTTAATGTGACAATTGTTGAAAATTGAAATTTTATCTTTTCTCGATAAGATAATTCATTTAAATGTATATATAATAATGGTGATATTTTTACAACGAATGTGGGATATATGAGTATACGAGGAGGAAGAGTATTTTTGTTGCAATAAATGTTTAAAACATGTTAAACATGTCGGTGGACCCCATTTATAGACTGAAATTTGATTACGGCTCGTAAAATCGCTCTGGTTTGTGGATTTTGGTCAATTTACATTTGGAATTTGGAAAAACTTTCTTCTGCAAAGTTGTAGAGAATTGAATTTCCTATAAAAAGTCGCCAGATTCGGATTTTCGGATAAAAGGGCTATTTATTGTGAATTATTGAAGTTCCGAAGTTCCGAAATAATTGATTTTTGGAAGTTTTAATTATTTAAATTAAGAAAAACGTTTTTAATGTTTTGTCACATGGTGGCTGATGTCTTGGACCAAATTAGTGGGTGTAGGAAATTTGAAAAAAATAATATTATTAATTTATTAAATTTTTCGCTTTGGTGTTCTAAAGCATTTTCCTATAAATAGGTGCTTGGGTTAGAATTGAAAATCACAATTTAAATCAAGTTTTCTCTCTCTATATTATCGGCGTTTATTCTTGTGAGTATTTTGAGTATACTTTGAGTATTGCTATACTGATGCAAGTCCAAGTCATAGCTTTATATCAGGTGTTTCAAATTTTAAATCTTGATCTTTCGAGGTAAGGGATATTATTTTTTTCAGTAATGATATTATTTCTTCAATATCATTATGTTGAAATATTGATCCAAGTTTTATCAAATTTGGAACTTTTGGTGTCTGAGTTACTTATTCACGATATCGATTAATTATTCACGATCGACCTACACTATTCACGAATCTGACTATTCATCGAAAAATGAAAAATTTTCTTTTCGCCTAAAATATCTATTAAGGATACTAGCTTTGATTGTATCCATGTTTTGATCATTCTTGAATTTTACACCACTGTGATTATTTTTGAGGTATTTTTGGACGTGAATAAAACAAAGTACTAATCCTTAATCCTTAATCCTTGTCATTTTGTTTCACCTTTGGATTCGTTTCTTTAAAAATATTTTCATCATCTTGATCTTAAATGATGATATTATGGAATATCTTTGGCCCAGTAGTGCAAAGATGAATGATTTCAAGAATATCTTTGGGCCGTGTAGTGCAAAGATGAGCAGTGTTTAGATGAATATGATTAATCGATGAATATCTTTGGCTCAGAAAGTGCAAAAGATGAATATGTGATTCGGATATATATTGATTGATGTTATGAGGATAAAAGATAGACGATGAACTTTTAAATTCATACATGAAGATAGTAGTTTGCATTCTCTACTTAACTCTTCTAATGAATTATTGTTTTCACGCGAATATTGATTTAAAATTTGTTGTCTATTGTATTCTATTAGATTTTTCCCTGTTGAAGACTAATTGTAATTTGTTGTATATTATCTTAGTCATAATATTCTTTTATTGGGCTAGTTGAGCTCGCCCTTTTCCTTTTTGTTCCAGCTTTTCTCGGGAGGCGAGAATATAGCGAAGTACGAAAGTCGAGAGGTATGGATTGAAGGTTCTAGAGAGTGTTGTTTAGTAGTCCTCACCATTTTTGTAAAATAATGTATCAATAAATGTGATGAGGATTTATTTGAGTATAGATATTGTCTATAAGATAATATTTGTATTCAAACTCACAGCTTTTATTGTTGTAATAATAAAGTTGTAGTTGTTTACGTACTCATGTATCGACAACTCGAATGGGTGATGTATACCTATTTTGGGGGTGTCATGCGGTTGGTATCGAGCTTAGGATATGATCTCTGGCGGAGATCGGGAATAGAACTAGGAGGGAGAGACGAGTAAATCCTTCGCTAGTGTGTCCTACCTAAACTTATTTGTTAGTTGGTCAAGATATAAGGATATTATGTGATATATTGATTTCCTTAATTAACCCTTGTTTTATGACAAGATTTGAGAATGTCGATCGAGAATATTAACAATAGAAATGAGGCTGTGGAGACGCTCAGTACTCACCAACGAAGAGAACGTGCAACAGTCGGGCAATGTTCCTCCTGTGAACAACACCACTAAGCGAGATGATGAACGAGGGATGTTTAGAAGCTTTTTGCAGATTCATGCAAAATCGACGAGGAGACTCGTGTTCAAAATCTGAGGAGGAAATGATAGTAATTCACGGGTTGTCACGCCCAAGCGATTCAAAGAGTTGGGACCACCGAATTTAAGGAAAGCCAGATCCGATCATGGTGGAAACATGGGTCAAGCAAATTACCAAGATATTTGATGTCTTGGGATGCACGGAAGAATAGAAGGTTCCATTCGCCACCTTTATGTTCCGTGGCGAAGAGGCGAGATCATTGGTGGGAGTCTCGTGAAGCGTACCCATCCAACTTTTCGGCAAAGATGGGAGACGTCAGAAACTATTTAATGACAAATACTTTCCCGAAAGTGTTCGTCATATGAAGGAAGTGGAGTTCATCGATTAGAAAAAAACAACATGGCGATTTGTCTCTCAAAGACGAGGCAAAGTTTGCAGAGTTATCCCAGTTTGCACCTCATTTGGTGGAGAATGAGGAACGATGACGCGGATGTTTTCGAGAGGTTTGAAACCCGAGATACGACAATATCTCATTTCTCATAAATTTTCTCTATTCGGATGTTGTTAATAGGCTCAATTGTTAGAGCGAGATAACGAGTATGTTCAACCGAGGGACCATAACCGAGGATCGTACCAGAGATAGCGCAACATGAGTAATGATAACAAATGAGGAGAAAAGCAGACGGACAAAATGGTAACCACTCTGGTGGTAATCATGGCCATGAAAATAGAAGAAGCGAGTCGAGAGGAGATTTTAAAAGAGGAGATTTAACAACGACCATGTAAGAAGACAGCAGTCTTGAAAGAATCGGGTTCTAAGGGAGGAGAACGACCACCCGGTCATATGCTATAAATGCGGAAAGAGGGACATATCGGTCCAAACCGTCCACAACATTCAAGGTATGCTATAGTTGTGGAAAGGAAGGACATATCGCTTCGAGATCAGTCGCAGAGCGAAACCTAGTTCGGCGTGGGACGGTGACTCAAAAGATATCCCGTAAAAGTCAAAGTCAACGATTCCGGAAGAAGCGTTTGTTGTGGATGGTCAAAATGCGAGGAACCCAAACGAGGTGATCACGGGTAAGCTATTTATAAATTCTTGCGAAGTTTATACCTTACTTGATACGGTGTTACCCATTCATTTATCTCTCCGCATGTGCTCAACGTTTAAACTTGACTCAGGAGAAATTAGACTTTGACCTATCTGTGGAAACTCCGTTAGAGAAACTTTCATCACATCCAATCGTTTATAAATCTTGTTTGATTCAAGTTAGCACCATTACTTTACCTCATTGACCTTATCTCTTTAAAGATACTTGTTTTTGATGTGATTTTAGGATTGATTGGTTAACTACTCATCATGCCAAAATTGATTGTTTTCGTAAGGTTGTTAGTTTTCATATTCCTAACCAACCTGTTTAGATTTAATTCAAGCAACTAAACCATTAAAATCAATCACCGTCATATCTAATCATAAAGCTATTCGTTTATGAAAAATGGATGTCAAGCTTTCTTAGCCCATGTTATGGATTTGAATAAAGACACGTCAAATTTGAATAATATTCTGTTGTTATTGACTTTCCTGACATATTTCCCGAAGAACTTCCTGGCCTACCCCGTAACGTGAAGTTTAATTCTTTATTGATCTTGAACCTGGTACAAAGCCCATTTCTAAAACCCCATATCGAATGGCTCCTATTGAACTTCAGGAGTTAAAGGTCCAACTACAGGAATTGTTGGACATCGGTTTCATTCGCCCTAGTACATCTCCTTGGGGTGCTCTGCTTTTTATTCGTAAAAAGAAGAAAGACGAAGAAGAAAGAGCGGAGTATGCGAATTTGTATTGATTTATCGGGAATTGAACCATGTCACCATCAAGAATAGGTATCCTCTACCTCGTATTGATGACTTGTTTGACCCGATTGTAAGGGGCACAATTCTTTTCAAAATCGATCTTCGATTCGGATATCATCATTTGAAGATTAGAACCGAGGATATTCCAAAGACCCGCCTTGTAATCCCCAGATGGGCATTATGAATTCTTAGTCATGTCTTTCGGACTAACTAATGCTCCTGCGGCTTTCATGGATATGATGAACCGAGTATTCAAGGAATATTTGGATCAATTCGTTCTTGTCTTTATTGATGACATCCTCATATACTCCAAAAGTCGTGAAGATCATGAGCACCATTTAAAGCTGGTACTCCAAAGGCTTCGTGAAAACCAACTATATGCCAAATTGAAGAAATGCGAGTTCTGGCTTGAGGAAGTAGCATTTCTTGGGCACGTGGTGTCAAAACATGGAGTATCCGTGGATCCGGCGAAGATTGATGCAATACAAAGTTGGGAGCAACCAAAAGTCGGTGATCAAGTCACGTAGCTTTTTGGGCTTAATTTGGTTATTATCGGAGATTCGTGGAAGGGTTTTCTCGAATCGCTACTCCATTAACTCATTAACTCGAAAGGATACAAAATTCGTTTGGGAGCGAAGAATGCGAGAAGAGTTTCCAAGAGCTTAAGAGGAGACTTATTTTAAGCACCTATTCTAACAATACCATCCGGTTTGGATGGATTTGTTATCTACAATGATGCTTGTGTGCAAAGGGTTAGGATGTGTTCTCATGCAACGTGGGAAAGTCATAGCCTATGCCTCGCGACAACTTAAAGAGTATGAGAGGAATTATCCTACTCATGATCTAGAGTCAGCAAAGCAATCATTTCGCGCTAAAATATGGAGGCATTATCTATATGGGGAGAAAGTGGAGATATATTCGGACCATAAAAGCCTTAAATATTTCTTCACTCAAAAAGAACTTAACATGCGCTGGCAATGACGTTGGCTCGAGCTATTGAAAGACTACGACCACACTATTCAATACCATCCCGTAAAAGTTTAACGCGTGATAGTAAATTGACGCATCGAGTAGAAGATCATATGCGGGAATGAGTGCGATGATGTCAAGTATATCGCGACAGAGCCAACTTTAATAGAAAAAGTTAAGGTTGCTCGAGCCACCGGGCCTTGAGTCGATGCGTATGAAGAAGAAAGTACAAGAATGAGCTATTCCTAAGCGAGAATTGATGAAGAAGGGATACTTGAGTCCACTCTAGACTTTGTATCCCTAACGACTACGATTTGAAGTACAAGATTATGATGGAGGCACACAATACACCATTTGCAATCCATCCTGGAAGTACTAAAATGTATCGTGATCTTGACATACATTTTGGTGGAACAATATGAAAGAGAGATTGCAAAGTTTATCTCGATGTGTTTAACTTGCTAACGTAAAAAGCGAGCATCTAGTACCTAAGGGTCCGTTGCAACCACTTGAGATTCGAAATGGAAGTGGGAACACATTACCATGGATTTAATTACGGGTCTTCCTACGGTTTCTCAAGGCATCAATGTTATTTGGGTTATTGTTGATAGATTAACCAAGTCCGCTCATTTCTTGCCGATCGAGAGACTTATTCCTTGAACGTCTTGCTAGTATATGACGTGAATGAGATTGTGAGGTTGCATGGCATGCCCGTATCCATAGTTTTGGATCGTGACCCAAGATTCACTTCAAGATTTTGGGTTAGCTTGCAAAAAGCTATGGGCACGGATTTCTGATTGAGATTAAGATACCATCCTCAAGCGGACGGACAATCGAAAGGACTATTCAAACTCTTGAAGATTTATTAAGACTCGTGTCCTGAGACATCAAGGCGGTTGGGATAAGTATTTACCATTGGTGGAATTCTCCTACAACAACATTTATCCCAAGCAAGTATAGGTGTGGCTCCATTTGAAGCATTATATGGGACGAAAGTGTCGCTCTACAGTATGTTGGGGACGAGGTGGGTGAAGCAACATTGTTGGGACTCGAGTTGGTACGTATGACTACGGAAAAGATCCAAATGATTCGACAACGATATAAACGGCACAAGATCGACAAAAGAGTTATGCGGATCTTAAATCAAAAGGACGTGGAATTTAGTATAGGGGATCATGTATTGTTGCGAGTTGCTCCATGGAAAGGAGTTACAAGATTTGGGAAAGAGAGAAAGCTCAATCCACGATTTATTTGTCCATTTCAAATTCTTGACCGAATAGGAAATGTAGCCTATAGACTCGCGTTACCTCAAAGTATGTCTCGTGTTCATAATGTGTTTCATATATCTGCATTACTTAGTAAATATGTGAAAGACCGAACACGCGTATATAGAGTTAGAACCAGGACGAGATAGCCAGAAGATTTAACGTATGAGGAGGTACTGTCAAGATCTTGGATAGGAAGGAGCATGTCCTACGTAAGAAAGGTCATACCACAAGTTAAAGTTTTGTGGAGGAATCATGCTTTATAGAGGAAATGACACAGGAATTGGAAACGAAAATGAAAGCGAGGTATCCTCACCTTTTTGAAACACTAGGTACGTACGTCAATTTCGAGGACGAAATTTCATAAGGAGGGGAGGTTGTAAGACCCCAACTTATTATTAATGAAATTTAATTTTCTCTATTTTGAAATAGTAAGGGTTGATTTAATTAATGTGGATAGTTATAGGTAAAATACGCAAATATTTCAAAATAAGCAAGTGGTTATAAAATATTCATTGTTGTCGGGGAATATTCGTTTGGTCGTGGAATATTAGATCGTTGGGGAATATTCATAATGACATTGACAAATGATGTGTGTGGGCCCCATAACCGGAAAAGCGATTGGATGAAGAAAACGACAAATATAAGTTGGTTAAAAAATAACTTGGCAGTAGTTATTCATCAATTATCTTGTTAAAATACTCGGTGGTTAAAACACAAGAAGATACATGGTATTGCACCAATTATTGATTCTTGCGTAAGAAGGCACTACTCAATAATGGTTACTGATGAATTCTTCGCTCAAATATTTTATTGATTCAATAATTGTTGCGTTGATATTTTATATTCTTTGTTGTTTCAATAATTGTCATCACACAAGATTTTTCATTATCGAAGCAATAATTCATATTATCCGAATAATATTATTAGATAACATTATTGGCAATGTCTAGAAAGTCGCATCTAAGGAGAGGTTTGGTCACCTAATCAAGGCCAAGAAGAGAGAAATCTTTATCGAAAGCCCCTCTTCCACGAACCGCTCGTGGTCAATATTGTGATTCTGTAATATTATTTGTGAATAATTAATTATTGATTCATATGATGAAGAAAATATTGATTTTATGTGGATATAGATGGAGAAAAATTTTAATGTGACAATTGTTGAAAATTGAAATTTTATCTTTTCTCGATAAGATAATTCATTTAAATGTATATATAATAATGGTGATATTTTTACAACGAATGTGGGATATATGAGTATCTGAGGAGGAAGAGTATTTTTGTTGCAATAAATGTTTAAAACATGTTAAACATGTGATTGGACCCCATTTATCGATTTGAAATTTGATTATAGCTTGTAAAATCGCTTCGTTTGTGGATTTTGGTCAATTTTCATTTGGAATTTGGAAAACTTTCTTCTGCAAAGTTGTAGAGAATTGAATTTCCTATAAAAAGACGCGAGATTAGAATTTTCGGATAAAAGGGCTATTTATTGTGAATTATTGAAGTTCCGAAGCTCCGAAATAATTGATTTTTGGAAGTTTTAATTATTTAAATTATGAAAAACGTTTTTAATGTTTTGTCACATGGTGGCTGATGTCTTGGACCAAATTAGTGGGCGTAGGAAATTTGAAAAAAATAATATTATTAATTTATTAAATTTTCTGCTTTGGTGTTCTAAGCATTTTCCTATAAATAGGGTGCTTAGGTTAGAATTGAAAATCACACCAGAAACTGAAGTTTTCTCTCTCTATATTATCGAGCGTATTCTTGTGAGTATTTTGAGTATACTTTGAGTATTGCTATATCTGGTGCATGTCCAAGTCATGCCTTTATATCCGGTGTTTCAATTTAAGATCTTGATCTTTCGAGGTAAGGGATATTATTTTTTTCGTAATGATATTATTTCTTCAATATCATTATGTTGAAATATTGATATGAAGTTTTTATCAAATTTGGAACTTTTGGTGTTGAGTTACTATTCACGATACTGACTATTCACGATATCGACATTATTCACGAATACTAAGACTATTCAACGAAAAATGAAAAATTTTCTTTTCATCTAAAATATCTATTGTGGATACTAGCTTTGATTGTATCCATGTTTTGATCATTCTTGAATTTTACACCACCACCGTGATTATTTTTGAGGTATTTTGGACGTGAATAAAACAAAGTACTGAATCCTTAATCCTTAATCCTTGTCATTTTGTTTCTTTGGATTCGTTTCTTTAAAAATATTTTTCATCATCTTGATCTTAAATGATGATATTATGGAATATCTTTGGCTTTCAGTAGTGCAAAGATGAATGATTTTGAAGAATATCTTTGCCCGTAGTGCAAAGATGAGCAGTGTTTAGATGAACATGATTAATCGATGAATATCTTTGGCCCGTAGTGCAAAGATGAATATGTGATTCGGATATATATTGATTGATGTTACGAGGATAAAAGATAGACGATGAACTTTTAAATTCATACATAGAAGATAGTAGTTTGCATTCTCTACTTAACTCTTCTAATGAATTATTATTTCATTGCGAATATTGATTTAAAATTTGTTGTCTATTGTATTATATTAGATTTTTCCCTGTTGAAGACTAACGGTAATTTGTTGTATATTATCTTAGTCATAATATTCTTTACTGGGCTAGTTGAGCTCACCCTTTCCTTTTTATTCTATTTTTTTCAGGAGGCGAGAATATAGCGAGTACGAGTCGGGGTATGGATTGAAGGTTCTAGAGAGTGTTGTTTAGTAGTCCTCACCATTTTTGTAAAATAATGTATCAATAAATGTGATGAGGATTTATTTGAGTATAGATATTGTCTAGAAGATAATATTTGTATTCAAACTCACAGTTTTACTGTTGTAATAATAAAGTTGTAGTTGTTTCTGTACCATGTATTGACAACTCAGAATGGGTGATGTATACCTATTTTGGGGGCGTCACATATTCTTTTTTTCTTATTCATGAAGAGAACTTCTGTTATTCCATTCTTTATTATTCTATTAGAATAACTGTATACGCGGGCTACCCTATACTTGGTGAAATTCTTTTGTTATTACATTTTTATTATTCTATTGGAACATCCCTCATGCATGCTTTACGCATGATTCGGTTCTATTATTTATCATTACATTGGAACATCTTGTATGTGCTTTTACGCATGACCGGTTAGATTAATTATTATTTTGTTAGAATATCCTCGTCTCTGCGTTGCGCACGTGACTAATTTCGTTATTTATTATTACATTGGAATAACTTTGTTTCTCTGGCCTCATCGCATGCCTGGTGATTTCTTTTGTTATTTCATTCTTTATTATACTCAGTTAATTAAAGTTTTGACTTCTATACTCCATGAAATTAGTGGAATATCCTTGATATTTGCGCTTCATCCAGTATCTTTTTATGAAAATATTCTTCTGAGCATTCTTGAGTGTTACTCTACAAAGAAGTATCATGTTAACAAATTGGACATTATTAGTTCTTGGATAAATTAATTCTTGAACTTGTTTTATTGAATTCTTATATCCTTGTCATCATCCTCATATTTATATTATGTTGAAAGTCAAATGTGGCCTGTAGTGCATAAATGGGCTTGGTATGATTATGAACAGGGATTATTCGGTGTAATCATGACCGTAATGTTATAAATGATGTGGAAAAGTCCTCATTGGCCTATAGTGCATTGATGGACAGTTATTGGCATGATCATGACTATTGATGAATACACGAATATCATTGACCTGTAGTGCATGGATAATTTGTGGTCGTGATACTAATGAATATCTTTGGCCGTAGTGCAGGGATGATGTGGATTATTTATTAAGCTGAGTCTCAGGGCTAAAAGTAATGAAAAACCTTTTCAATCATAGAAGATAGTAGATTTTATTCTCTACTTGAATCTTCTAATGGATTGCTTGCTTCCATTCACCGCAGATTAAACTTGATGTTTGTTATATTTTATCGGTTTAACATCATTGAAGGCTAATGATAATTTATTACGCATTATCTTAGTCATAATATTTCATCTTGGGCTAGTTGAGCTCACCTTTTACTTTCATTATTCTCTTGAGAAATGAGAACGCTTGAGAGACTAGTCGGGAGCAGTGATGGTCCTAGATGATGCATTAGTAGTCCTCACTATTCTGCGTGAAATAGTGTGATAATAAATATAATGAGAACTCCATTGAGTTTGTATATTTATCTAGATGACAATATTTGTATTAAAACTCACAAAGATATGTTTAGTCATATTTTACACGACTGTTGTATAATTAAGTTTGTATTTGAATTCTGTACCATGTATTTGGCGAATCAAGATGGGTGATGTATACCTATTTTGGGGGCGTCACAACATACATACACACACATGGTGCGGTTTCGGTTTTATGTGTGCAGTTTTGGCTAGTAACCAAACCGTAATCAGAATTTGGTTATTCAACCCACCTAAAACCGCTTACATACGCGGAACCATTAGTGCGGTTTTAATTGAAGTGTGTTCGCGGGTTTTAGTGCGGTTTCGGTTCCAATTTGGTTACTTGCTCAGCCCTAGTCATAATCATACTAATCAACAATCCAGTTATGCACTACGGGCTAAAGATAACTTTCATCACAATATAAGCATGAAGATGATGACAATGATATAAGAATTCAATTAAGTGAGATTAAGGATAAATTTTAAAGATTTATAATTCAATTTATCCAGAGTTTAAGAATGTCCAAATTGTCAACATGATAACTATGACGCCCCCAAAATAGGTATACACCACCCATTCTGAGTCTCCAAATACATGGTACAGAAAACAACTACAACTTCATTATTACAATTGTCGTACAAAATACGACAACACATATGCTATGAGTTTAAATACAAATATTGTCTTCTAGACAATATTCAAACTCAAATAAGTCCTCATTATAATTATTGATACGCTATTTTACAAAAATAGTGAGGACTGTTAAAACAACTTTCTAGAACCATCATTTCATACCCCGACTAGTTCCCGCTATATTCTCACATCCTAAGAAGAAAAATGAACAAAAAGGAAAAGTGTGAGCTCAACTAGCCTAGTAAAGAATATTATGACTAAGATAATGAACAACCAATTATCGTTAGCCTTCAACAAATCAGATAAAATATAATGGACAATAAGTTTTAGATCAATATTCGCAACGGAAATGGCAATTCATCAGAAGAGTTAAGTAGAGAATGAAATCTACTATCATCTATGAATTTAAAAGTCAATCATCAATATTTTATCCCTGTAACATCAATCAATATACATCTTGAATCAAATATTCATCTTTGCACTACGGGCCAAAGATATTCATTTGTATCACCAGTTGGTCATGTTCATCTCAACACCTGTTCATCTTTGCACTACAGGCCAAAGATATTCATCAGATAATCATTCATCTTTGCACTACAGGCCAAAGATATTCAGTTATATCACCATTTGGGACTGAGGATGATGAAAAATATTTTAAAAAAACGAATCTAGTGAGATAAAAGAACACAAATTAGGGATTCGTACTTTAGATAATCCAAGTTCAAAAATACTCCGTAATAAACCATAGTGGAGTAAAATTCAAGAATGAATATCAAAACATGGATACAATCAAATATAGTAACCATAATACACATCTTGGATAAAGAAGAGAAAATTTTATTTTTTTGTGAATAGTGTCGTACACGTGAATAGTGACGTATACGTGAATAGTAACCCAGACACAAAAGATAGAAATTCCACAAGAAAATCATACTCATACGTGAATAAGATTAGTATTGATTCGTGAATAGGTCAGTATCGTGAATAAGTGTCGTATACGTGAATAGTAACCTCGACATAAAAAGGTAGAAATTTCACAATAAAATTCATACCAATATTTTGGCATAATGATATTGAAAGAAAAACATCATTTACGAAGAAAATAACACCCTTTACCTCAAAAGGACAATACTTTCGGCTGAAATATCAGGTATAAGGCTAAAGGAAACTTGCACTGAATAGCAACTCTTAAATTATCTAAATACTCACAAAAATACGCTCGATAATATAGAGAGGGAAAACTTATGATTCTGGTATAATTTTTAATTCTAATTAAGCACCCTATTTATAGAAAAATGTTGGAAGGCCAAAGCATACTGACTTGATACCTAATGGCTTTACTTGTTACTATTCACGCCCACTCCTTTTGAAATAAAATTTCAGCACATTTCTCACCAACCAAAAGTGGGGCCCACCATATTTTTATTAAAAATATTTATTTTCGAAACTTCAATAATTCATAATAAATAGTTCTTTTATCAGAAAAAATTTGAATCTCATGTTTATTCAATAGGAAATTTAATTCCCTACAACTTTGTAGAAGAAAGTTTTTCCAAATTCTAATAAAAAAATGTCTGAAATCCACATACGGATGATTTTTAATACATTCATTCCGAAAAAATACTAGTAAAACACCTCAACATTAATTCCTTCATTTATATCCACATAAAATAAATATTTCTTATCATATAAATTAATAATTAATTATTCACAAATAATATTACAGAACCATAATTTTGACAACCAGGTCGTTCCCAGGAAAGAGAGGGTTTTTCGATAAGAATTTCTCCTTATTGGCGCGCAATTAGGTGACCAACCCTCTTTCCTAGACAGAACTTTCTTAGACATTACCAATAATGCTATCTAATAATATTATTCAAATAATATGAATTATTGATCTGATAATGGGAAATATTGTGCATTGACAATTATTGAAACAACAATAATCTAAAATATCAATATTGCAATTATTGAATCAATAAAATAAAATATTGAACATTAATTACTGTAATAATTATTGAATAGTGACTTCTTACGTAAGAATCAATAATTCAAAAATATTGCATAATACCGTAGTGCTATTGCGCAAACCATGCCAGACATCGTATTTTAACCAACGGGTATTCCAACAAGTTGTTAATTGATGAATAACTACGTCGTTATTTGTAAAAACTCAAACTTGTCGTTTTCTTCATCCGACCGTTTTCTGTTATGGGGCCCACAAATGGTTGCGTCGTCGTACGAATATTCCCCGGCAGCAAGATTATTCCACGACCAAACGAATATTCCCCGATAAAAATGAATATTTTATAAGAACGTACTTATTTTGCAAATTTTGCACATTTCACTCATAACTAAAGCATTATATCAAATTAACACCTTATTATTCACAATAATAATTAGAAGAAATTCGATTTTATTTATAAAAAGTTGGAGTCTTACAATAACTGCTTTGTGGAGTAAAATTCAAGAATAATATTCATGTATCAAAAATAATTTGAACAGGAAAAAATCAATTTTTGTCGTGAATAGTATCCTGTGAATAGTACCGTATGTATGAATAGTGCCCATTAATAGTACTCCGGTATGAAAAGATGAAAATTTAACAAGAATGTTCAAAAAAATATTTCAGTGAAACGATACTAGATGAAGTGCAAATTTCAAGGATATTCTACTAATTTCAAGGAGTATAGAAGCAATACTTATCAACATAAGTGTAGAATTAGGAATATGAAATGAAATAATATTACTTACAACCACAGAGTTTGGAAGAAAATATCATTTCTTACAAATATTGAATGAAAATAGTATCTGTTACCTTAAAAGAAGAGTACTTCTGACTTTTATAGACTGGTATAGCGGAGATATTCTTAAAAAAAACTTGAAATATTTGCAACACTCAAAGTTTCCTTAAATTCAAAAGAAATACGCTCAATATTATAGAAGAAGAATTTTGTGATTCTGGTGTGATTTTTATTTCTAAACTAAGCATCCTATTTATACTATAGAGTATGGAAGAAAATAATATTCTTTACGAATATTGAACAAAAATAATATCCCTTACCTTAGTATGAGACTAAATCTGATTGGTATATAGGAGATATTCTTGAGGAAAACTTGCACTATTTGCTACACTCAAAGTATTCTTATACTAGAAAGAAATGCACCCATTATTATAGAAGAAGAATTCTCTGATTCTAGTGTGATTTTCATTTCTTAACTAAGCATCCTATTTATGGAGAATGGCAGGGCACTATGTAAGAAAATAATCACAGACGCACAATAATATTTTCACGGGCGAAGAATTCGACGAAAATTTGATTTCACTATTCATCATTGTACAATAAAATATTCTAATAAAACAAAAACTTTATATTAAATATAATATATTCTAATTATAATCTAATAAAATAAATAACTTTATATATAATATAAAAAGTATTATGTTTAATATAAAAGGTTTTCTGTTTTATTACTATTATAATAATAATAAAACAAAATTGAGACAATTTTCTACCGACGATTTTGAAAAATGAGTAAGTGGGGCTCCATGTAATAAGACAAACTTATAACAAATACTTCATAACAAAACCCCTCTATTTATATCAAAAATTGAATAAATATTTATCACAAATCACTTATCTTCAATAAACACATTTTAATCTTTCAACAATTAATCATCATTAATATTATAACTCATAATATTGACAACCAGATCATTCACAAGAAAGAGGGGACTTTCCGATAAGAATTTCTCATTATTGACGCGCAATTAAATAACTTAACCCCTTTCCTCGACAGAACTTTCTAGACATTGTCAATAATGCAAATAATAATATGAATAATTGTGTCGTCTTAATTATTGATTTAATAATATAAAATATTATGCGGATGATACTGAGACAATAACTGAATTAATAATATGAGATACTATGCATCAACTACTGTGGCAATTATTAAATGAACTGAGTGACTTCTTACGTAAACATCAATAATCAGAGATATTGTACAATACCGTGTGATACTATGCAACCACACGTATTATTGTTCTTTTATCACCGGTATTTCAACAGTTAACGGTAAAAGTTTTGCCGTTATTTTTATAAAAAGGTTATTTCTATCGCTTTCTATATCCAACAATCATTCCGTTGTGGGGTCCACCAATGATTGTGTCGTCGTACGAATATTCCCCGACAAAAAGAATATTTCCTGACTAAACAAATATTTTATGACAACTTGTTTACTTACAAAATTTGCACATATCACTCATAACTATATCATTATATCAAATCACACTTTATTATTCAAAATAATATTTAGAGAAAATTAAATCTTTATTCATAAAAAGTTGGGAACTTACAAATATTTTAGCAATAGTACTTTTGTAGCTAAATTTTATTTTATAAAAAAGATATAAAATAATGTGTATGGTAAAGGAGAGTGGAAAATTTTATTCCCATCTCTTTGCCTATAAATGCTTTCTTGTAAATTTTGATTACAATCACTGAACCTACCAATGTACAGTAAATTATCTACTAATTAAATTTTAAAATATCATTTTATAAACTAATTTTTTGTAAGAATTTTTTAGAAGTACAACAAGACTCATCTTTTAGTGTCCATAACTGCCTAACTAGATTTCCCATCATAAAATGATGACCATATCTTATTTGTCACAATATTAACAAAAATTACATGAAGTATACATGCAGAATTTTAGTACATCCTATTACAAAATCAAGAATTAATCAAATTTTATTAAAAGAGGAAGAAGTAAATTTACAAACAAACCTCACATAAAGAGAAAATAAACTTTTTATAACGGAAGAATAAACTCACCTAAGTTAGAATCGAACCTGAGATTTTGAAGGGATTTTAATTATTTTTCATTCTCGTCCTTTCCCCTTAAAAAACAACTTACAAACATGGTTTAAAAGTTACATAACTCAATTTTAACCACAAAGACTGGTTCAAGTATTTCAAATCTTTTTTTTAAAAATAAAATAAAATAAGATTCAATTCAAACAAGGTGAGTTAATTGAATGAAGACAATTACGGATACTCGTTTATGTTATCCATTGTAATTAATCTATTTATTATATATTTTACTTATTATAATTACACATTACAAATTAAACATTTCCATAGTTTTATATTCTTAATAATATTTAATATTTTTAAAATTAAAAATTATTATTAAAAAACAAAAAAGATAGAAGGATACTTGACCCAAGCTTGCATTGGCTTGGGCATGGGATAGCTTAGTTGACGTGCTTTAAGCAAGACACTTATTTTAGTTCGAAAATTCGGCCTGGCCATCTTAGTTGGAATATATCTGGGCATAACCTGGTGTAACTTTGCCTGATCAACGGTTAAGACGTGAATAATCGAGCCACGCCGGACCAAGTCAAGTTATGAGGAGTATTTGATTAGCACCGAATGACTGACAGATTCAACTATTCAGTGCGTTTGTTTTGAAAAAAATCGTGTTAAGTCCTATTTTTTTGCTTGAATAGGCTGAATGATTTTTTTTTTTTACAATTTAACTATTATATTAAGTAATATTAAATAAATTTACAACAATTTTGAATTTTTTCAGAGAGGTGAAATAATAAAAATATGTTATTCAGATGTTTCAGACATATCAATTATCAAACAATTTTTTTCATTCAGATTCAGCTCATTCGGATTCAAATTCAAATTCATTCAGTTTTTATCAAACACCCCCTTAAGGGTTGTTTGTTTAGGTCTGAATGACTGAATTGGTCAACCATTAAATGCGTTTGTTTTGGAAAAAAAATCGTCTGAATGACTGAATCGGTCAGCCATTCAGACAATTTGGGCTGAATGGTTTAATGTCATTTTTTAAATTGAATAGGCTGAATGAGGGCCGAATGAAGTTTTTTTTACAATATTAACTATTATATTAAGTAATATTAAATACATTTATAACAAATTTAAATATTTTTTAGAAGGGCAAAACAATAAAAATATGTTATTCAGATGTTTCAGATATGTCAATTATCAAACAATTTTTTTAATTCAGATTCAAATTTAGCTCATTCAAATTCAAATTCAAATTCAGATTGATTCAATTTTTATCAATCACCCCTTAGACTAGGGGTGAGCATGGTGCGGTTTGAAGCTCAAACCGCACACGAAACCGCTTAGGTGCGGTTTGAAAATCCAAAATCGCACATAAAAACATTTGTGATTGGTGCGGTGCGGTTTTAAACCGTAAAATTTGGTTTCATTCGGTGTGATTTCGATTCCAAAACTAATTGAAATAACAAACCCGTAAAATAGTTAGCAAAATTATTCACGCAAACGTATTATGCAACGAACACAATCATGAAGCTAATTTAGCAAAATAGATCCAGGCATCAACAATTATATAGTTAATTAATACTGTGTTATCACATTTGATTTAGGAAATATCAAGCCACTCTTGATTTGCAAACATAATTGATACTATTTATCATTCATTCAACCATGCAATATATGTCTTCTGAAATAAAATGAAGGAGAATATTTTATAGTAGAGAGATTATATATATTTGTAGCAAATTTGAGAAAACATGATGATTATTTGGTACGGTTTCGATTTTATGCGTGCGATTTTGACTAGTAATCAAATCGAAACTGTAAATTTATTTTTTTAACCAATCTAAAAGCGCCACATACGTCAGAACCGTAAATACAATTTTATTTGGTACGGTTGATTTGTACGATATTTAGTACGATTTCAATTCCAATTTAATTCTTTCCTCAACCTTACCTTAGACTCATATGTGCATGTATGCCCGACGATCCTGTTAATTATTTTGAGGAGATTATATTTATATATTCTTTTTCACTCGTAAATTTATTTTATTTTTTTTATGAATGGTAATAGATTTACATAGGCAATAAATTTCAATCCTTTTTTGGACTATTTTAAAAATAATAATAAAAAAAGCTGCTTCCGCAAATGGCAACAGCAACAATGCCCACGACGTCGTTACAATTGTACCAAGGAAACCTAACATCATCAATTCATCATACAGACACCGACATACATACGGCGCGACCCCATTTCTCCTTATAAATTCCAGAAAACAGAAAGTAATCTAGGAACGAAAGATCAAGCTCCAGGTTTCAAAATGTTCTACAGAGGGTAAGATTATTTTGGGTTTTTAATTTCAAATTTTGACACTTGCTGTATAAGTTTAGAGTATATAACACATACATCTATCAAATTTACAAGAATCATAGACCCATAAGCTGAATTTTTTGATTTTTCCTTCATTCTATAGGATAAAGATAGTAGTGAAATGTTAGAATTATATTTAATTGGGAAACTCGGAAGCAATTTTATATTGATTCCAAAATAGTGTCTTTTTAGGTTTTACTCAAATTTTCACCATAAAATATTAAGTACCCAATTTGATATTAACCTTGAGATTTCTCGTATGGGGTTTATGTATACTTGTGAATGTTTTTGTAATTGAAATTTTTGAGGAATATCTTTTGATTGAATATAATTGGTACTATTCAGTTTTTTATCACCTTTTCAGTTCTCATGTCAATCTGATAAAAGAAAATACGAGATACACATCTAAGCTTTATTTATGAATATGTTTTGTAATCAATAGTCAGTAGTCAATGAGTCAAATTTGTTAGAACTTGGTTGAAATTTCACTTCTTTGAAGAGGTTTGTTAATGAAAAATCCTCAATTTGTAATGTATGTATTCCGGTGCTGAAATTTCTTAGATCTTTTTGAAAGTAAACTTTCTAAGTTTAGCTGATGTGTTTAATTTAGATTACAAGAAGCTACATTTCTAGCCCTTTTATGGAATTATTTTATATGCTTTTATGTTGTTCACCAATGAAAATTCGATTCGAAGTTCAAGGTAAGAGTACATGAATGTTACAAATTCATAATTTTTTGAGTACAGTACTGAAGTGTTTATTATTTCGTGTTTCCTTCTACCGGTACTGAAGTAGTTACATGGATGGTGGTGATCCCCGTGAGTTGGGTTTGAAAAGGCAGCGAGTGATTGATCAGAGTTCTTCTTATTATGGAACTGCACCAGGTTCGAGTTACATGTACAGTCCTCCAGCTTACTCTTATGTTAGTCAGCTGCCACCCTTTCCTGTTGTCAGGCTTCGAGGCTTACCCTTTGATTGCTCAGAAGCTGATATTGCTGAGTTCTTCCATGGTCTTGACATAGTTGATGTTCTATTTGTCCATAAGAATGGAAAGTTCACGGGAGAAGCTTATTGTGTATTAGGGTATCCTCTTCAAGTTGATTTGGCTCTTCATAGGAATAGACAGAATATTGGAAGGAGATATGTTGAGGTTTTTAGAAGCAAGAGGCAGGAATACTACAAGGCAATAGCAAATGAAGTTTCAGATGCTCGGGGTGGTTCACCTCGCCGTACTATCTCAAGGGCGAAATCGTCTGATGAGGGGAAAGAGTCTCATGGAACACACTGGGGTATTTGCGGTTGAGGGGATTGCCATTCTCAGCTGGCAAGGATGACATTTTGGATTTCTTTAAGGACTTTGCACTATCAGAAGACTCAATTCATTTTACAGTTAATTCAGAAGGAAGGCCAACAGGGGAAGCGTTCGTGGAGTTTGCAAGTGCAGAAGACTCGAAAGCTGCAATGGTGAAAGATAGGAAGACCCTTGGGAATCGCTATATAGAGCTTTTCCCTTCATCACTGGAGGAGTGGGAGGAAGCTGTTTCAAGGGGCCGGTGATTATTCTTTACTGATTTATTCCGTTTGCCTTTAGTTTGTTCTGGTATCTTTTAAATCCTGGGTGTTCGTAAACTTATGTCTTAGTAGTTTTAATAGGTGGTCACAAACTTTCTGATAGTTGTTTTAGCATATGGATATTTGTCTTTTTAATGTGTGTATTTACTTTAGAACATATTAAAGTAGTTCATTTCTAGCCTGTTCATCATCGAATATATATCATGCATTTGTTTGTTTGCTGTTAAGTTTCTGCTTTGGTTATAAATATAGTGAATATTGATTATCATCTAGCTTGGAATTTTTTAGTTATTCTTTTTGGTATATGTCCTTATTGTCTTCCTAGGAAGCAAGTGTGTGCCAGTTTTGCAACAAAATAAAGTCGGTGATCGATTGCCTTTGGGTTTTGCTAGACTGGCGTCAAGATATGCTTCTCTTGTCTTCCTTTTTTTTCCCTTTTTTCTCCTCTTTCTTAATCGGCTTCTTACCTTTGGGCTTTGCTAGATCGGTATTATGATATGCTTCCTTCTCCCCCCCCTTCCTCCTCCCTTTTCCCCCTTATCTTTCTTAATCGGATTCTCTTTTATCTCTTGTTGATTGTGAGTGGCTTTTCTTTTTTCTATGGGAGAGAGAAATTGAATGAACAGAAGTTATTGGCTTATAGTATAAAGATGGCTTGGTTGGCAATAAACATTTTCGTGAGAGAATGAGTCGAGGAATACACATTTTCCACATTTCCTTTTTCTACTTGGTCAAAATGGAATTCAGCATGTTGCTTAGAAAATTAATAAAACTAAATGACATGAATAGATTACTTAAATTCCCTTAGTTAGCTCAACATAACTATATCGGCAGTACAATAGCGAGCGTAATAATTTTTCCGTTTCTGTTTGTTTTTGTGGAAATTATATCCTTGCACTTATTATTTTTATTTTCATAAATTGACAACATATTTATATATTTAGTAATTAAATGTGTCGTATCCCCTCTGCACTCAAATCCCCATATTTTTCGGATTTGACGAACTATGTATCCCCATGTCAACATGTATTCCTGCACCTGTATCCTTGCTTCCTAGTTGTCTGTAGTTATATGGTGTTCTATCAACTAAGATAAATTATAGATAATATCATAATACCTTACTCATTCTTATTAGCACAAAGTCTGTTTGGTATGCAAATTGCATTGCCTGATGCAAAGAGCAGACCCAAGAACTGGAAATAGTTTCAATTGTTAATTTGTTGCTTTATGTAGTGTTTAGAAGGTGCTTTAATCTTGACCAAATCAGGCCTACGTGCTGTAATGTTGTATAGATGTGGTACGAAATTCATTTCTTTTATTACAAACTTATCCAACAAAATTTTAGAAAGGCAATAGATCTTTGAGCAGCAAAGGGAATATTACTATAGCAAACATTCACTGTATGTTTTACGGGGTACTGTGTCTTCGTGACAAGTTAGTTTGGGAGTGTGTTTTAAACTATTTTCTTGAAAATATTTCTTTTGAATCCAAGAGGAGATATGCATCCCCCATAAAAGTGAGTAATGAATACTAGGGGCTGATATACCCTTTATTATTCAAGCATATTGATTTTAGAAGTTGATACATATTTCGTATTTATTTTTCCAGCCATCATTGTGCCTTGAGTTTTACCTCAGTAGTTTATTATATTTCTACTATTTAGCATTTTGGGTCTAGTTGACCACTAGCAATAGTTATAGCAAGAGTGAAGAATCCTAGTCGTGGTTCATTTCTGGGTAACTTGGTGGGATCTCAACTGAGAAAATAACTTGGCTTTTGTTTTTTTCAAAAATCCCTTATTACTAATACACACTTAGTGCTTGCCCATTCATCTAAAAGGGAAGATGAATGTTTGGTTGTGGATTTCTTCTGACGACCTATAAATGGAGTTCAACTTTTGCTCCTGGATATGCCAATGATTAATTGCTTAGGTGTCTTAATATACAAAACTTATGTTTCTTGTTCCCTTCATTTATCAAAAGGAAATAAAAAAAGTACTATGTAAAGCTTTTGGGACCATGCGTTGACACTTGAAAACTCATGAATTGGGGCTTTATGTACATATCGAATTATGCCCTGGCGTGCAATATGAACCTTAAAGCTTGGGTTGCTACTGTATTTGTTGAGATTTATTGAGTCATAATGGTGTCTGTTAAGTATTTGTTTGCCGTTCTTTTACTTTGCTATATCTTGTACTTAACATAATGTTGGCTAGATTTCCTGTTGTGGCGATACGATACCGTCCATTGGGTTGGTCATGGCTTTAAATTTTGGTTAGTAAAATACAACTTACAATATGAAACCCTGTGTGCTAATTTTGACATCTCAAGGGTAGGGGGGTCGCTGTTAGTTGTGACTTATTTTTTTCATTGATTGTTGTATTCTTGAAATTTATTTAAATTCCATCTGGTAATAATCTTTTGAAACATCAATTTATGAAAAGGAGTTTCTTAAAACTCTAGACAAATGTGTAATGCAAAGCTTTCTTAATCAGATCCATAACCTCACACGAGGGAAGCGACTCACCTGAAGAGACTACAGTATTGCGAATGAGGGGATTGCCATTTTCAGCTGGGAAGGATGATATAATGGATTTTTTCAAAGAATATGTGCTGTCGGAAGACTCAATTCATATCACATATAATATGGATGGAAGGCCAACTGGAGAAGCTTTTGTAGAGTTTGCAAGTCTGGAGGATTCGAAAGGAGCATTGGCGAAGGATAGGATGACACTCGGGAGCCGTTACATAGAGCTGTTTCCGTCATCACCTGAGGAAATGAAGGATGCAGGTTCTAGGGGACGGTGACTTTTGTTCTGTCTTTATGTTGCTTTTTAATGCTTCAATAATGTATTGCAGTAGATTTTCTGGCATTGTGCTTGCAGCTTTGGTGGTTTAATTTTATGAAGCTATAATCTTATATTACTAGTTGATAGCGAACAATACATGGAACCATTCATATGCTCTACATATGTTTCTTAGGCAATATATCATTTTGTTCATGTACAGGTCTTTTATCTGAATTCTGAAGTAATGCATATGTCATGACATTTGTATGCCTTACTTTTAGTGCCATAGCCTTGAGTCTAGCAAGTGTGATTTGATTTTTTTTATTTGATTAGGTGGCTTCCATTTAATTGTTGCATTAGTATGTTTATCTTGTTAATTACTTATAGAAAGAAGCATTCATCTTTGTTTAAAAATTTCAAGCAAGAGTGTATGTAGCTTTTTGTTGTCTTTAAAATGTTGCGATTTCTCTTGTGCCCATTTTGCTCACTCGTCTTATATTTAGGATGCATTGGACTTTGTCAAAAAAAAGAACAGTGCCATCGTGCTTTGTCTTTCTCAGTCGAAACTAGTTAGTTTCACAGTAAGTAGTATGTCATTGGTTTTCAAATGGATTCTTGGTGTCTTTCTTAATGTAGTTCTTTACTTTTTTTCTCGATCCAGATTACAAGTAGTCCAATATTGGCAGTCTATAGAATGGGTTGCATTTGTATAGTAGAGAGTTTGCATTTCGGATAACCTTTCTTATACTAGTATTATACAATTACGATTTTATGCAAACGAGCAACTTAATTTTATAGAATTGTCCAGATGAACTGCTTAATTTGTACTGCTTGAAATACAAATCTGTTTCATCTCTTGACTATGCTTCTAAAAATAGGTCCTATGGTTTTCGTATGCCATTTTTCCTAGCTAGTATTACCCCTATAGAAAGATGATTGCGTAGGACGATGACAAGACGCTATCAGATACATTTGCATATTGATAATATGGACTGTGGGCATTCATGTTTTTCTTTTAGTTGGGCAAGATAATGACATTGTTGAAAGTTTGTCATATTGCTTATGCTACATCAGTGTGTTACGCAGTCTGTTGTTGGTTGGCCTAGTTAAAGGTCTTGCAGGAGTATAAGACTATTCTACCATTTTATTCTTTATGGTATCCTAGCAGAACTATACTAGTTGTTTGAATTCTGTTATATACGCTATCAGGTCCTATTTTTCGCCCATATTAGGCTGTGGAATAGCTATGTTTTGCATTATATCTAATTGTCTGAAACGGTCGTCCATTATGTAGGTAAAATATTCATATTGAGAATGAGGTTCCGGAGTCTATATTTGCTGGAGACTATGCACTAGGATGTGTGTGCATCCCGTATGGGCTGCAATTTTTGAACATTCTACGTAAATAATAGATTTTCATTACTATAGCAGTAGTCTATCATGGTTGCACTATTATGTGGAGAGCATGACTCTGTAATATATGGAGAGCATAATAATTCTTTGCATGTGTTTTCTCCTTTAAGATTCAAATCTGTGCCCCATTATAGCTTGGAATTCTAGTTCAGTGTGTACCTATGACCTATGTTATTTGTACATGTAACCTTGTGAGTTATGACACAAAATGAAGAAGCTCAACCTTACACAAAAAGTCTCTTTGCAATATTTTCTTTTTGAAGTGTCTACAGGCTCGTGTGTTGGTGTGCGTGCAGGGGCGGATCTACATACAACCAAATTTCACAATTTATCGCACTACGAGATGTAACTGTAGTCGGAACAAGTGTTGTTAAAATACATTTGCTTTGATAGTATCAATGAAACTCTGGCATTATTAACAGCCTTGACAAAACACTCAAAATTTTATGCTTATCCCCCCCCCCCCCCCCTCCCCCTCCCCCTCCCTTTTCGGGGAACAACTGTTGCTCCCTTTTTATCAAAAATCCTGGCATTGCCACACAAATGTGAATGTTTTCACCTGTATAGAAAAATTTCTGACTTTGCCCCAGATGGGGGTGGGGGAAGCCTTTTCTTTTTGCTGGTACTGGTACCTTTTTTGCTTTTGAGGCAGGCAGTGATGGAGGTGGAGTTGAATTAGTTTACTTTTATTATTTTGTAGTTTACTTTTATAGTTTAGTTTAGTTAATTATTTTATAGTTTTCTTTTATTGTTTGGTTTTTATTTAGACTTTTTACTTTTATAATTTAACTAGCAAAGTGTACTGTGCGACTACTAGTTGTTTTTTAAATAAAATTATTTTTAATTTTTATATATATTATATAGGGGAATATGGAGGTGCATAGGCGTTAAAAATTACACGGTAAATTCACTTTACAATCGTAGAGTAGTTATTCCACAATTTGTGAATTCACTCTACTATTGTAGACTACTTTACGATAGTAGATTGAATTCACTCTACTATCGTGGAGTGACTACTTCTACGATGCGTAAAAGTATTTTTTATCGCGTGTACCTTCATTTTTACCTATTATAATTATAAAATATCTTTTTTTCAATTTCAAATCAGTTTACTATTATTATTAGAATGTTTACAAATTTTGCTACTAGTACTTTTTAAATAATATATAATATTTTTTATTATATTAGTTATGAGTTTGAAAATATTTTAAATTGATTTTGAAAAACAAATAATAATGTTATAAGTATTTTACTTTTTTCAATTTATAAAAGGAGTTAGTATTTCATAATTAGTAGTATTTGTTTGATAGTTTATAACTAAGGGTGTAAATGAACCGAGTTGAGTCGAGTATTGAATTGCTCAGATTTAGTTCACAAAATTTATCGAGTATAAAATAAAGATTGATTTAGGCTTGTTTAGCTACCGAGTCGATCACAATCTTGAATATAGTCCAAGCAGTTTGAACTTTTCGAACGAATATGATCCGAGTATCAATAGAAAATTGCAATTTAAGGAGGTTCGAGTAATTTATTGAAATTTAAAAGTTGCTCATATTTGAATTATTTATATTTCGAGTATAATTTGAATCGAACTTTTAATGAAATGAAGATTGAATCGTTCTAAAATTTATTTTCTTTCATTCTACGACCTTATTTATAATTGTTTAGCTAGTTTCTTTCAAGTATTTCTTTATTGTGTTTGTAAATACATTTTGTGATATAATATAATTCGATTTTGTAGAGATTTTATGTGATATAATATAATTACTTTGTTGAAAAAAAAATTACAAGAAAGAGGTTAGCTCTGTTTCATTTCCTTCGTCCTTTTCTCATCAACTACCAAAAGCTTTTCCTTTTCAATGCCAAAGTTTAAACTTGATACAAGAATACATTTAATTTTAGAGAAAATAATTATAAAAACTATAAAATATTTAAAAAATATTACTAATTATAAGTTAAATAAGTCAAACTATAATTTTGAATTTAAAAGCATTTCAAACTAACTTTAAAATGTCAAATTTAATATAGGTTCATAACTATATAATTTCAACCTGCACAACCTATATTAAAAATGAGTAATATAATTTTAATTTTTAAATAAAATCATAATCAAAATTTGTAAACGATTGGTAGGGAGGGGGAGGGGGAGGGGGAGGGGGAGGGGGGGCAGGTATAGTACCTGGTGTTTGTATGTGGTAGCCTGTGTTTATTCCTCAGGTTTACTGGATATGGACTATGGGGTTGTGGAGAATGATGGCCTAGGATTCCTAGCACATATCAAACACAAGACTACGGCCTAACATTAACTAACGGAAAATGATATTTTCACAACAAATTTTAATATTTTTACACGAAAAGTGTCGCTATAAATCCTATAGCGACGATTTTTATATCTACAACAACACTTTGCGTGTAGAAATATCAAAGAGTTTAATGCATAATATGATAAAATCATCCTTTGGAAAAACTTTGCCCAATAATTCCGTATTGCTCTTGTTTTTTGTTGATAAAAGGAAAAAAAAAATCAAGAACATACTCACTACACTATTTACTCAATGTTTCACTATACATATTTATCAATATAAATATTATATTGAGAACCTCGTCGCTTGTCTCAGTGGTTTAAGAGAGAATTCGGGTCCAACGGTAAACTCGGAGGTCTTGAGTTTAATTCTCACTCGAAGCAGCATAAGAGTCATGGACCGCAGGCGTAAACCTGTTTCAAAAGCCTTGTTTAATTCGGGGTGGGGTCACGGACCGTAGGCAGAATCAACGTCACAATTATTTGCGAAGATCATTAGTATTGCTCAAGGTAATATCTTGTTACTAAGGGGGGTGTATTCAATTAAGATTTTTAAAGACTTTTTTTAAACGACAGACTTTTGTAGAATTTGTGGGATTTTAATGACTTTCACATACTTTAAAGACTTTTTTTAAATGACTTTTATAGACTCCATGAAATAAGTAACAAACTTTTATAAACTTTTTATCAAGACTGTGATAGACTTTTATATACTTCTAATATATTTTGTAACTTATATTAATTGTTAATTAGCCCATGTGTACAACCTCTCACACTTTTTTCATGAACTAGAGTAAATCTCATTATATTATTGTGGCATGAGATTTTATATATGTTGAAAGCGTTCACATTATTCTACTCATTTCATGATACATTTGGATACTTCGGATACCAATAAAATTTTAAAACTACATGACCTTAATATAAAAAATTAAGCTCACTTTTCATTGAGCTATATATACTTTATGCATATGCGTACGCTTTTTACTATTAATTGATTGCTTTACTAATATATATATATATATATATATATATATATATATATATATATTGATTATGTGATTCTATCAACCCAATTTTCCATCTTAGCTTCTTTGCTAATTTTGTTTGATTGTGTGGATCTTTTTGTCGCTTTAATGTATATATCAAAGCGATGCGTTTTCCTTTTTATAAGGGAAAGATAACGATTCTGTCAATTTGTCATGCAGGAATACAACCACATATTACATTATTTCATTATGATACACCAAAGACATTTGAAGACGAATATGGAGGATGTCTCAAAAATTAACAGTGATTTCCTTCGTTTAAAATGTCAAAAAACTAAAAAAAACATATACATACACATCTTATATTTTCTATTTTCATATATTATAATACATAATCTTTACAATTGATATGAGAGTTTTATGATTTTATCTCACCTTTGTTGAACAAATCTCTTTCCTCTTTCTATTGGAAGCTTTCGAACGACTGCTTTTTTTCTCACCAATTCAGATTAGGTCTAGTTATTTGTTTACTTATTAATATATATTGTTAATTTTCTTATAATAAAATTATAATAAATCCAATTATTTTTATGGCCCAAATTTTACCAAATTATTTATTCATCACATATTAATATTTATTAGCCCAAATAAAATAAATAACTAATTTGACCCAGTAAAAGACAAAGTCCAATTAATAATTAGCTTTATCCACCTTTGTGTTTATTTGGAAGTCTTTAGAAATCTTTAGAGATGAGATAAGACTTTGGATATGGGTTGATAGTTATAATTCTTCTTCTAAAGTCTGTCAAAGTCTACCATTTGATAGAAATCATTAAAATCTATGACTTTTTGAATACCAAAATACTTTTATAGACTTTACAAAAATCTTAATTCAATACCACCTAACTTTTAAAGACATTAAAAAAATTGTAATTGAATACCACTAAACTTTTATAAACTCTTTAAATGTCTTGATTGAATACAACCAAACTTTTAAAGTCTTTAAAAGTCTTAATTGAATACACCCCCTGTTAACGCCAAGATCTTCTCCAACGTCCCAATCACGTAAGACGCCCTGATCCTGTACACTAAACACAGTCAACACCAAAAACTTGACGGCTTCGACCATCGGGGGATAGCTCAGGCGTGAGAGTCAGTACAGACGATCACAAGGTTAACAATGGAGGATAAAATATCTAGTGTATTGAGAGAGATAAAATTCTCAGTTGTATGTGTGTACCTTTTTCTTGAAGACTTCCTTGCTAGGTTATATACTCTCTTTTGGGTTTCAGTACCACCCACTAACGTCCGACATGTACCCCCCACCTCTCGTTGATCTCTCGCTTGATCGCATGCAAAGCTATCACCTTTTTCCTCCACTGTGTATGCCGTCGGCCAGCTATAATCCCATCCACATTAATGATCTGCAGACTTTTGGTTAACATCCTTCCCTTCTCATCATTACAAGTCAAAGACAAATATATTAAAAGATCTAGTGGGTCAACCCACTGGTCCGACCCGAGCTTGTAAGGGCCCAACAGGAATATGATAGTAACTAGGCCCAATAACCTTAGGACACAATAATAAAGACCCAATGGACTAACTAAATAAGTAGGCCCAATCCATTCGGCCCAATAAGTGAAATATCATGACCCAACATTGCCCCCTAGTTTTTTATTAAATAGGATATTTAATAGAAAACTATAAATGGTTCATGATATTATAGAATTTGATAGGGTTGAAATAGGCCCCAAAACGAAACTTACCAAAGCCCAACCGGTGAAGGATAAAAATAAAAATAAAATTGAAAAGATGGGTTAAAATCGGAAGTCCAATTGAAGGGTCCAATTTGTTAAATGCTTGAGAGTTAGCCCGGACGCCACCCTTTCAAATTCGTAATTATGATTATCAATTAAATGTGCCGCCCTCGTGTAACGTGTAACCGTTAGTATAAAAAATAAACTTTACCAAATTTGATAATTTTACCTGCCAATTTGAATTTCGGACCTTTAAGCTTTCTTCTTCTCTCCAGAACTTTTCTTCCATTCTCTGCAAAACCTCAACAATGGTGGTCCTCAATTCAAACCAGAACTCACCAATTCGGGCAACCCCCCTCACGACCGTTCAACCTGACCTAAATCCCAACAAAGAGGCATCGAGCTCCAACCCTCAGGCTGCTACTCCAAGCAAAACAAAAATATCTTCCAAACCTCGACCCACTCCTTCTGAATTCTTTAGAAATAAGAAACTTTTTACCCATGCAAACACTTCGTCAACTGTCACCGAAGCTGAATTACGAAATATTCGAGAACGATGCCATGTTCCAGATACTTATTTGGTAAGGGCTCCTAGGTCTGAGGAGAGAATGTATCAACGGCCTGAAGGATGGACAGCAGTCCCTGTGACGATCCTCGAGAAAGGAGTCAGGTTCCCTCTTCACATATTCCTAGTGACTCTTTTAGGTTTTATTGGTGTCGGGTTCGCCCAACTAGTGCCGAACTCGTACATCCATATCTTAGCCTTTATAGCCTTCTGTCATGAAGTAGGGGTCGAGCCTACTCTCGATTTCTTTTTTACTGTGTATAAGATCGGTCAGTCCCGAGAGAAGAGATTTAAAGCTATAAGTAAGCAGGCATCGAAGGTAGGTGAAAAATTTGAAAGACGATCGCTGGTCTCTACTCCATCTAGCAACAAAGGATGGCACAAAGGATGGTTCTTCATCAAGGGACCAGATATTGCCTCTATACCGAACTGGGCCAGTGATGAGAAAGTCACCGTCGACTTCGGGGATGTTCCTGAAGAACGCATAGCAGAAATGATAGAACTTTTTGACAACTTTTCGAAGGAAGAGTGGAAATATGGACTACTTTCTAAGCAATCATGGTTGTATAACCACAAATGTAAGTTTGAAACTTTATTTTTGATTTCTCAGAATTTTTGATGATAAATATTCTAAAATGTGTTATCTATTCTTCTTGCAGTATCTTTAATCAAGCCGAGCCCTGAAGAAGAAAGGGACTGTGAGGACTTCCTATCCGGAAAATCTATAGAAGATGCTGAAACTCCATTGATAGAAGCCTCTCTTGAAGACAACCCACCTACCAAAACACCTACTGTTGAAACAACCAATGTTGAACCCCAAACCATCGAGCCAGAAGCCGAAGAGCCCATTCTAGCAGAAGAAATCCTTCAACCTCGTCGAAAGAAGAGAGCCATCCGAAAACCCCGACCAATTTCTATACCATCTTATTCTGAAACCCTCTCTGAACCTGAACCAATTATTAATCCAACACCTACTCGAGGAAGTTTACTTGATTTACCTGCGGATCATCGAAAACAACTCCTTCGAGCCAAAAAATTGAGGACCAAGATTACTCCCCTAACCCCCGATGAGCTTAGAGTACCTTTTTCGGTTGTTCTTCCCCCAACAACCCTAGTGGTGACTCAAACTGCCAATGAAGAAGAACAAATCGAACCCACTGCAGCACCATCTCGAAAGAGAAAACAACCATCTAGCAGTCAACCTAGTTTGATATCTGTCCCTTCACCCGCTCGTGAATCCACTCCGGTTCGTTCCCCTTCCCCCGAAAATATATATACAGATCCTATACCATCACCACCTCGGGAAGAAACTGTGCCCTTCTTTTCAAGGCCTTCTGTCGATGGGTTTAAAAACGATGCTATGGGGTCTCCAACTTTATGGTCCTAGTTCAATGCCAATTTCCCCTTCCAATTATTCAATTCATTTGTCAGAGATACCGATGAGCATCGGTTCGGCAATAGTTCCATTATGGACTTGATCAAGGAAGGCATGAGCTATCACGCCAAGGTAAATAGTTGTTTATTTGTTCATTTGAAATTATGCCTATCTCTTGAAGATTTAACTGACTATCTT
The DNA here is from genome assembly GCA_020205615.1 of Panax quinquefolius. Lineage (NCBI taxonomy): Eukaryota > Viridiplantae > Streptophyta > Magnoliopsida > Apiales > Araliaceae > Panax > Panax quinquefolius. Next base: position 3,454,486 of record CM035164.1, on the reverse strand, counting down.
CGGATTTTTACAGGCAAATGTCGTCTTTGGACGTCTTCTTCCTCGATACCAAGAAGTCGAAGCTGAAGAAGACGCAGCTAGAAAAGAAAATATCATTATGAAGTCAGCATTGGCCCAAGAGAGGAGTCAGCATGGAGATACTCTTCATACCAATGAGGGTCTTCGGAGAGAGTTGGCTCAGACTAAAGACAATCTTAAGGCTTCCAATGACGAACTGAGCTCGGTTAAGGAGGAGCTGAAGGCGGCTAAGGTCAGTGAACAAAAATTGGCTGACATGAATGTCAGTTTTGTTGAAGAGACCGAAGCTCTAAAGGCCAACAATGAAGAACTGGTTACAGCCAATCAAAACTTGGCGATAAAAGTCAACAATCTTCAGGTGAAGGCCCGTGAAGAAAAAGAAAAACATTCGTCTAAACGTCGGAAGCTTCGACATAAACTGAAAGCCTTAAAGGAGCGAAGTCCTCTTTTGACCGAAGAACTGGGAAAGCGATCTGAATCAAGAATCTAACAACATCCGAGTAAATTTGAATGCAGAAATACTTCGGGTATACTCGGAAGGTTACGAAGTTTGTCGAGGTCGAGGGAAAGAAAAATTGGCGGCAGCCCAACTAGATCTGGCCTTGCTTGACTCCGAAGATGAAGATAATGCTTGAACAGGATCTTGCTATTTTTATCTTTTAGAATTTTGTGTAAAAATTGCCATCTTTTTGTGTAATCAACTAAGTATTAATGAATAGTTAATTTTGTTCCTTATGACTTTTGTGCAATTATTTTTGGTCAATGTTTCGATATCAATCAACTTAAAAAATGTACAAGCCCTTTATGAACTTAACTTAAATTATGAATCAGATAAGGTATATAACAGTTAAATTGAAGAATGACATTGATCATAATAAATTGGAATCAATGAACTGAACTGAATGAATCGAACTCAACACTTGGACAAAAATAGAGTAATGGATACTTATCGTTTCCGAAGTGTGAGGCAGATTAGGCATAAGGTGAATTCGGATGATCCGTCTCGCACCATCGGGATCTTGTTTACCACTCGGGGTAAAATAAGTATATAAGGACATTTGTTTACCACTCGGGGTAGAACAATTTCATAAGGACACACCTAACAATAAGGCTACCATCGAATGACCAGCGAGTCCCCCCTAACCTCCTTACTTCAGTGCATTTTGTTTACCACTCGCGGCAAAACAAAATTAAAAGGATTGTGGAATTTGTTTACCACTTGCGGTAAATCAAACCCATGAGGACACTCCTGCCGAAAAGGCTACCATCGAATGGTCAGCGATTCCACCCCGTCCTCCTTACTTCGATGAAGTTTGCCTACCCCGAAAGGGCCTGACAAATTCATAAGGACCCCCGCCAAAAAAGGCTACCATCGAATGGTCGGTGAGTCCCCAGTCCTTCTTACACCACTGTGAATTTAGGACCAATAGGAAGAAGATCAATTTATGAAAAAGTGAATCTTTTATTGATGATGAACCACCATTTACAGACTTCAGATAAACTAACTCGATCTCTTGAAATCGAAAGTATTTCAAGCCCGCCAAAGATGCCAAGTATTCTTGATCTCTGATCCGTCCAATGCCTTCAACCGGTAAGTTCCAGGCTTTGGTACTTCAATTACCTCATACGACGCTTCCCAGTTCGGCATCAGCTTTCCCATGTTCTGTGGCGTAGATGCTTCGACTTCTCTGAGGACGAAGTCCCTCACTTCAAATCTACGAAGCTTTACCCCCTTATTGTAATGCTTGGCTACTCTCCGTTGATAGGCTTCTAACTTGATCAAAGCCACCTCTCTGACTTCTTCCAACAGATCCAAGTTGACCTTCAGTCCTTCATCGTTGTAGATCTCTTTACACTGACTGACCCGAAGACTTGGAGATCCAATTTCAACTGGGACTAAGGAAACAGTATCATAGGCCAATCTGAAAGGTGAATCCCCTGTTGTAGTCCTCGGTGTAGTCCGGTAAGCCCATAACACGCTGAGAAGTTCCTCTGGCCATCTTCCTTTAGCCGTCCGATCAAGGCTTGATCCCGATTCGCCAGACGCTCATTGGTCACTTCAACTTGCCCGTTCGACTGTGGATGAGCCACTGAAGTCTTCTTGTGCTGAACTCCCAGCTCTTTTAGAAATCCTTCAAATTTTGATCCCATAAACTGGCGTCCGTTGTCCGATATCACCACTTTGGGAATTCTGAAACGAAACACTACTGACTCCTTCATGAATTTCAAGCACTCTTGTTCCGTTATCAACCGAAGTGGCTTTGCTTATACCCATTTGGTCATATAATCTATGGCAATTATAACAAAACTGACCTGACCTTTAGCTTTCGACAACGGACCCAGTATATCTACCCCCCAGACAGCAAAGGGTATAGGAGATAATATCGAGTATAGCTCTTCTGGTGGCTGATGTGGGATTGGACTGTTGAGCTGGCACTTCTCACACTTCTTCACATACTCCGTAATACCTTAGGACCCAATAGTAAAGACCTAATGGACTAACTAAATAAGTAGGCCCAATCCATTCGGTCTAATAGGTGAAATATCATGACCCAACACCCCCCTAAGTATATTAGTAGCTCTAATGATCTAATCAAGGCATGTACAACTAGGGCTGAGCAAGTAACCAAAAACAAATTAAGAAGCATGCATGTGAACAAGTTGAATGTGATGTTGTTCATCCAAAAATCAACACAAAAGACAAAAAGGTTGAAATTATTTTATGATATGGTATCTATTTGAATTTTGATACCAACCAAATTCCAAAAAATTCAGTGAATTGCACGTGTGTTAATAAAGTATAATAAATTGGACTTTAAGGTCACCTGAGATTTAGGGGAGGGGGTATCCAAAGCCCAAAATGTGTCCTATAAAATGTTAATAAAATGAAAAATGTGCCCTAACCAAGGGTATCCTATCCCTATCCTATTCTTTATGTGAATCGATAATATGTCTGAATTTAGGTGGTGTAATACTTATTTAACAGTTTTATATCTGATTCGATAAGAAGGTAAAATGATTTGATAAAATTTTGTTTTTTTATCTCGATAAAAAAAAGATATACATCTAAATCATTAAGAGGTAGATTTTAAATCTATGGAACATCTATAAATAGTGTACTCCTCCATTCTAAATTTTAAAATTATTATTGATTTTTAAAAAGTCAATTTGAGATACTTTTAAATTTAAAATTGATTTTTTAAATTTAAAAGTCATTCGAGATAGTATATACTACTTTTTAGTTATCAACTTGTTAATCGAGATATATTAACTATTCAAATTTTAATTACTTAATTTTATTAAACATCACCTTAATTAAAAGAAATGGCCTTGTGTAGGGCTGACAACAAACAAACAGCAGTTAATGTCTTTTTCCCAAACTCATTTAATTTTAATTTATTTTAATAACTTCATTTTACTTGTCAGCAAAGAATCCTACTCCATATATTAAGTTAAGATCCCTACATGAACCGAATATATATATATATATATATATATATATATATATATAGAAAATTGATATTTTTCACAACATTTTTTTGATATTTTTACATAAAAAAAAATGTATATAGATGCATAAATGACGAGAAAAAAAAATCATTTATAAATTTATAGAGATATTTTTCATGTAAAAATATCAGTTTCTGTTTTTGAACGGGACTATATATATATATATATATATATATATATATATATATAAAGATATGTATGAATCAGAAGGACTAGATGCAATTCACCATGGTACAAGGATGATCATAATTAATGTTTCCCAATATGGGTCCAAAATATAGAAATAGACAATGTTAGGGTTGTTAAACTAATATTTGAAATCATCCATCCAATATAGTTTTTATCTCATTCTTTGGGAGAGATTAATACTAGTAACTAATAAATTATTGTTATTATTATTTGACATAAATAGGGTTTTTAATAATATCAAAGTAATATTTATGTTAATAATTACAATATATATATATATATATATATACAACACTATTGCAATATTCAAAAAAGGTTGAAAGTTTATTTCCTCTTAGCTAGTATTAAGTATATTTTCTTTAATAATATAAAATGACGATGGGCCTTATCATTTTACACTTTTTTAAATACATAAATTTTAAATTAAAATTTGAATCTTAATTACAAAGATTGCGTTTGAATAAAACAATTTGCTTTAATTTGAGTTATGACTCCAATTTCAAATCCAATTACTGAAGTGGTAGCCGGTAGGCAGATAACACAAATAACAGTAATTTAAAAAATGTTAAAAAAATAAATAAACTAAATATCTTTATTTTTTTAAATTAATACTACTAATATTTAAAGGCGGCTTGATTTGAGCTACTTAACTATAACTGTCCGGCGGACAGTAGTGGAACCTGCCCAGATATATATATATATATATATATATATATATATATATTCACTTTTTCGTCCATATAAACCCTATTATTGCAAGTCCCAAAAGTGTTAGATCTCTTTCCTCTCATTTTATTATCTAACTAGCTAGCTAGCTAGGGTTTTTGTTAGGGCTTTTCCTCCTCTATAGGGTTTTCTTCTTAATTTCTGCATTTTTATTTATAACTTTTTCTTCATGTCAAAATTTCGATAGCTTTGGTTTTTAATTTGAAAAGGGGTTTGTTTGATTGATTGTGTCTTCTTTTTAAATAAATATTTCTAGATTTTCTTGTCAAAACTTAAATAGTTTTTTTTTTTAATTAGGAAAAATTAAGATTTGAGGATTTGAAATGGGGGGTTTGTTTGAATATTTCATCTAAAGAAAATTTTCATTTTCATTTTTTTTCTGCAGTTTAATTCTTGTAGTACTAATTGATTATATTGTATTTGCATCTTTTTTCCTCTTAATTTCTCAATTATTAATTTAAATTAAAATTTCAAGTTTTTGACTAGAATTAAATAGTACTAGATATTTTGATTATTCTCTCAACAGTACAATGGCTCCATATGGATCAAGAAGAAGGAGAAGAACAAGGAGTAGTACTACTACTACTACTACTACTACAAGAAAAACAAGAAGTAGCCAGAAAAAGCAAGAAAAATATTCATCAAATGATCAAGAGATTTCAAATAATCATGTTTTGGCTGATGTTGATGATGATAGTAATTTATTGAAGAAGATTAATGATGAAGGGGATGATCATATTAATTGTGTTGAAATTTCTAACAATGGATGCTCTACCCCTAAAGGCAAGAAATTCCGAATCCCGAGGAATAATACATGTCCACCAGCACCAATGAAGAGAAGATCATCATCATCACTGCTATCTTCTTCAAATTGTTCATTGAGAAGAACCCCCATAGCTTTCTTTGCTCCACCAGATTTAGAGCTCTTCTTTTTCTTTGCATCTGATCATTTGTGTCTTAATCATACTACTTTAGCTTCTTCTTTTTAATTACTTAGTTTGAGTTATATATTAAGTTATGAATTAATGAATCTCTTATTTTAATTATGACCTAGTGATCATATTAAACAAGTTAATTAATGTTAACTTATGTAATCTTTGGTTTGAATTATTTTAAAAAAAAACTATTTTTTTTTATGTGGGGTTGGATTTTTATTTGTAAGAGTGTGGTATGTTTTAGTTTGGAGTTTGGCTTTTGTTTTGTATGGTAAGTCAACCAAAGAAAATGAAAGAATAGACTAGTTTTAGTGTGTGAACAATGTGTATATTAATTTTTTGGATTAATTTTGCCTTTGATAGTGGTATGTATGTATGTGATTGTGCACTAATTTGTGGAATTTTATTTTCTATGTTAGCTTCAATCAAGAGTGGGCCCATATATACATACATATTCATTTTTTTTAAAAGTATATTTAGTGGCAAAAATAAAGATAATCTTATGAGAATTATATATATACTATTTAATTTTGGTCATTGACCAATATAGTATCGACACGTAGATCGAAAGACGATCTCTTTTTGTGTGTCACCATTTGAAGTAAAATATTTTTTATATTTTTAGATATTTTGTATGAGAATGGAAAATTTTTGAATGGAAATCCTTTACCTAATCAAAAAAGCTCAATCAAACGTAGTATCAAAAAATGAGTTGCCATTTTTGACATAGTAACTTGATTTTTGAATTTATATATATGTTTGTGTGTGTATGCATATAATATATATAATTGATTCTCTCCAGCGAATAATATGGAGCTAACTAAAAATGAATCGGCTATAACGACGATTTTATCTGTCGCTATAGCATAAAAAATCTATTTTTTATGTTATAACGGCGGATAAAACCATAACTATAATTTCTGATTCATTTTTTAATCATTCCCTATGATTTATTTGGAACGGATATATATATATATATATATATATATATATATATATATAGAAGATCTTAAATTTCACCTTTATTGAGCTCACACACATCTTTTTTTTATAAAAAAATAATATAATAATAATATATAATAATGAAATTTTTGGAATTGAAAGTTTTTTAAAAAAGTATTTTGGGTGTGATTTGATTTCGTATAACACTCAGTGTTATTATGCATATACTCAAATGTTTTGATATAAAAAACACTTTTTTAAAAAAACTTTCAATTTCAAAAATTATTATACATTTTTATTATTATAATTTTTATTTTATAAAAAAAAAAAAAAAACACATTGAAATTTCAATAAGGTGAGTTTAAAATAGATATATATATATATATATATATATATATATATATATATATAACATTTTGCCTTTAATTTTATTGACATTTATAACCTAAGGTTCCACGTATGGCTTTGTTGTCCAAGTGATCATTAATCTGTAAAAGATTTTCCAGAAAAAGCCGTCAGTCTACTTTTTGACTTGTAGGTATAATATCCAAAATGCTGCTATGCATTTAAATAAAAATTGATATTAATAAGAGAAAAGCATGAGCATATAATAGTTATCCGAGTGATTCTTGGGCGACCGTGTACGGGGGGATCGGAATTGGCGACCGATCTAATTTTTTTTTTTTTTTTTTTTAAATTGTCTCTTAAATAATTTATAAGATTTATTGGAACTAAAATTTTTAAAAAGTGTTTTGAATGTCATTTGGATACAGACATATTTTTTACATGTATTCAAATGACATCTAAAATACTTTTTTTCGTAAAAAATTTCGGCCCAAAGTAAATCTTATAAATTATTTTACGATTTAAAAAAAAAAAAAAAATGGACAGTCGCCAATTCAAATCCCATACACATCCCCCAGACTTTTTCTAGTTATCCTCTTCCTTAATGCTAGGTATCGTAGGTTTCTAGTAGTAGGAGTTGGCGGCCATACACTTTTTTTTTTTTATTATTTATAACTCTCGAATAATTTATAAGATTTATTGGGCGAAATTTTTACACAGTGATTTGGATGTCGTTTGGAAAAAATAAAAGCCGCAACGATGCATGCGGCTTTTTTTTTGTATCCAAATGACATCCAAATCACTAGATTATGTAAAAATTTCAGTTCCAATAAATCTTATAAATTATTTAGGAGTTATAAATTTAAAAAAATAAAAAATAAAAGTGGCCGACCGCCATCCCGATTACTAGAAATCGATAAACTAGAATACTTCTATTCTCTTAAAACAAATATGACCTTTTATCACTAAAATGTATGGGCTATCAGTGGCGAAGCTAGCATTTCTTGTCAAATAAAATTAAATTATTATTGAAAGCTACAAATAATTTAGTAGGGGTTCAAAAGGCTTTTAACTTTTTTTTTAATACTTTATACTTTCGAGTATATATATATATATATATATATATATATATATATATACTATATTACAATAAAAATATAATGAGTAATAATATATGGTATATATATATTATATTGACCCATACTAGACTTTTTTAATCACAACTGTTCATAAGTAAGTAATTTATTATTTATTTTAAAAATAATATAAATTAGATTATTATTTAGTTTAAAATATTATGTAGAGATACATATATTAAGAGTATATGAGTATATGTGATTAAAATTTGATTGAAAAAATTATAAATTTTTAATTTGTCTCCGTATAATAGAAAATTTATAAAATTTTAGTGGAGTCAATTTATATATAATACTTAAAAATTTTAAAATTTACCTTACATTATAAAATAAATTTTTTTTTCAGTGGCAGCGATTGTCCCCATACCACTCCATATGACTTCGCCACCGGCTATCATCATATATATCACAATTACTATAATTAAATTTCATTATTAAAAAGTTATTTGTTTAAAATATAAATATTTATCTATGTTCATAACTTTGCCATGTTAAAACTAGCTCAGGAAAAAAAAAAAAAAGTTAAGGGTATGTTGAATTATCAAAAGTGTACAATATTTTAAAAAATAATACTTAGTATATTTGGCCATCACATTAAATTAATGATATAATTTGATTATAAATTATATTTAAAATAAATTATGTATATATAAATACATATTTAAAATAACTCTAAATACACTAAACGACTTCATAAATTGAATAAAAAAATAAATCATTAAAGTTTTTCTAGCATTGTGGGAACAAAACAAAAGAGTTGGGGGGATGTTGATATTAAAAAGTAGTAGAATAATGGAAGGTAGGATGGCGTAGGGTGTCAGATTGATTGTGAGTAGCTGTGTTTTGTCTGACCAGAAGCAAACATTGATAGGAGAATCCAATGAAACAAGACTCGTGCGCTTTGAAATCATTGTCACACTTAATACACAGAATCTCAATATATATATATATATATATGAAAAATATATATACACACAGCTATATAGTACATAATCGTTTATGACGACGATTTTTTCTATTAAAACGACGGTTCACCCGTCGTTATAACTATTCTATTTCATGCCATGTATTCGCTCACCCGTCGCCATAACATAAAAAAAAAATCGTGCCATAAACGCATCGCAGATTTCACAACATATATATACATATAATATAACCCTATATATATATATATATATATAGTATAATGATCCATATAATATATTTGTTATAAATCATTTTACAACCTACATCACTTATACTATTAAAAATAATAAAGAACGATCATAATTGGAAATCGAAAATTGACGTTCGTTATTAATAGTAGTCGACGACTGTTATTTTCAACGATATCTGTTACTATTAATAACAGACGATACCGGTCATATTAAATGATAGAGATAATTGATGTATACTTATTTTTGATCCATAATAAATATATACTCCTTCCGTCCTAAATTAATTGCTCAGTTTTGATTTTTTTAAGTCAAATTGACTATTTTTAGAATTAATAATTAAACATATATAAATATATTTCTAAAATTATAAAAATTGGGGTTAGTAATAAATTATATATACTTTCTTTTGGTTATAATCTCTTCACCTATATTTTAACAAAAATAATAAAATATTAGTTTTAAAAATAGTCAATTTAATTTTAAAAAATCAAAATTGAGTAATTAATTTAGAACGGAAAGAGTACTATAGATCATTCATAATATATATAAATTGACATAGTAATTCATTTTCTCTTTCTTTCTTTTTTGTACTTGTGATTGGTGATGTTGCAGTTCAGTCCATTGATTTGGATAGCCTCAAGTTGTGACATAGGATTCCAATGACAAAATATTATCAAGTACTCCAAAGAAAAGACATTAATATTTTGTTCCAAGAGAATATTTGAAATAGATAAATAAATAAAATATTAATTTATTTAATAATGCACATCTCCCATACAAATACTTTACTTCCTAATGTGTTAAACAAACAAAAAATATTACTAATTAAAATATCTATAACTTTATAGTTTTAAATAGATCATATTATTTTAAATTTTAAAAGATAATTTTTTTCCCATCTATAATATTGATATAGTTATAATTTATTTTACAATCTCTATGACTCCCTCGTCTACTTTAATCTTTTTAATTTTATGTGAAATATGTACTTTCGATGTAATTAATCTCCCGAAAAGGGAGTGCCTTTTACCACTATTTTTTAAATTCTTGCTCTAATAATTTTATTTTTTTGATAAATAAAGAAGTGACACCATTATTAATTTGGATAGTGAAATAGTTATATATATAAAGATCGTCAGATCCCCTTATATATATATATATATATATACTAAATTAGGATCAAGTCATCATACCCCTTTATCTTATTCAATTAGTCACCTTCTTTAGGCGACAATTTTGATTAATACAATCGTCGTTCTATACTTTTAGCGACGATATATGTTGTTCGTCGCTAAAAGTATATATTTACGACGGTTGTATAATCAAACCGCCAGCCAAAGGGTATCTTATGATCCTGATCCTTGCTCTCTCTCTCTCTCTCTATATATATATATATATATATATATATATGATCCGGATCAGTGGATCTTCTTTATTTACTCATCGTTACCTCCCTTTAAGCTGATGATTTTGATCATACAATCGTAAATCTCATACTTTTAGCGACGGACAACATATAGCGTCGCTAAAAGTATGACGCACGACGATTGTATAACCAAACCGCTGCCTAAAGTAAAGTGAATAATGATGAAGTAAAAGATAAGCAGATCTTACTTGATCCTTGCTCTCTCTCTCTCTATATATATATATATATATATATATATATATATGTCAAATTAGAAGTGCAATAATGATTACTCATGTCCCCATAAGTATATCATCAGTTGAGATAAAGAAACACTAATGGAGGATAAAGCTTTGGCTTTTGATACCGCTTTTGTTGAATATGTATTTATATAGCAGAAGGACTATGTAATGGATGGTTGCATTCATTAATTAGAAGCCCTTCTTCTTTAATCATGTCTCCCACCTTTTTCTCCTTAAAAAAAACCATATTTTGGCCCTCTACACACGTGTGTGAATATTATATAGAAGAAGATGAAAAGAAAACTTCAAATTCTGCACTCATAGTAATTTTGAATTCCAACATGTCATAAATAAATTTTAAGAAATTTAAAAATAAAACTCCAACTTAACCTCATTCGTCGTTTATAGTGTTTTTACTTGAAAAATACTGATCTGACGTCCTTTATACCGATCAGTATTTTAATTCAACTTTAAGTTACTCTTTTTATAAGTCGTCTCGTTTATGTGCACCGACTCGCAAGCATATTGAAAGAACGAGATTAAGATCTTTATCGAATCGCACCAAATAAATAAAATTTAGTTAACATTTTAATGGTCTTAAAATTAAGGTTTCATTTAGCTTTTAAATTTCTATGCTTTCTTAGATTTGTCACACACACTTAAACAAAGGCTATATGTTCTTTGGGGGATGAGGGTTTTGTGATATAGAGTTTTACCCCTCTATTTATATATTGGGAAATTTTATGACTTTGCTTGGTAATTCACATCATTGAGAAATAAGTCAATATCAAGTGAACAGTCACATGTTTAGTAGTCATGAGGATTGCATATTGTAGCAATATATAGGTATGCAAATGGCATTAATAATAATCATTCATGAATTGAACCCACAACTTTTTGTTAAATATTATTGTAGACTGAATTGAATTTGATCACTTAATAAGTTATATTTTTTTACTTGCCTAAACTATAATTCTGACTCCTACACTATTTAAACATATAAAATATAAATTGGTAAATAAATTTTGTCCAAATATATTTTTCTTTCTTTCTTTTTTCTTTGGTCAAGAGCCCTTCATCTCACTATAAAAAAAAAGAATATTTTATTAGCGAAAAAATTGGCACCAAGGGAGAATGCGTATTTTTAACGAAATTCAGTTCCAAATAACGTATTTTCGATAAAATTATACTCGACTGAATTTTTCGTCGAAATTCCTTATTTCCGCAGAAATGAGTTCGGTCAGAAATAATTCCGTAAGAAATACGCTATGTTCTTGTCGTATCTTAAATCTCGGGATACCTTTTTTTTTTTTTTAGAGATACGTACACCCTCCCCTAAATCTAGACATGCACAACAAATCGATATGGGCCTCGCAGACCTTGGACGTTGACCAAACCAGAGCGGACCTTGACTTTTGAAACCTGGCAGGCCAGGCGAGGCTTGGACATAAAACGTGGTATGTTTATGTCTGCAGGTCAGGCCAAGGCTAGTCAAGTCTGGACGATCTAGCCTTTTTTTATTCTTACTTTTAATATTAAATATTAAATATGAAATATTAATTAAAATAAAAAGTATAAATTATAAAGTATAAGCTAATAAAATTTAGTAAAAATAATTTTTTTAACGAAGAATTAGAGTATTTACAAGAAACTAAAGTATTATTATATTTGGCTTAAATACATTTCACTACCTTAAACTATCTGACATATTCCACTTTGGTGATCCACCTTTTATTTTTTCAATTAGATGATTAACCTATTGATTTCTTTCAATTCTGTCCAATTGAGGCTGTCACGTCAGAAATTCCTGACATGACTATTTGGTTGGGGACATAAAGCAGCTGATGTGTGTAAAAAAATATCTTTTTTATTTTAGGATTAAACATTAGCTATATATTGAAGGGTAAAACGGTCATCCCCTTTTCATTAATACATTCAGACTAATTAATAAACATTAAAACTAAACAAAAACAACAAAAGGCTAAAACCATCATAACCCACCAGACAAAAATGTAAATACAACATAATTAAAATTAATAAAATCAAAACCCAACCGCCTGCGATATATGAACCACCGGACATGGATTCCAGCCACACTGCAAATCACTGAACCCAGAACAATCAAACCAAAGCTGACCTTGCCCAACAACATCTGTCGATGTCGGAATTTTTATTTGTCCCTTTTATGTTCTTGTCTTTTGGTGTTCTCATGTTAGGTGAGATTTGTTTGAAAAAATTAGTTGTGAAAAGGTCCGACATGTATATGTCGACGATTGGATTGTAAGAGTCACCAGTTGTTATTTTTAAATGGTTGCACCAACTCAACCGAGAAAAGATTTGCATATTGACCTAGTGATATAACACTACTTAATTGGTCTGTGAAACCAAGATTTGTTAGGGTTCGGGGGCTTGATTTTGCGGAGGGAAGGTGTTAGGCACCCCCCGACATCCGTGGTGACACTATGACTGCCACTTTTCAATTTAAACTCTTATCTGAATGTGTGTGTGTGTGTAGGTCAATGTGAAATTATCTTGAAGTAGTGATATGCCTCGTTTGCACCTATATACAAAGGGTTAAAATTTTGTATAAAAGTTCAATTTTAACAAGATATAGCAATGATGTTTTGTAAAAGAGGTTTTTCAAATTCTTATGCTCATTAGTAATTGAGGCCTTTTATACTTCCATTTTATTATGTGTTTGGCTTGATTGCTTTTATTTTCGAGATGCGAAACATCTTTCAAAAAATAAGATACATAGCAGCGCCGAACTCTTTATGGGCATGAGAGTCTTCTAAGAAAATTCAGACACCGTAAATAAATTACAAGTTGGTTGCAACTGAAAATATCCATCACGGGAACCGAATCTAGATTCAAGAACCGAATCTCTGATCACATGATTCCTAAGCTCACATGATGATGTAGTATGTATGAAAGTCATGTAAATAGTTATATATATAAAAGTCATATATATATATATATATATATATATATATATATATATATATATAAGAGAAATAATGTGAAATAAAAAGCGGTGACTTGAAATTTTGAAGATTGATTATGGAGTGATTTTAATTAATGACTTAATGATAGAGAAGATAGAGAATATGAAATAAAATGATGGAGATGAGAGGGAGAGATACACTGTAAGACCCCAACTTTTATGAATAAAGATTAATTTTTTTTTGAAATATATTTTTGAATATTATGGTGTGGATTTGATATAATGTTATAGTTGTGGGTATTATTTATAAATTTTGCAAAGTAAGCAAGTGGTTATACAATATTCGATTGGTCGGAAAATATTCGTTTTAATAGGGAATATTCGTACGACGGCACAATCATTGGTGGACCCCATAACGGAAGTATTGTCATATTTAGAAAATAACAGAATTATCTTTTTATAAAAATAACGGCGAAAGTCTTACCGTTAAACTGTTGAACTACCCGGTAGTAAAGAATAAGATGTCTGGCGTGGTTGCATAAAGAACACACCAGTAATGATTGATTATTGATGCTTACGTGAGAAGTCACTCGATTATACTTAATTATTACACATGAAGTTGTTGTGATAATATCTCTCATATTATTAATTTAATTATTATCATAGTATCATCTGCATAATATTTATTATTATTAAATCAATAATTGAGACGACAAAGTTATTCATATTATTATTTGCAATATTGACAATGTTTAGAAAGTTTTGTCAAGGAGAGGTTTGGTCACCTAATTGCGCAAATAGGGAAAAATCCTTATCGGAAGGCCCCCTCTTTCCTAGGAATGATCTGGTTGTTAAATATTGTGAGTTATAATATTAATGATGAATAAGTTCGTATTGATTAAAGATGAAATTGATATTTCTATTGTGTGAGAATTATTCGTGTTAGTGGAAATCGACATCTATTTCAATAATAATTGATGTCTGGAGGTTATATTGACCAATCGGGTAATTAATCGAATAAATGAGCAATTAATTGTTATTAATTCACATGTTTATAACTATTTATTCACATGTATGTACTATTGATTCACATGAATGTAGTATTAGGGGAAGTGGTGCAAGATTGATAATACTAGCATGACTAAATTAAAAATATATAGAGGTATAGATGAAGGTACTATACCGTAACTGTGAGACCCCAGATTTTATGAATAAAGATTTAAATTTTCTCAAAATAATTTTTTTAAATATTATGGTGTGGATTTGATATAATGTTATAGTTGTGGGTAGTATTTATAAATTTTGAAAAGTATGCAAGTTGTTGTATAATATTCGATTGGTCGGGGAATATTCTTTTTGTCAGAGAATATTCGTATGACGGTACAATCATTGGTGGACCCATGCAACGGAATTATCATCGGATTGAGAAAACGATAAAAATATTTTATGAAAATAACGACGGAAGTTTTACAGAATTATCTTTGTTGAACTACTCGGTAGTAAAAGTACGATGTCTGGCTGCGTGGTTGCATAAGTAAGACACTGCAGTATTGATTATTGATGCTTACGTGATAAGTCACTCGGTTTTGTTTTATTGGTATTATTAATGTAATAAAACAGAATACTTTTATAAAGTTATTCTATAAATAGAATATATTATATTCTCATTATGCATAGTGTTCAGATAGTGTCTCGTGTGACGCCCCAAAATTAGGTATACGTCACCCATCTTGGGTCGCCACTTACATGGTACAAAATTTAAATACAACTTACTAATATAATCGCCGTGTATAATACGACATAAATCGTGAGTTTGAATACAAATATTGTCTACTAGATATTATACAAACTCAAAAGGAGTCCTCATTACAATTATTATCACACTATTTCACGAATAGTGAGGACTACTAATGCTATCCTCTCGGACCATTACTCTGTTCTCCGACTCGTCCAAATTTATATTCTCATTTCTCAAGAGAAACGGTGAAAGAAAAGGGTGAGCTCAACTAGCCCGAAGAAGAAATATTATAACTAAGATAATGCGTAATAAATTATCAATAGTCTTCAACAATGTTAAAGTGATAAAATACAATAGACAAACCGGTTTAAGCTGCAATGGAATATCTAATTCATTAAAAGAGTCAAGTAGAAAATAAAGTCTACTATCTTTTAGGTTTTAAAAGGTTTTCATCAATTTTTATCACTAAGACTCAGTTTAATGAATAAACCACAATATCTAATCATCCCTGTACCACGGTCAAGGATTTTCATCAAATTATCAATGGTCATGACTATACCGAATCACCCCGGTCATAATCATACCAAAAACTATCCATCAACGCATTACAGCCAATCGAGGACTTTTGTCACATCATTTATATCAAGCCATGATTATACCGAATGATCTCTAGTCATAATCATACTAAGTTCATCTATGCACGTAAGTCAAAGATAACATAATATAACATGAGGATGATGACAATGACATAATAATTCACTAAAACAAGTTCACTTAATTAATTTATTCAGAACTAATAACGCCCAAATTGTCAAATGATGATACTACTTTGTAGAGTAAAATTCAAGAATGATCGAGAAGAATATTTCCATGAAAGATCTTTGGATGAAACGCAAATATCAAGAATATTCTACTAATTTCATGGAGTATAGAAGTCAAAGTTTTAACTAACTGGGTATAATAAAGAATGGAATAACAAAGGAAATCACCCGTGCATACGGTACTTTTGCATAGTATAAAGTTATTCCAATGTAATAATAAATCTGTAATAATAAAAAGCGGAACCGGTCCAGGTGTAAAACACACGCAGATGTGATATTCCAATAGAATAATAATAAAGATGTAATAATAAAGAGCGAAACCAGTCCGGCAGAAAGCACGCAGACGAGGATGTTCCAACGGAATAATAAAATAATAGAAGAATGTCACCAAGTATAGGGATTCCGCGATATACAAAAGTTATTCCAATGAGAATAAATAAGAATGGAATAATATAAGGATTTCACCAAGTATAGGGAGTCCGCAGATACAAAGTTATTCAATGTAATAAATAAGAATGGAATAACATAGGATTTCACCAAGTATAGGGTATACCACGTGATACAAAAGTTATTCCAATGAATAATAAAGAATGGAATAATGAAGTTCTCTTCGTGAATAAGAAAGAATAACACCCTTACAGTACAAACAAATAATATCCCTTACCTTAGAAGAACTGAATATTGGAAAAGTGAAGTAGCGAATACTTTTCTTCTTTCTCTCTATAGTTTCTCTCTCTGAGAGTTTCAATGAATTCGTAAGAAATAATGAAGGAATGAGCTTTCTATTTATAGAGAAAACCGAGGGTGGCTCTTGGTCTTAACGAATGGTCAAAATGACTCTTGGTAATATGAAGAGACAACTACTATTCATGAAGGGTAATTAACCCTTGGAACAATCAAGAGGCGAGTTAACTCTTGGTAATATTGAAGGGACAACTACTATTTGCAAAAGGGTAATTACTATCGACGAAGGTAATTACTATTGATGAAGGTAAATACTATGAAGAAGGTAATTACTATTCACAAAGGTAAATACTATTGATTGAAGGGACTCTTAGATGATGACATATGCCCCCCCCATAAAATAATCAAACTTACCACAAACGTCTCATAATGAGACTCTTTATATACATCGAGGATTGAATAAATATTACCACAAATCATTTTATTTTTAATCAACACATATTTAATCTTTCAACAATTATTAATCATTTATAACTTGTCGTCTCAATTAATAATTTAATACTATAACATATTATCTAGATGATAATTGTGACAATAATTGAATCAATAATATAAGAGATATGATGCAAAGAATTACTATAGCAATAATTGAACATAGCTAAGTGACTTCTCACGTAAGCATCAATAATCAATATCGTGTGCTACTTACGCAACCACGCCAGTATCGTATTTCTTTTACCACCGGGTAGTTCAACAGTTTTTTAACGGTAACACCTCCGCAAGTTATTTTTACAGAAAGATAATTTTGTCGCTTTTTAACTACGACAATACTTCCATTAATAGGGGTCCACTAATGATTGAGCCGCACGAATATTCCCCGACAAAAGAATATTCCCGACCAAACGAATATTTTATAACAACTTGCTTACTTTTGCAAAATTTATAAATATTACCCACAACTATAACATTATATCAAATTTATTCCATAATATTCAAAAATAATATTTATAGAAAATTCATCTTTATTTATAAAAAGTGGGGTCTTACGTCTGCATAGTATTTTGCATAGTAAAATCTTTTTATATAAAAATGCGAATACTTTTATAAAGTTATTCTATAAATAGAATATATTATATTCTATTATGCATAGTGTTGCATAAGATCTGCATAGTGTTTTTGCATAATAAAATCTTTTTGTATAAAGCAGAATACTTTTATAAAGTTATCATTTTTATTAGACAATAATTAGAATATATTATATTTTATTATGCATAGTATTTGCATAAGTGCCTACATAGTGTTTGCGATAGTAAAATCTTTTATAAAGTTATTCATTTTATTAGATTATAAATAGAATATATTATATTTTATTTAAAAGATTTTGCTTTAAATATGGACCGTCAGATTAAAGTAAATCAATCTGGACCGAATTCATAAGTTAGTTACTATATGGATCCATTCTTCTATAAATAGAAGCTCATTCATTCATTATTTCACTTAATTCTTTGAAACTCTAGAGAGAGAAACTATAAAGAGAAAGAAGAAAAGTGTTCTGCTACTTCACTACTTCTATATCCAATACTCTTCTTTCTAAGGTAGTGGATATTATTTGTTGTACTCGTAGGGAATATTATTTGTTGTACTCATAAGGGGTATTCTTTCTTTCTTATTCATGAAGAGAACTTATGTTATTCCATTCTTTATTATTTTGTTGGAATAACTTGTATACGCGGGATACCCTATACTTGGTGAAATTCTTTGGTTATTCCATTCTTTATTATTATTCTGTTGGAATATCCTCATTCATGCGCTTTTTCTGTGGGACCGGTTAAAATCTTTATTAGTATTCATTTGAATAACTTTCTATGCCAAATACCGCATGCATGGTGATTTCTGTTGTTATTCCATTCTTTATTATTCTGTTGGAACATCTTGTCGGTGCGAATTTCGCCTGACCTGATTCCGTTATTTAGTATTCTGTTGGAATAACCCGTCTATTGGAAGTACCGCATACATGGTGATTTCTTTTGTTATTCCATTCGTTATTATACTCAGTTGGTTAAAGTTTTGACTTCTATACTCCATGAAATTAGTGGAATATCCTTGATATTCAAGGCTCATCCAAAGATCTTTTCATGAAAATATTCTTACGAGCATTCTTGAATGTTACTCCACAAAGCAAAGATTATCATGTTGACAATTTAGGCGTTATCGGTTCTAGATAAATTAATTCTTGAACTTGTTTTATCAATTCTTATATCATTGTCATCATCCTCATGTTTATTATGTTGAAAGTCATCGTATTGTAGTAGCATAGATGGACTTGGTATGATTATGACCAAGGATTATTCGGTATAATCATAACCGTAATGTTACAAATGATGTGGAAAAAAGTCCTCATTGGCCCGTAGTAGTGCATTGTTGGACAATTTTGGTATGATTATGGCTATTGATTTCTCTTTGGCCAGAAAAGCAAAAGATGAATTATTTTATGGCATGATCAGGACCGTTGATGAAAACATGATTATCTTAAGCCGTAGTGCATGGATAATTCGTTGTCGTGATACTAAAGAATATCATTGGCCATAGTGCAGGGGTGATTCGATGATGTGGATTATTTATTAAGCTAAGTCCCAACGATAAAAGTGATGAAAAACCTTTTAAATCATAAAAGATAATAGATTTTATTCTCTACTTGACTCTTCTAATGGATTGCTTGTTCCGCTGCAGTTAAACTTGATGTTTGTTATATTGTATCAGTTTAACACTGTTGAAGGCTAACGATAATTTATTCTGCATTATCTTAGTCATAATATTTCTTACTAGGCTAGTTGAGCTCACCCTTTCTTCCATTGTTCTCTTCAGGAAATGAGAACGTAGCTAGGACTAGTCGGGGAATAGAGTGATGGTCCTAGATGGTGCATTAGTAGTCCTCACTATTCTATAAAATAGTGTGACAATAAATGTATTGAGGACTTATTTTGAGTTTTAATGTTGTCTAGAAGACAATGTTTGTATTAAAACTCACAGCTCATGTTGTATATTTAAGATTGTATTTGAATTTTGTACCATGTATTTGGCGACTCAAGATGGGTGATGTGTACCTATTTGGGGATGTCACAGTTGGTATCAAAGCTTAGGGATATGATCCCTGGCTAAGATGTGAGACAAGAACTAGGAGGGGAGAGACGGGAAATTCCTTCGCTAGTATGACCTACCTAAGTTTAATTGGTATTTAATTGGTCGGTCAGTATATAGGGATAATATGTGATATGTTAATTTGTTTAATTAACCCTTATTTTATGACAGTGTTTGAAAATTGCATCTGAAAATATTGAGATAAGCAATGAAGCACATGAGACCGTTGAGTTAGCTCAACTAAAAGGTAACGAGAAATAACACGATAAAAATCATACCGGTGGCAACGACCATCGGATCAATAATAACCATCGTGGGGGAAATTATCATGCCAGGAATGGTAACCACTTCGGTGGTAATCATGGCCAAGATAATAGAAGTAGAAATTTCAAGAAGAGAAGGTCATTTAGCTTGATTTTTTTGTATAGTGAAGTCAAGTCCAGCTGGGACGGTGGCACCAAAGGCGGATACGGACAAAACAAAGTTGGTGGTTTCAGGAAGAGTGTTTTTCGTGACTTCTCAAAAAGTGAGTAACCCGAACGAAGTTAGCACGAGTTAGTTAATTATAAATTTTTGCGAAGTCTATACCTTATTAGATACCGGTTCCACCCATTCTTTTATCTCTCTTGCTTGCACTCAACGTTTAAATTTAACTCCGGAGAAGGTTGACTTTGACTTATTGGTTGAAACTTCGTTAGTAGAAACCTTCGTTACCTCCACTATTTATAAATCTTGTTGATTCAAATCGACACTTTCACGTTACCTGTCAATCTTATCTCTTTGAAAATACTTGTCTTTGATGTGATTTTAGGAATCGATTGGTTAACTACTCATCATGCTTTTTGTAAGGTTGTTAGCTTTCATATTCCTAACCAACCTATTATGTGAATTCAAGCAACCAAACCAATCATTGTCATATCAAGTCATAAGTAAAGAGCCTTGAGCCTTTCACTGGTGACTTCCTTGTGTGGAATGCACCGAAGCCGAACTTTCCGTAGGGGACGTTGCGAATAACGGTGGCAAGTTGATAGGTATCAATGCAACGTGCTATCCAAATCTTGGATGAGAGTCACAGTTTTGAATGATATTTCTATTGTTAATAAATTTCCTGACGTAATCTTGAAGACTTCTTAGCCTACCCCTAGAGCGTGAAATCGAATTTTGTATTAACCCCAGTACAAAACCCATTTCTAAAACCCTTAAATATTTCTTCAACTAAAGCGAACGTAACATGCGCCAAAGACGTTGGCTCGAGCTGTTGAAGATTACGATCGTACCATTCACTACCATCGTGGGAAGCGAACGTGGTAGGTAGACGACGTTGAGTAGTAAGATCGATATGCGTTACGAAAGTCGCGATGTTGTTAACACAAAGGCCCATTTCGTACGACTTACAAATGATGAAGATAGAGTTAAAGACTCTAGGAACCCAAGTGAAGATAACGAATATACGAGTAGAATCGACTTTAATTGATAAAGTTAAAGCCGCCAAGCTGCACACAACCGAGAAATGATAAATGTGAAGAAGAAGTTTCAAGAGGGCGTTATTCTAGAAGCAAGAATCGACGAAGAGAGGAAATCTCAACCCTCGATTTAATTGGCCCATTAAAAAGTCTTGATCGAGTAGGAACTGTGACCTATAGACTCGCTTTACCGCCAAGTATGCCGCGTGTTCATAACGTTTTTAACGTATCCATGTTACGTAAATATGTGGCAGACCCGAACCACATTATTGAGTTAGAACCAGACGAAATAGCGAATGATTTAACGTATGAAGATGTACCTGTTAAAATCCTGGAATATATTCTACGCTTAAAGGTTATACCTCAAGAGTTAGAATCTAACGAAGTGTCCTCATCATCATTAAAGATACTGTGCATAAATGCACGTAAATTTTGAGGCAAAATTCCATAAGGAGGGAGATTGTGAGACCCCAGATTTTATGAATAAAGATTTAAATTTTCTCGAAATAATTTTTTTAAATATTATGGTGTGGATTTGATATAATGTTATAGTTGTGGGTAGTATTTATAAATTTTGAAAAGTATGCAAGTTGTTGTATAATATTCGATTAGTCGGGGAATATTCTTTTTTGTCGGGGAATATCCGTATTTATAAGATACAATCATTGGTGGACCTCAAGAACGGAATTATTGCGGATGAAAAAACGACAAAAATATTTTATGAAAAATAACTGGCGGAAGTTTTTCTTAATTATCATCTGTTGAACTACTCGGTAGTAAAAAAGTACAAAGAATCTGGCGTGGTTGAATAGTAAGACACCGGTATTGATTATTGATGCTTACGTGATAAGTCACCCGTTTTGTTTTATTGGTATTATTAATGTAATAAAATAGAATACTTTTATAAAGTTATTCTATAAAAATAATATATTATATTCTATTATGAATAGTGTTGCATAATTGTATACGTATAGTGTTTTGTATAGTAAAATCTTTTTTATATAAAAATGTAATACTTTTATAAAGTTATCTCGTTTTATTAGACAATAATTAGAATATATTATATTTTATTATGCATAGTGTTTGCATAAGTGTACTGCATAAGTATTTCAGATAGTAAAATCTTTTATAAAGTTATTCGTTTTATTAGATTATAAATAAAATATATTATATTTTATTTAAAAGATTTTGCTTTAAATATGGACCGTCAGATTAAAGTAAATCAATCTGGACCATTCATAAGTTAGTTACTATGCAGTCCATTCTTCTATAAATAGAAGCTCATTCATTCATTATTTCTTACGAATTCACTGAAACTCTAGAGAGAGAAACTATAGAGAGAAAGAAGAAAAGTGTTCTGCTACTTCACTACTTCTATATCCAGTACTCTTCTTTCTAAGGTAGTGGATATTATTTGTTGTACTCGTAGAGAATATTATTTGTTGTACTCATAGGGGGTATTCTTTCTTTCTTATTCATGAAGAGAACTTATGTTATTCCATTCTTTATTATTCATTGGAATAACTCATATCATGTGGATACCCTATACTTAGTGAAATTCTTCGTTATTCCATTCTTTATTATTATTCATTTGTTGAATATCCTCATTCAGACGCTTTTACGCCGGACCGGGTTCCCGCTCTTTATTAGTAATATTCGGAATAACTCGCCTACATGCCAATACCGCATGCATACGGTGATTTTTGTTGTTATTCCATTCTTTATTATTCGTTGGAACATCCCGCTTGGCATGTAATTTCATTTGACACGGTTCCGTTATTTAGTATTCGTTGGAATAACCGTCTCATCTCAAGTACCGCATGCATGGTGATTTCTTTTGTTATTCCATTCGTTATTATACTCAGTTGGTTAAAGTTTTGACTTCTATACTCCATGAAATTAGTGGAATATCCTTGATATTTGCGCTTCATCCAGTATCTTTTCATGAAAATATTCTTCTGAGCATTCTTGAATTTTACTCCACAAAGTAGTATCATGTTGACAATTTAGACGTTATCAGTACCTAGATAAATTAATTCTTGAACTTGTTTTATTGAATTCTTATATCATTGTCATCATCCTCATGTTTATTATGTTGAAAGTCATCTGTGGCCTGTAGTGCATAGATGGACTTGGTATGATTATGACCAAGGATTATTCGGTATAATCATAACCGTAATGTTACAAATGATGTGGAAAAAGTCCTCATTGGCCCGTAGTGCATTGATGGACAGTTTTTGGTATGATTATGGCTATGGATTCTCTTTGGCCGTAGTACAAAGATGAATTATTTTATGGCATGATCAGGACCGTTGATGAAAACATGATTATCTTAAGCCGTAGTGCATGGATAATTCGTGGTCGTGATACTAAAGAATATCCTTGGCCGTAGTGCAGGGGTGATTCGATGATGTGGATTATTTATTAAGCTGAGTTCCAACTATAAAAGTGATGAAAAACCTTTTAAATCATAGAAGATAATAGAATTTATTCTCTACTTGACTCTTCTAATGGATTGCTTGTTCCGCTATAGTTAAACTTGATGTTTGTTATATCAGATCCGTTTAACATCTGTTGAAGGCTAACGATAATTTATTCTCGCATTATCTTAGTCATAATATTTTTCATCGGGCTAGTTGAGCTCACCCTTTCTTTCATTGTTCTCTTCAGGAAATGAGAACATAGCTGGGACTAGTCGGGGAACAGAGTGATGGTCCTAGATGGTGCATTAGTAGTCCTTACTATTCTATAAAATAGTGTGATAATAAATGTATCGAGGACTTATTTTGAGTTTTAATACTGTCTAGAAGACAATGTTTGTATTAAAACTCACAACTCATGTTGTATATTTAAGATTATATTTGAATTTTGTACCATGTATTTGGCAACTCAAGATGGGTGATGTATACCTATTTTGGGGGTGTTATAGTTGGTATTATTTTGTCTCGTATTCCTGATTATACCCTCATTTTGTTAAAATATTGCTTCTATACTCCGTGAAATTAGTAGAATATCTTTGAAATTTGCGCTTCATTTAGTATCGTTTCACAAGGATATTTTCTGCACATTCTTGTTTAATTTTAAGCTTTTCATGTCGGAGTACTGTCCATGAGTAGTATTCATTTTTACGGTATTATTCACAAAGTACTATTCACGAGGTACTATTCACAAAGTACTATTCATAAAATACTATTCACAAGTACTATTCCCGAAGTACTATTCACTCGGGCATTATTCACCCGGGGAATTATTCATGACAAAAAAAATTGATTTCTTTGCTGTCCAAATCATTTTTGATACAATATTATTCTTGAATTTTACTCCACAAAGCAGTATCAGGTTGACAATTTGGACATTATTGAATTCTGGATAAATTAAGTTATAAATCTTTAAAAATTTATCATTTGCTTTCTTTTAATTGAATTCTTATATCATTGTCATCATCATGCTTATATTGTGATAAAAGGCATCTGTGGCTTACATGCATAGATGTACTATTAATTGGTATGATTATGACCAGAGATTATTGGGCATAATCATAACTGTAATTGTGACGCCCCCAAAATAGGTATACAACACCCAACCTGTGACAACCCCAAAATAGGTCCATTCCATCCAACCCATTCTGAGTCGCCAAATACATGGTACAGAAAACAACTACAACTTTATTAATACAATTGTAAGTGCAAGATACGACAACACTTAAACTGTGAGTTTAAATACAAATATATACCAATCATGACTCTATGTCCCAATCGTGACAAAGACACCTCATAATGACACCTTATATATAATGCTATAGTGAAAACTGCTTTTAGAAATTAGAATCTTTGGGAAATGCTCAAGGAAACCTTCGTACATGGGAGGCCATGCGTCTCAAGTTATGATAGATATCATATGGCCACGTAATTATCCTTGGTTGATCTAATAGAACCCCAAAGAAAATGAGAAGATTACTATCATATTCTTCCCATGGTGAGTCTTCTCTTGACATATCATTATCTCCACTGTCTCTAATCGGGTATTATACTCCAAACAAACACCAAGATTATATAGGTAGTGCTTGTAAATATACTCAAAGAAGTGGATGAACACAACCACGTCTTATGATGACACGAGGTTGTATGTCATTAGACATCTTGTATGATAGTGGCAAAACACCTTCCAAGTTAAATTCACCTCACCTCAACATCTATAGACCACCGTTCTATTCCCTCGTTATTCCCCGCTTGTCCCGGCTACACTTTTATTACACGAAAGGAATTGTGAAGCAAAAGGGTGAGCACAACTAGCTCAAGAAAGAATATCATGACTAAAGATAAATAAATTATCAATAGCCTTGAACAAAGAATAAATCGTAGATTTAGAACATATAGTAGATAATAAAACTTTTCAACCATAGTTTAAATAAACGAAAGCAATCCATTAGAAGAGTCAAATAGACCATAAAATCTATTATCTTCTCCATGTTAAAAGTCCATCAACAATGTTTTATCCCTGTAACATTAATCAACAATTCCTGTCCACAATCACGTGTATAACTTATAATCGTAATTGTAGTTCTAAATTCCTTTCCTCATCCAGGACAAAGTTAATTTTCATCACCTGAAACATCAAAGATCATGGTTATACCAAATCACAGTTCATGTTCATAATCCTACTAATAAATTCATCTTTGCACTACGGGCCAAAGATATTCATCAACAAGTCATCTTTGCACTACAGGCCAAATATATTCATCAACAAGTCATTTTTGCACTACATGCCAAAGATATTCAACAACAGGTCATCTTTGCATTACGAGCCAAAGATATTCATCAGAAATCATTCATCTTTGCACTACAGGCCAAAGATATTCAGTTATATCATCATTTAGGACTGAGGATGATGCAAAATATTTTAAAGAAAACGAATCCAGTGAAACAAAAGAACAAATATTAAGGATTCGTACTTTAAACAACCCAAGTTCAAAAATACTTCATAAATAACTAGAGTGGAGTAAAATTCAAGAATGAAGACCCAAATATAGATCCAATCAAAGATAGGAATCATAACAGACAATCTTGGACACAGAGAAGAAAACTTAATTTTTTGAATGAATAATGTCAGATTTGTGAATAGTATCGTATACGTGAATAGTAACTCCGACACAAAAAGATAGAAATTTCATAAAAAACATCATCATGCTTCGTGAATAGTAATTCATGAATAGTAATCCCGACATGAAAAAGCTCTAAATTTGATAAAAAGTTCAAACCAATATTTCGGCATAATGATATTGAAGAAATAATATCATTTATGAAGAAAATAATCTCCCTTACCTCAGAAAGAATAGTACTTCTGACTAGAATACTGGATATAGTGCTAAAAGAACTTGCACCGTATAGCAATACTCGAAGTACTAAAATACTCATAAAAATACGCTCGATATCTAGAGAGAGAAAGAGAGAGAAATCTTTAGTTTCTGGTGTGATTTTCAATTCTAACCTAAGCACCCTATTTATAGGAAAATGCTTAGAACACCAAAGTAGAAAATTTAATATAATATTAATATATATATCAAAAATTCTTACGCCCACTTTCTCAGATCTGAATTCATCCAACAAATAATAACAAAAACAAAAAAATATTTTTGTTATTAAAAATAATTAAAACTTTCAAAAATCAATTATTTCGGAACTTCAGAACTTCTATAATTCATAATAAATAGCCCTTTTATTAGACAATTCGAATCTCGTGAATTTTTATAGAAAATTCAATTCTACAACTTTGCGTAAGAAATTTTTCCAAATTCAAAATGTAAATTGGACCAAATCCACATACGGACGATTTTTTGTGCTATAATCAAATTTCAGTCAAGAAATGGAATTCTCTGAGACATGTTTAACATGTTTTAAACAACTTTACAATAAAAATACTCTTCCTCCTCATATACTCATATATACCACATTCATTGTAAAAATATCACCATTATTATATTATTAAAATATAATAATAAATTATTTTATCAGAAAAGATTAAATATCAATTTTCAACAATTGTCACTTTAAAAAAAATTCTCCATCTATATCCACATAAAATGAATATTTTCCTTATCATATAAATTAATAATTAATTATTCACAAATAATATTACAGAATCACAATAATGACAACCAGACAGTTCTCAGGAAAGGGGGGGCTTTCCAATAAGGATTTCTCCTTACAGACGTGAAATTAGGTGACCAAACCTCTCCTTAGACAGAACTTTTTAGACATTGCCAATAATGTTATCTAATAATATTATTCAGATAATATGAATTATTGCTTCGATAATGGAAAAATTGTGTGTGAGTGACAATGATTAAAACAATACAGTAATATAAAATATCAACGCAGCAATTATTGAATCAATAAAATATTGAACAGTAATTACTATAATAATTATTGAGTAGTGCCTTCTTACGTTAGAATCAATAATTGGTGCAATACCGTGTGCTACTGTGCAACAACGCGTATTATTGTATTTTAACCATCGGGTATTCCAACAGTGTTAACAGTAATAACTACGCCGTTATTTATAAAAACTCCCTTTCATTCGTTTTTCTTCATCCAACGAGTTATTCTCATTATGGGCCCACCAATGGTCTGTGACATCGCATTTAATATTCCCTACGTAGAAAGAATATTCCACGACCAAACGAATATTCCCCGACAGGAATGAGTATTTTATAACCACTGTATATTTTGAAAAAAAAATTCATATATCACCCTTAACTTTAACTTTTATCAATTTAACTATTTACTGAATTGTAATTATAAGAAAAATTGAATACTTTTATTTCATAAAATTCGGGGTCTTACACAACCTATGCTGAGTCGCCAAATACATGGTACAGAAAATAACTATAACTTTATTATAACAATTGTCGTGCAAAATACAATAACACATATGCTGTAAGTTTTGATACAAATATATACCAACTGTGACTCACAACCCAACCTTGGATAGCACGTCACAATGGCACCTTACATAAAGATATAGTCAAAAACTGATGACACGAGGTTGTATGTCTTTAGACATCTTGTATGATAGTGGCAAAACACCCTTCCAATGTTGGGTTCGCCTCACCCTATTTGATTCACCAAATATAACTAATAAATGATGACCACCGTTCTATTCCCCTGTTACCCCCGCTCGACCCAGCTACACTCTTATTACTTGAAAAGTATTGTGAAGCAAAAGGGTGAGCACAACTAGCTCAGTAAAGAATATCATAACTAAAGATAATTAAATTATCAATAGCCTTCATCAATAATAAATCAGAGATTTAGAACATATGGTAGATGATAAAAAATTTCAACCATAGTTGCAGTGGAACGAGCAATCCATTAGAAGAGTCAAATAGACTATAAAGTCTATTATCTTCTCCATATTAAAAATCCACCAACAATGTTTTATCCCTGTAACATCAATCAACAATTCTGGTCCACAATCATATGAATAACTCATAATCATAATTGTAGTTCTAAATTCCTCTTCTCATCCAGGACGAAGATAATTTTCATCACCTGAAACATCAAAGATCATGGTTATACTAAATCACAGTTCATGTTCATAATCATACTAATAAATTTATCTTTGCACTACGGGCCAAAGATATTCATCAACAAGTTATCTTTACACTACATGCCAAAGATATTCAACAACAGGTCATCTTTGCATTACGAGCCAAAGATATTCATCAACAAATCATCTTTGCACTACAGGCCAAAGATATTCAACAACAAGTCATCTTTACATTACGAGCCAAAGATATTCATCAATAATTCATTCAGACTACAAAGCAAAGATATTCATTATCATTTCATCTTTACACTACTGAGCAAAAAATATTCAACAACAGTCATCTTTGCACCTACAGCCAAAGATATTCCTCAACAGTCATCTTTCAGACTACGGCCAAAGATATTCATCAATAATTCATCTTTGACCACTAAAGCCAAATATATTCATCAACAGTTCATATTTGCACTACAGGCCAAATATATTCATATCTCAAAGAAATATATAATCATTTCAGAATTTATATAAACAATAATTATAACCATGTTAATCAATTCATCTTTACACTTAAGCTAAAGATGTGAGACCCCGAATTTTATGAAATAAAAGTATTCAATTTTTCTATTTTGGTAAATAGTTAAATTGATAAAAGTTTAAAGTTAAGGGTCATATTAGAAAAAATTTCAAAGTAGATAAGTTGTCATAAAATACCCAGTTACTATTCACTCTAGTATTATTCACTCGGTTATTTGGGACACTTTTCGTGTTGGAGTACTATTCACGAGTTACTATTCATGGGTTACTATTCACCTAAATTACTATTCACTCTAGTATTGTTTACTCGAGTATTTGGGACACTTTTTGTGTCGGAGTTACTATTCACCCAAATTACTATTCACTCTAGTATTATTCACTCGAGTATTTGGGACACTTTTTGTGTCGGAGTACTATTCACGAGTTACTATTCATGAGTTACTATTCATGAGTTGATATTCACGAGTTGATATTCACGAGTTATTATTCACGAGTTACTATTTACGAGTTACTATTCATGAGTTACTATTCACCCGAGCAATATATTTATTTTCGGTCAAATCATTTTTGGGTACAATATTATTCCATGAGGAGATGTCTTTAATTTTTCGCATGATTGGTTGAAATTATATTAGTAAATCAATAATTCATTTAAATATATTATTATAATATTATATTATAGTAGTATAATGTGATTATATGATCGTATGTTTTTTTTATAATTTGAATGGTAACATTATTATAGTAAATTCATGGTATAAAAGTAAAATGAGGTGAAAGAGAACAATTTGAATTTGAATTTCGATGATGTGAATGCGATATGATGTCATCGAACGATGAGGTAAAGACCGATGTCATCGGAAGGATGATGTAAGCAATGATGTCATTTGATCGATGATGTAAGCAATGATGTCATATGATCGATGATGTAAGCGATGATGTCATAAATTATGGTGAAAAGACTATTTTACCCTTACTCTCCAAGCTTATAAATAGAAGTTCATTCCTTAATTATTTTCTTATTTAATTCATTGAAACTCTGAGAGAGAAACTATAGAGAGAATTCTTCTTCTATAATCTTGAGAGTATTTCTTTTAGAGTTTAAGAAAGCTTTGAGCGTAGTATAAGTTTCCTTCGAGTATATCCTCGCATCTACTAGTGGAATACTCTTCTTTGAAAGGTAAAGGGATATTGTTATCGTAAGGGATATTATTTGTTGTATCTGTAAGGGGTGTTATTCCTTCTTATTCATGAAGAGAACTTACGTTATTCCATTCTTTATTATTCGTTGAATAACTTCATATACCGATTAGTATACTGGAAAAGTCTATTGTTATTATATTCTTTATTATTCGGTTGAATAACTCGTATACATGCCAATTACCGTATACCGGTGAAGTCTATTGTTATTCAATTATTTATTATTTCATTGGAATAACTCAGATGCTGTGGTTTACCCTATACTTGGTGGAATGACCTGTATATGCGGTTTACCCAATACTTGGCGATCTTCTTTTATTATTCTGTCGGAATATCCTGTCGGTGTGAATTTCACCTGACCTGGTTCCAATATTTATTATTCCGCATTTATTATTCTGTCAAAATATCCTGTCTGTGCGTTTTACGCCGGACCTGGTTCCATTAATTATTATTCCGCATTTATTATTCTATAGGGAATAACCTGTTTGTGCGGTCTCTATCGCATGCATGGTGATGTCTTTTGTTATTCCATTCTTTATTATTCATTGGAATAACTCGTCATGTAGATTACCACATACATGGTGAATGATCCTTTGTATTCATTCCTTATTAAATTGTGGAAATGATATGATATCGTGGATTACCGCATGGCATGTGAAAATTCATTTTCATTGTTTCATATATTCTTTATTATCTTTGTTGGTTATTAGTTTTATGGTTGTATGTCTTTGGCATGTAGTGCAAAGATGATATGTTGTTGAATAACTTTGGCTTCAGTCTGCAAAATGATGACGTTATTTGATAGCTTTGACCCGTAGTGCAAAGATGGACAGGTGTATGACATGATCATTATCACTAGTGATACTAACGAATATCCTTGGCCGTAGTGCATGGATAATTCAATGATGTGATGGGTAGGATCATGACCATTAGTTAACATTTGAATATCTTTGGCCGTAGTGCACTGACAGACAATTGATTGGTATGATCATGACCATTGGTTTTATAGTTGAATATCTTTGGCCCATAGTGTGAGACCCCAGATTTTATCAATAAAGATTTAAATTTTGTCGAAATAATTTTTAATATTATGGTGTGAATTTGAGATAATATTATAGTTGTGGGTAGTATTTATAAATTTTGCAAAGTATGCAAGTGGTTATATTATATTCGATTGGCCTGGGAATATTCGGTTTAGCAGGAATATTCGTACAACGGTTCAATCATTGGTGGACCCTACACGTAATTATTGCTTGATCGAGAAAACGACAAAAATATTTTATTGAAATAACTACGGGAAGTTTTACCGTTAATCTTGTTGAACTACTCCGGTAGTAAAAGTACAAGAATACGTGTGGTTGCATAAGTAACACAAAGATTAATTATTGATGCTTATGTGAGAAGTTACTCGCCATTTGATTATTATGTCGATTAATAATATGAATTATTATAGCGATAATGACGTTTTGTTTTATTCGTATTATTAACGTAATAAAATGTAAACATCTTTTTATATAAAATGTAATACTTTATTAAAGTTATTCTATAAATAGAATATATTATATTTTATTATGCATAGTGTTTTGCATAGTATTTTGCATAGTGTTGCATAGTGTTTGCATAGTAAAATGTTTTTATATAAATAGAATATATGATATTTTATTTAAAAGATTTTGCTTTAAATATGGACCGTCAGATTAAAGTAAATCAATCTGGACCGTTCATGGATTAATTACTATGCATTCTATTTTCCTATAAATAGAAGCTCATTCCTTCATTATTTCTTACAAATTCACTAAAACTCTAAAGAGAGAAACTATAGAGAGAAAGAAGAAAAGTATTCTGCTACTTCACTTTTCCAATATTCAGTTCTTCTAAGGTAAGGGATATTATTTGTTATACCCGTAAGGGGTGTTATTCTTTCTTATTCATGAAGAGAACTTTTGTTATTCCATTCTTTATTATTCTATCGAATAATCGTAAAAGTGGCATACCCTATACATATAACTCGTGATACGCCAGATACCCTATACTTGGTGAAATCCTTATGTTATTCCATTCTTATTTATTTTGTTGGAATAACTCGTATACGCGGAATCCCTTTATACTTGGTGATCTTCTTACGTTATTCCATTCTTTATTATTTTCGTTGAATATCCTATCTCATGGTGTTTTACAACGGACTGAGTTCCATTGTTTATTATTCCGCATTTATTATTCATTGGAATATCGTCATGCGTGTGTTTTACAATTAGGACCGGTTCCGCTTTATTATTATTCATTTGAACATCCCGTGCATGCGCTTTTACGCCGGACCTGGTTCCGTTATTTATTATTCTATTGGAATAACCTGCCTGTGCAGTCTATCGCATGCATGGTGATTTCTTTTGTTATTCCATTCTTTATTATACCCAGTTGGTTAAAACTTTGACTTCTATACTCCATGAATTTAGTAGAATATTCTCGATATTTGCGTTTCATCCAGTATCTTTTAATGGAAAAATTCTTCTGATCATTCTTGAATTTTACTCTACAAAACAGTATCATGTTGACAATTTGGACGTTAATAATTCCTGGATAAATTAATTCTTGAACTTGTTTTATTGAATTATTATGTCATTGTCATCATCCTCATGTTATATTATGTTATCTTTCGCTTACGCAAGCATAGATGAACTTAGTATGATTATGACTGTGGATTATTCGGTATAGATAATCATGGCTTGATATAAATGATGTGACAAAAGTCCTCAAAGTGGTCTCAGAATGCAAGTGATGGATAGTTTTGGTATGATTATGACCAGGGGTGATTCTAAGATAGTCATGACCATTGATAATTTGATGAAAATCCTTCACCGTGGTGCGTGGATGATTAGATATTGTGGTTTATTCATTAAACCGAGTCTTAGTGATAAAATTGATGAAAACCTTTTAAAACCTAAAAGATAGTATACTTTATTTTCTACTGACTCTTTTAATGGATCAGATATTCACCGCAGATTAAACCGGTTGTCTATTGTATTTTATCGGTTTAACATTGTTGAAGACTATTGATAATTTATTCTCGCATTATCTTAGTTATAATATTTCTTACTTTGGGCTAGTTGAGCTCACCCTTTCTTTCTTTATTCTCTTGTGAAATGAGAATATATTGGGGACTTAGCCTGGGGAAGCGGAGTAATGGTCCAGAGGATAAGATTAGTAGTCCTCACTATTCTCGTGAAATAGTGTGATAATAATTGTAATGAGGACTTCTTTTGAGTTTGTATAATATCTAGTAGACAATATTTGTATTCAAACTCACGGTTTACGTCGTATTGCATACCTACGCTTATATTAGTAAGTTGTATTTAAATTCTGTACTATGTAAGTGGCGACCCAAGATGGGTGACGTATACCTAATTTTGGGTGCGTCACACATAGTGCAAAGATAGACAACTGATTGGTATGATCATTGTTGTTACATTTGAATATCTTCAGCCTTTGGGGTAAGGATATTGAGTAAACATCCTATTAATCTTTTGTGGCAAGGAGAAACTGTTGATTTACATGATTGTAAATATGAATTGTGAACTTAATTATAATCTTTAGTGGTTCAGGTGAAGGCAGGTGATGAAAGTTCTCTTTGTCTTGGGTACAACGAAGAACTATTGATGAGTATTACAGGAATCAAATATTAACGATGGACTTTTAATTTTGAGGAGATAGTAGACATTATGTTATACTTGACTCTTCTAATGGATTGTTGATTCCGCTGCAATTATGGTTGAAAAGTTTTATTATCTATCATATGTTATAAATCTCTGATTTATTATTGATGAGAACTATTGATAATGTAGTTATCTTTAGTCATGATATTCTTAATCGGGCTAGTTGTGTTTCACCTTTTGCTTCACAATTCCTTTCGTGTAATAAGAGTGTAATTTGGATCGAAATGGGATAACAGGAAAATAGTGAGATGGTTCAAGACTGTCGAAGTTTCTCAATACATTATAAAATGGTATGACATACAATATATAATTGTATTGAGGACCTAAGATGTGGGTGTCGTATTTTATACGTCGCGTAATATTTAATTTTGGTGAACTATATTAGGGTGAAGTGAACCCGACTTTGGAAGCGTTATTTGCTGTTGTATTATATATGGCATTGTAATAATTTGAGTTTGGATACTGTCTATGAGACTATATTATATTAAAACTTACAGTTAACTGTGGTCGTATTCTTTACGACAGTTCAACAGTTGTATAAATGAAGTTGGTATTTGATTTTTATAGTGTGATATCTGGCGACTCAGAATGGGTGTTGTATACCTATTTTGGGGGCGTCACAATTGGTATCAAGGCTTAGGGTATGGGCCGCTGGCGGAGATAAGAGTCTAGAACTAGGAGGGGAGAGACGAGTTATATACTTCGCTAGTGTGTGACTTACCTAAGCTGAAATTGTTTACTTGATAAGTTGACAAATTGTGATATGTTAATTAACCTTTGTTTTGAAGCTATATTCTAGAATGATATCTGAAATACAGGAGATGAGAAATGGGAAAATCATGATAGCGAGGAAATTACCGGGAAGGTACAATCTGAAAAGAAAGCAAGGTATTCTCATATCTTCGAATATCAGGTACGTACGTAAATTTTGAGGGCGAAATTTCATAAGGAGGGGAGATTGTGAGACCCCGAATTTTATGAAATAAAAGTATTCAATTTTTCTATTTTGATAAATTGTTAAATTGATAAAAGTTTAAAGTTAAGGGTCATATTTGAAAAAAATTTCAAAGTAGACAAGTTGTCATAAAATACCCAGTTACTATTCACTCTAAGATTATTCACTCCTAGTATTTGGGACACTTTTCTTGTTGAGTACTATTCACGCAGTTACTATTCACCCAAATTACTATTAACTCTAGTATCAGGCACTCGAGTATTTGGGACACTTTTTTGTGCTCTGAGTTACTTATTCACGATTTACTATTCACCCAAATTACTATTCACTCTAGTATTATTCACACTGAGTATTTGGGACACTTTTTCGTGGTGTGTACTATTCACGAGTACTATTCACGAGTTGATATTCACGAGTTACTATTCACGAAAGTTACTATTCATGAATTACTATTCATTTAATTACTATTCATAAGTTACTATTCACCCGAGCAATATATTTATTTTCATCCAAATCATTTTTGGGTACAATATTATTCCATGAGGAGATGTGTTAATTTTTCGTAATCATTGGTTGAAATTATATTAGTAAATCAATAATTCATTTAAATATATTTTTAAAATATTATATTATAGTAGTATAATGTGATTATATGATAGTATGTTTTTTTATAATTTGAATGGTAACATTATTATAGTAAATTCATGGTATAAAAGTAAAATGAGGTGAAAGAGAACAATTTGAATTTGAATTCTGATGATGTAAGCGATGATGTCAATCTAACGATGAGGTAAGCATTAATGTCATCGTAAGGATGATGTAAGCAATGATGATGTCATTGATCGATGATGTAAGCAATGATGTCATATGATCGATGATGTAAGCGATGATGTCATAAATTATGGTGAAAAGACTATTTTACCCTTACTCTACCAAGCTTATAAATAGAAGTTCATTCCTTCATTATTTTCTTACAAATTCATTAAAACTCTAGAGAGAGAAACTATAGAGAGAATTCTTCTTCTATAATCTTGAGAGTATTTCTTTA
This sequence comes from Panax quinquefolius, assembly GCA_020205615.1. Lineage (NCBI taxonomy): Eukaryota > Viridiplantae > Streptophyta > Magnoliopsida > Apiales > Araliaceae > Panax > Panax quinquefolius. The sequence goes on along the minus strand of CM035164.1, from coordinate 3,418,101 downwards.
GAGTTTAAGAAAGCTTTGAGCAGAAGATAAGTTTCCTTCGAGTATATCCTCGCCTCTACTAGTCTAATACTCTTCTTCGAAAGGTAAAGGGATATTGTTATCGTAAGGGATATTATTTGTCAGTGCAATTCGTAAGGGTGTTATTCCTTCTTATTCATGAAGAGAACTTTTGTTATTCCATTCTTTATTATTCTCGTTGAATAACTCAGATATACACTGACATCAGTATACCGGTGAAGTCTATTGTTATTCCATTCTTTATTATTCTGTTGAATAACTCAGATACGCTGTAATTACCGAGACACGGTGAAGTCTATTGTTATTCAATTATTTATTATTCATTGGAATAACTCAGATGCGCTTGATTTACCCTATACTTGGTGGAATGACCAGATATGCGGTTTACCCAATACTTGGTGATCTTCTTTATTATTCAAGATTTATTATTCTCGTTCGGAATATCCTCATCGCTGTGAATTTCACACCGACTGGTTCCAATATTTATTATTCCGCATTTATTATTCTCGTCGAAATATCCCGTCTCCGCAAGGCTTTTACGGACCGGGTTCCATTAATTATTATTCCGCATTTATTATTCTATTGGGAATAACTCGTTTGTGCGGCCTCTATCGCATGCACGGTGATGTCTTTTGTTATTCCATTCTTTATTATTCGCTGAATAACTCGCCTACATGTAGATTACCACACGCACGGTGAATGATCCTTCAGATTCATTCCTTATTAAATTGTGGAAATGATATGATATACGTGGATTACCGCATGGCGGATGAAAATCCATTTGCAGTTTCATATATTCTTTATTATATTGTTGGTTATTAGTTTTACAGTTGTATGTCTTTGGTATGTAGTGCAAAGATGATATGTTGTTGAATATCTTCGCTTGAAGTGCAAAGATGATCTCGTTATTTGATAGCTTTTTTCAATTCAGTAGTCCAAAGATGGATGTGTGTATGACATGATCATTACCACTAGTGATACTAACGAATATCCTGGTCGTAGTAGTATGGATAATTCAATGATGTGATGGGTAGGATCATGACCATTAGTTAACATTTGAATGTCTTTCGTCAGAAAAGTAATCGTGAAGTAATTGATTGGTACGATCATGACCATTGGTTTTATAGTTGAATATCTTTGGCCCATAGTGCAAAAAAGATAGATAACCGATTGGTATGATCATTGTTGTTACATTTGAATATCTTCACTTTCGGGGTAAGGATATCGAGTAAACATCCTATTAATCTTTTGTGGCAAGGAGAAACTGTTGATTTACATGATTGTAAATATGAATTGTGAACTTAATTATAATCTTTAGTGGTTCAGGTGAAGGCAGGTGATGAAAGTTGTCTTTGTCTTGGGTACAACGAAGAACTATTGATGAGTATTACAGGAATCAAATATTAACGATGGACTTTTAATTTTGAGGAGATAGTAGACATTATGTTATACTTGACTCTTCTAATGGATTGTTGATTCCGCTGCAATTATGGTTGAAAAGTTTTATTATCTACCATATGTTATAAATCTCTGATTTATTATTGATGAGAACTATTGATAATGTAGTTATCTTTAGTCATGATATTCTTTATCGATGGGTTAGTCAGGTTTCACCCTTTTGCTTCACAATTCCTTTCGTGTAATAAGAGTGTAATTTGGATCGAGCCGGGATAACAGGAAATAGTGAGATGGTTCGAGACCGTCAAGTTTCTCAATACATTATAAATCGGCATGACATACAATATATAATTGTATTGAGGACCTAAGATGTGGGTGTCGATTTTATACGCCACGTAATATTTAATTTTGGTGAACTATAATAGGGTGAAGTGAACCCGACTTTGAAAAGCGTTATTTGTCATTGTATTATATATGGCATTGTAATAATTTGAGTTTGGATACTGTCTATGAGACTATATTATATTAAAACTCACAGTTAACTGTGGTCGTATTCTTTACGACAGTTCAACAGTTGTATAAATGAAGTTGATATTTTATTTTTATAGTGTGATATCTGGCGACTCAGAATGGGTGTTGTATACCTATTTTGGGGGCGTCACAATTGGTATCAGAGCTTAGGGATATGGTCGCTGACGGAGATAAGAGTCTAGAACTCAGGGGGAGAGACGAGAGTTATATACTTCGCTAGTGTGTGACTTACCTAAGCTAAAATTGTTTACTTGATAAGTCGACAAATTGTGATATGTTAATTAACCTTTGTTTTGAAGCTATATTCTAGAATGATATCTCAAATACGTGAGATGAGAAATGGGAAAATCATGATAGCGAGGAAATTACCGAGAAGGTACAATCAAAAGAAAGCAAGGTATTCTCATCTCTTCAATATCAGTATACGCACGTAAATTTCGAGGGCTTAAATTTCATAAGGAGGGAGATTCAGAAGAGGCATTTAATTTTATGAAATAAAAGTAACTCGTGAATAGTAACTCATGAATAGTAACTCATGAATAGTAACTCATGAATAGTAACTCGTGAATAGTTGATGAGTAGGTTTTATACCTATGAATCCGATATTATTAAACTTAATTATTGTTATCTTTAATTGTTTTTTAGTATCTTTTTATCTGTTTTTGTGTTTATTTTGTGTAAGTTGGAGCCGGAGGAACAAATTGGTCATTTCGGAGAAGAAAAGGTCAAAATCATTAAAATTAGAGTGAGTGGCATTTTTGTAATTACGTGGTTCTAGTCAAGCGCTTAAAGCGCTTTGAAATGAGCCAGTGTTGAGCGCCTAGCGGCCATGCGTATGCAAAAAGGAGGATTTTCTACTTCCGTGTGGGTTGTTGAAGCCAAAAAGGAATCTGAATGAGAGGGGAGACTAATACAAATAGGAGGAGACTTTAGAAAAGACGTATCACTCAATTTTTCAAGGGATTCGCAGAGAGAACAACGAAGAAAAACACGAAGGAAAATTGCAAGGGCTGAAGATCAAAGAGAGAGTATTGGAGAAAATTCAGAGTTTCTTCTTCTTTTCTCTAGTTTTATCTTTTGTAATTATCTGGGATGTTTGGATTATTAACTGGATGATGTTTTTCTTTATTATTAGCATGAACTAAATTTTCATTAAGATTGCAACGGAACTTGGTATGTAGTTTAAATGAACCTTCCCATTGAATGAAAGTTGGTTTTTATGAATTGTTTATTATATCTTTTGCTTATTGATTAATTGTTTCGCCAACAATCATTTGGATAATCTATATAAAATTGGAAGATGGAGTATAGATTAAGATCCGGATATGATAACATCTGCTCATATAATCCGAATAGGGTTAATATGATTAGCATGTAGGATAGGAATATACCTATGTGTCTTTTGTATCCTTTGAAAGAATTTATGCGTAAACCCTAATTAACTTGATTCACATAGGAATATAGTAAATTAATTGAGAAGGGTTGCAAGGGGGCAGCGCCCCCTAGAAGCCAAGCACTTATGAGCTCAATAGAAGAATATCCATTTGTCAAATTCTCATATTTCTAATCATTTCCCTCATTTTTAGTGTTATTGAATTGCTAAGTGGTGTATGTTATTTATTTATTTATTTATTTATTTATTTTTATTTATTTTTATTTTTTTTATTTATTTTATTTATTTATTTTTATTATTATTTTTTATTTTTTTTATTTTTTATTTTTATTTTTATTTTTTTTATTTTTATTTTTTTTTTTTTTTTGTTTTATTTTTATTTTTATTTTTTAATTATTTTTTTTTTGTTTTTTTTTTCTAGGTTATGGTTTTAGAATAAGTCTTAATTTAAGTTGTGGTATGCAGTGGGAGCACAAAGAAGCAAACAAGAAACCAAAGGCCCAAGACATGCCCAAGTCACTTAAAGGCAAGCCAGCACAAACTAAGCAAGTTTTAGCGCCCACTTGCAGAGAGCCCAGACAAGCACCAAGCGCTGGCGCCCATACCTAAAGTTAAACCAAGCGCTAGCGCCCCAAGTCAAGAGAAATACACAATACCAAGTTACTTAAGCGGTCGGTCAAGGCAATACTAAACGCGCTTAGCGCCCACGCGAACCACACATATCGCTACCAAGAGCCTAAAGCGGTCCAAATTACAGATACTAAGCCTTTAAAGCGCCATGTCAGAACTTTAAAAAAAATATAAGCCCTAATCGGCAATACAAATCTAAACCCAAATCAAACACTCTCTCGCTTCTCCCACTCCAATTCAAACTCACTCAAATCACAACCCTCCTCTAATTTAGCCACTATAATCAACGTTTTCTTGTATAAGCCTAATCAAACACTCAATCTCCTACCCAAACCAAGGCACTTAATCTCCATATGGTCGCCCTTCATCACCAATTCGGGCACCAACTCACATTCAAGCCACATCTATCTAAAGTAAGTGCTCAACCCTCAAAAAATTGCTCCTACAACTTTGATTGGAACATCATATCCGGCTATAACCAAGTAAGTGCACAAGATTTTATTGCAAATTATTTGGTTTTGCTTGGATAGTAGCTAAGGTAGTAAGTTGAAGTTGGTTATTTCATTATGTTGGCTCAAGTGGATTTGGGTACTTCTCATTGTTGTCAGATTGCATCGGACGACTAGTGTGCTTAGTTATTGACAAATTTGGTGAAAATTAAGTTTGGGGAGTGCCTACCAATAGTGTTCAAAATTTGTGCACACCAAGTGTTCGATACATTGTCACAAAGAGGATTGGCCCATACTAAGCCCTCTGAACATCGCCTATGGGCAAGCAATTCACACACAAGACTCATGGCTACTAAAAGGCAAAAGAGGTGAGACTTCTGCACTTCACTAAGTATGACAAAAAGAGATTTGTAAGTGCTAGTGCATTCGAAAGATATTACAATGTGCTTTCTAGTAAAACGCTAATTCTCGAAAGCGTGGATTATTGCCAGAGGCAGAAGATGGGGAGTTACTACAAATGATTGGAAGTAGAAGATGGGGTAACTTTCAGATCCCAACCGAATTCATCGGTCATTAAAATTGTTAAGGAATTCTATGCCAATGCAAAAGATGTTGTTGGTAACATAATTTGGGTTCGCTGAAAATCGGTGGAGGTCGGTTTAGGACAATAAATGCTTACTACGGCTTGAACATAATACCCAATAATGGTTACATGTAATATTTAGAGCACGAAGCTAGACTACTGGTGAGATCATTCAAGCTTTGTGTGTGTACGAACAACATGGAAATTAACAGATCAACAAGAAGTCGTTTTGTTCCCTCGTGATCCGCACTCAAGAAGATTATGGGAAAGCATGGCATGCCTTTATTTGTGCTAAGTTGATGCCGTGTAGCATATGAGTGATGTTATAAATCAATCGGCAAAGATTGCTTTTTACGTATCGCAGCACAAGGAAAACGATAGATGTGGGTCATATTATACATGATTCAATTGACAAAGCAATTCGAGGAGGACCTCTGTGGATTACCTCACCCATCTTTGATCACCGGACTATGTCAACAAGTCGGAGTCAAATGGGATGCCAAGAAGTTGCTAGACAACCTCCCTTACCGCGATCGACCACTCGCTTATTAAGAAGTACAAGGTATGGGGTGGTGGTATACCACACCCGAGAGGGTTAGGGTTCATTATCGTGCCTCCCGAGTCCGCGGTATGAGCCTAATCAACAATTACACGATAATCCTCCCGCAATTTGGAAGTTCGGGCCACCACCAAATTTTTTTGAAGATATTCACGAGAATTAAGAAATCAAACTAGAAGGATTGACATGGTGGCTACTAGAGTTCAACAGGTTTTGACCGGGTTGAAAGAAATCAGATAGCCTAGCTCAAATGACAAACAGAGATGTATCGAATCGTAGAAAAGATTCCTAGAGATGTTTGATCGCATGAATCCAAATTGCCGCCCCTACCAATTTCCCCATTGTTCTGCAGTACCCTCCTACCGATCTACCCCCGAAGATGAGGTTGATGAAGAAGAAGACGAGGATACCGACGAGGAATAAGGCGTCTATCTTTCGTGGAAGTCCTCAAATGCCTAATTTCTTATTTTTTGTTTGTTATATACAATGAGGACATTGCATAGGTGAAGTTTGGGGTGCATTCTTCCGGCCCGATTGCATTCATGTAGTATTCATTTAGTAGTTTTGCATTCATGTAGTATTCATTTCGTAGTTTTTCATGTAATTTTCATTCTACTTTCTTAAAAAAAAAAAAAATTAAAAAAAAAATAATAATAATAATTTCAAATATTTGCATATTTCCAGCTGTTAGATAGTTTAAGTCTGTTTTGGCCAGTGATGAGATTGGAATTGAGTAGACAAATATAGTACTGACTGTTAAGACTGTGATGTGATTTCTTGTCATGATTTGAATCTTTATCTGTTTGAAACTAATATAATAAGGATAGCACGGTAAAAACAACTATGTTGACTGATTGAGTCTAAATTGACACATAGTGGACTTCTTGAGGATAATACTAGTTTGAATGAATGAAAGACATGAATAAAGTGAGATGGTGAATTTAGACAAAACTTAAGTTTGGGGGGAAAATTTGGGATATATAAGCTTCAAAAAAAAAAAAAAAAATCGTGGCTAGTTTTGTTTTTGGCCTTTGTTATTTCGAAAGCGAAAAACGACCAAAGAAGTGTCTTAACACCTAAAGCGCCCTAAGGTCTTATATGGTCTGGGAGTCGTTGGTTGAAAGCTCGCTAAGGGGTAGCACTGTTAGCCTAATGGAATGAGACATTGCACAGTCATGGTTTAAAAAAAAAAAACAATAAAACGGGAAAAGAGCAAAAAGCCCCCGTAATGATAAGTAAAGCATAAGTATCCCGGATTAGACTCTTGAATTTGGTGGATGTTTGACTTTAGTTGGATCTAGCTTGTTCGTGAATTTTGTGAGTTGACATTATATGACGCCTTTAAAGAGATCTATTATGTTTTGTATTTAGATTATATTAGTTAGCATTGTTGTTCAAACACACACACTACTATATCAATAATAACAGGTAAGATTGATGATCGACTAGAAATTATTAATCTGTCTTGATATGATGTACTAAAGATGTTTAATCTGATTTCTCCGAGGCTTGATGAATAGATTTTGTTACATTTTTTCGCTTTGAAATTTTAGGCACGTAGATAAATTGTATTGCATATTTAGTTATCAGATTGTGTTTTATTGCTTGCGAGACAAGCAATTGGTTAAGTTTGGGGTATTTGATGAGTAGGTTTTATACCTATGAACCGATATTATTAAACTTAATTATTGCTATCTTTAATTGTTTTTAGTATCTTTTTTATCTGCTTTTGTGTTTATTTTGTGTAGTTGGAGCCGGAGGGACAAATTGGTCATTTTCGGAGAAGAAAAAGGTCAAAAATCATTAAAATTAGAGCCGAGTGGCATTTTTGTAATTACGTGGTCCCGGTCAAGCGCCCAGCACTTGAATGAGCTTGTGTTGAGCGCCTAAGCGCGTCATGTGCATGTAAAGGGAGGATTTTCTACTTCCAAGTGGGTGGTTGAAGCCAAAAAGGAATCTGAATGAGAGGGGAGACTAATACAAATAGGAGGAGACTTTAGAAAAGACATATCACTCAATTTTTCAAGGGATTCGCAGAGAGAACAACGAAGAAAAACACGAAGGAAAATTGCAAGGGCTGAAGATCAAAGAGAGAGTATTGGAGAAAATTCGTAGTTTCTTCTTCTTCTCTAGTTTTATCTTTTGTAATTATCTGGGATGTTTGGATTATTAATCTGGATGATGTTTTTCTTTATTATTAGCATGAACTAAATTTTCATTAAGATTGCAACGGAACTTGGTATGTAGTTTAAATTGAACCTTCCCATTGAATGAAAGTTGGTTTTTTATCAATTATTTATTATATCTTTTGCTTATCGATTAATTGTTTCGCCAACAATCATTTGGATAATCTATATAAAATTGGAAGATGGAGTATAGATTAAGATCCGGATATGATAACATCTCGCTCATATAATCTGAAATAGGTTAATATGACAAGATGTAGGATAGAATATACCTATGTGTCTTTTCAGATCCTTTGAAAGAATTTATGCGTAAACCCTAATTAACTTGATTCACATAGGAATATAGTGAATTAATTGAGAAGGTGTTCTTGTAATTTTGTGTCTTAAGGATCGGAGTTAGGAGGATTTGTTCACGTGATTTGGAAAAAGTGTGTGAATTTTATAAATCATTCTTGGATAATGATTCATATTAATTAATTGCTTTAAATGGGAAGTGAATTGATTTAAATGAAATACCAAGGAAGTTGTAATCTTAACCCATTAAATCTGCAGTAGTTATTCTTGTGAAATTTTGATTTTTAATCATTAGTTTTGTTAAGTTTAAATTTCAAATCGTAAACAAAATTTCGTAGTTTAAAATAGATTAATTGCATTAGAATTAGTAATTGATAAATATTAGTCTATTTCTCGTGGGAACGATATCCTTGTCATTGAATATTATAATTGAACGCCAGATACTTGCGTGGTAAAGTGCTATTAAAAATTAGGCAACAATAGTAGATTCAGATTCGTACATAAGATCAGATATCGTAAAAAATGTACTATCCGTAAATAAGGCCATATACATGAATAAGTCAGTACACGTGAATAGTGTCGATATGTGAATAATAACCCCAACTCAAACAGGTAGAAATTCTACAATAAGATCCATACCAATATGTCAGTATAATGATATTGAAAGAATAACATCATTATGAAGAATATAACATCCCTTAATATCCCTTACTATCCTTACAATCACTTACCTCAAAAAGAAAAGACTTCCGATTGGATATCTGATATGATATTTGAAGGAAACTTCAGACCGATGAATAACAACTCACCAAGTATCTAAATACTCACAAAATACACTCGATAATCTAGAGAGAAAAGAGAGAAAACTTATGAATTCGGTGTGATTTTCAATTCTAACTTTGCCCTCTATTTATAGGAAAATGTTAGCACGCCGAAGCAGACTTGACCTGCAACCTGATGGCTTTACCTGCTACTATTGCCACCCACCACATTTGAAATAAAATTCAGCAAATTTCTTCACCAACCACAAGTGGGACCCACTCAATTCTAGAATTTTTCACCAAAATCATTTATAAACCTAATTTCCGAATCAGTCACCTCTTCAAATTCATAACAAATCATACGTTCATTTTTAACGGTTCAAAATTTGTGGACATATACTCAACTTATATATGTATAACATATCCAAAAATCACAACGATCCAACTACCAACTTAAAAATTATAACTCACACAATAAAGTCGTAAAAGAACCGATTTGATCTTTTAATACCTCCAATCCGGACAAAATACTAATAAAATACCTCAACATTAATTCCTTCATTTATAACCACATAAATAAATCCATCATTTATATCCACATCAAATAAATATTTCATTATCATATAAATCAATAATTAATTATTCCAAAATAATATTACAGTAATCACAATAATGACAACTGTGTAGTTCCCAAGAAAGAGGGGCTTTCCAAAAGGATTTCTCCTCATCTTTGCCGCAATTAGGTGACCAAACCTCTCCTCGATGTAGTAACTTTCTAGACATTGCCAATAATGCTATCTAATAATATTATTCAAATAATATGAATTATTGATCCGATAATGGAAAATATTGCGTTGATAATTATCAAACAACAATAATATAAAATATCAACGCAGCAATTATTGATTCAATAAAATAAAATATTGAGCAAGAATTATCGTAACAATTATTGAGTAGTGCCTTCTCACGTAAGAATCAATAATTGAAAAAATATGCATTACTGGTGTGCTATCTTGTAACTACGCCAGACATCGTATTTAACCAACGGTATTCCAACAAGAGTGTTAACTTTTTAACCATTACGTTGTTATTTATAAAAACTCAAATTTGTCATTTTCTTCATTCGATGATTATTACATTATGGGGCCCATAAATGATCATGGTACCGTCGCATTTAATATTCCCTACGGAAAAGAATATTCTACGACTAAACGTAATATTCCCAAACAACAATGAATATTTTATAACCACTTGCGTATTTTGAAAAAAAATCATATATCACCTTTAACTTTAATCTTTTATCAATTTAACCATTTACTGAATAGTAATTATAAGAAAAATTGAATACTTTTATTTCATAAAATTTGGGGTCTTACAATTTCCCCTCCTTATGAAATTTCGTCCCCAAAATTTACGTACCTGGTATTTCAAAGAGTTGAGAATACCTTGATTTCATTTCAGATTCCATCTTCCCTGTCATCATGATTTTTCCATTGCTCATCTCCTGTATTTCAGATATCATTCTAGAATACAGCTTCAAAACAAGGGTTAATTGAACAAATTAACATATCACATAATATCCCGATATTATGACTGACCAACAAATAAGTTTAGGTAGGACACACTAGCGAAGGATTTACTCATCTCTCCGCTCCTAGTTCTATTCCCCGATCCCGCCAGAGACCATATCCCTAAGCTCTGATACCAAATGTGACAACCCCAAAATAGGTCCATTCAACACCCAACCTATTCTGAGTCGCCAAATACATGGTATAGAAAACAACTATAACTTTATTACAACAATTGTCGTGCAAAATACAACAACACATATACTGTAAGTTTTGATACAAATATATACCAACTGTGACTCACATCCCAACCTTGGATAGCACGTCACAATGGCACCTTAAATAAAGGTATAGTCAAAAACTGTTTTAAAAATTAGAATCTTTGGGAAGTGCTCAAGGAAACCTTCGTGCATACTGGGAGGCCACGCTCAGGTTATGATAGATATCATATGCCCACGTAATTATCCTTGGTTGACCCAATAGACCTCAAAGAAAAACGAGAAGATTACTATCATCTTCTTTCCAATGGTGAGTCTTCTCTTGACATATAATTATCTCCACTATCTCTAATTGAGAATTATACTTCAAATAAACTCCAAGATCATATAGGTAGTGCGCGTAGATATACTCATGAAGTGGATGTGCATAACCCCGCTTTTTATGATGACACGAGGTCAGTATGTCTTTACACATTCAGATGATAGTGACAAAACACCCTTCCAACGTTGGGTTCGTCTCACCCTATTTGATTCACCAAATATAACTACTAAATGATGACCACCGTTCTATTCCCCTGTTACCCCCACTCGACCCAGCTATACTCTTATTACTTGAAAAATATTGTGAAGCAAAAGGGTGAGCAAAACTAGCTCAGTAAAGAATATCATGACAAAATATAATTAAATTATCAATAGCCTTCATCAATAATAAATCAGAGATTCAGAACATATGGTAGATGATAAAACTTTTCAACCATAGTTACAGCGGAACGAGCAATCCATTAGAAGAGTCAAATAGACTATAAAGTCTATTATCTTCTCCATGTTAAAAATCCACCAACAATGTTTTATCCCTGTAACATCAATTAGCAATTCTGGTCCACAATCATATGAATAACTCATAATCATAATTGTAGTTCTAAATTCCTCTTCTCATCCAGATTTAAGATAATTTTCATCACCAAACATCAAAGATCATGGTTAAACCAAATCACGCTCATGTTCATAATCATATTAATAAATTTATCTTCAGACCACGGGCCAAAGATATTCATCAACAAGTCATCTTTGCACTAACACTGTGCCAAAGATATTCAACAACAGTCATCTTTGCATTACGAGCCAAAGATATTCAACAACAAATCATCTTTGCAGACTACTGGTGCCAAAGATATTCAACAACAAGTCATCTTTCAGACACGAGCCAAAGATATTCATCAATAATTCATCTGCAGACTACAAATTTAAAGATATTCATTATCATTTCATCTTTGCACTACAGGCAAAAGATATTCAACAACAGGTCATCTTTGCACTACAGGCCAAAGATATTCCTCAACAGGTCATCTTTGCACTACGGGCCAAAGATATTCATCAATAATTCATCTTTGCACTATAGGCCAAATATATTCATCAACAGTTCATATTTTCATTACAGGCCAAATATATTCATATCTCAAAGAAATATATAATCATTTCAGAATTTATATAAACAATAATTATAACCATGTTAATCAATTCATCTTTACACTTAAGCTAAATATATTCAATTATAAATTCAATGGTCATGATCATACCAGTTAACAATTCATCTTTGCACTACTGGCCAAAGAGAACCCATAGTCACAATCATACCAATAATCTACCCATCTTTACACTCAAGTGAAAGAGAAATTCAACATCAGGGTTATAAAAATGTTATATATGATAATAAAAACAATATGATCAACAACTACATTTATTTTCAAGAGCAACAATCATAAATCAATGATAATTTGGTCAGAAAAAGAAACCAATTTTTTGTCGTGAATAGTACCCGTGAATAGTAACTCGTGAATAGTAACTCATGAATAGTAACTCATGAATAGTAACTCATGAATAGTAATCGTGAATAGTACTAAGATTCGTACATATAGTAATCAGAGTACGTAAAAAAATGTCATATACGTAAATAGTGCCATATACATGAATAAGTGCCATATCGTGAATAAGTCTGAGTATATGTGAATAGTAACCCCGACTCAAAAAGGTAGAAATTTACAATAAGATCCATACCAATATGTCAGTATAATGATATTGAAAGAATAACATCATTATGAAGAATATAACATCCCTTAATATCCATTATTATCCCTTACAATCCCTTACCTCAAAAGCAAAGACTTCCGATTGGATATCTGATATATTATCAAGGAAACTTGCACTGATGGATAACAACTCACCAAGTATCTAAATACTCACAAAATACACTCGATAATCTAGAGAGAAAAAGAGAGAAAACTTATGAATTCTGGTGTGATTTTCAATTCTAACTTTGCCCTCTATTTATAGGAAAATGTTAAGACAATCAAGCCAGACTCGACCGCTGACTTGATGGCTTTACCTGCTACTATTGCCAACCACCATATTTGAATTAAAATTCAGCACATTTCTTCACCAACCACAAGTGGGACCCACTCAATTCTAGAATTTTTCACCAAAATCATTTAAAAACTTAATTTTCGAATCAGTCACCTCTTAAAATTCATAACAAATCATACGTTCATTTTTAACGGTTCAAAATTTGTGGACATATACTCAACTTATATATGTATAACATATTCAAAAATCACAACGATCCAACGGTCAGATTAGAAATTATAACTCACACAATAAAGATGTAAGAACACTGATTTGATCTTTTAATACCTCCAATCCGACAAAATACTGATAAAATACCTCAACATTAATTCCTTCATTTATAACCACATAAATAAATCCATCATTTATATCCACATCAAATAAATATTTCATTATCATATAAATCAATAATTAATTATTCACAAATAATATTACAGAATCACAATAATGACAACCAGAAAGTTCCCAGGAAAGAGGAGGCTTTCCGATAAGGATTTCTCCTTACTGGCGCGCAATTAGGTGACCAAACGTCTCCTTGACAGAACTTTCTAGACATTGCCCATAATACCATCTAATAAAATTATTCAAATAATTTGAATTATTGATCTGATAATGGGAAATACTGTGCAGTGACAATTATTGAAACAACAATAATATAAAATATCAACGCAGTAATTATTGATTCAATAAAATAAAATATTGAATAGTAATTACTGTAACAATTATTGATTAGTGCCTTCTCACGTATGAATCAATAATTGAAAAACATACTGTGAAATACCACGTACATCGCAACTAACCACGCCAGACATCGTATTTTAACCACCGGGTATTCCAACAGTGTTAATGGTAACCATTACGCCGTTATTTATAAAAACTCAAATTTGTCGTTTTCTTCATCCGATAGTTATTCTGTTATGGGGCCCACAAATGACCGTGTCCGTAAATTTAATATTCCCTCAAGCGTAAAGAATATTCTACGACTAAACGAATATTCTCCAAACAACAATGAATATTTTATAACCACTCATGTATTTTGAAAAAATTCATATATCACCTTTAACTTTAATCTTTTATCAATTTAACCATTTACTGAATAGTAATTATAAGAAAAATTGAATACTTTTATTTCATAAAATTCAGGGTCTTACAGTAATGTTACAAATGATGTGGTAAAAGTCCTCATTGGCTAGTAGTAACGATGACGGATGATGATTGTTGGTATGATCATGACCATTGATGATTACATGAATATCCTTGGCCCGTAGTGCAGGGATGGTTCGATGATGTGGTTTATTTAATAAGATGAGTCTCTGCGATAAAGTTGATGAAAAACTTTTTAAATCATAGAAGATAGTAGATATTATGCTCTACTTGACTCTTCTAATGGATTGCTTGTTCCGCTGTAGTTAAACTTGATGTTTATTGTATTTTATTAGTTTAACACTGTTGAAGGCTAACGATAATTTGTTCTGCATTATCTTAGTCATAATATTTCTTACTGGGCTACTTGAGCTCACCCTTTTGCTTTCATTGTTCTCTTCAAGAAATGAAAACGTAGCCGGGACTAGTCGGGGAACAGAGTGACGGTCCGAGATTGTGGCTATAGTAGTCTTCACTATTTTATGAAATAGTGTGATAATAAATGTAATGAGGACTTCATTTAAGTTTGAATACTGTCTATGAGACAATATTCGTGTAAAAACTTTAAGCTACGTTGTTGTCGTATTGTATAAAAGAAGTTTGTATTTGATTAATGTATATACCATGTATTTGGCGACTCAGAATGGGTGATGCATACCTATTTTAGGGGTGTCACATACACTTACAGAGAGAAAGAGACTAGTCAATTTGCATGGAAAAGAAGAGGAAATGTTGTTTTAATTAACGTTAGTTTGCAACTTAATTGGAGGAGAGTGACTGTGACGCCCCCAAAATAGGCCCAATCCATCCAACCTATTCTGAGTCGCCAAATACATGGTACAGAAAACAACTACAACTTTATTACTACAATTTTCATGCAAAATATAACAACACATATGTTGTGAGTTTTGATACAAATATATACCAACTGTGACTCTCATCCCAACCTTGGATAGCACGTCACAATGGCACCTTACATAAAGGTACAATCAAAAACTGTTTTAGAAATTAAAATCTTTGGAAAGTGCTCAAGAAAACCTTCGTACATGGGAGGCCATGCGTCTAGGTTATGATAGATATCATATGTCCACAGAATTATCCTTGGTTGACCCAATAGACTCCAAAGAAAAATGAGAAGATTACTATTAAATAGACCATAAAGTCTATTATCTTCTCTATGTTAAAAGTCCACCAATAATATTTTATCCCTGTAACATCAATCAACAGTTTTGGTCCACAATCATATGAATAACTCATAATCATAATTGTGGTTCTAAATTTCTCTTCGCATCCAGGACGAAGATAATTTTCATCACCTGTCTATACCTGAAACATCAAAGATCATGGTTATACCAAATCACAGTTCCTGTTCATAATCATACTAATAAATTCATCTTTACACTACGGGCCAAAGATATTAGTCAAAAGTTCATCTTTGCACTACAGCCAAATATATTTAACAACATGTCATCTTTGCACTACGGGCCAAAGATATTCAACAACAGGTCTTCTTTGCACTACATGCCAAAGATATTCAATAACAGGTCATCTTTACACTACATGCCAAAGATATTCAACAACAGATCATCTTTGCACTACAGGCCAAAGATATTAATATCTCAAAGAAATATATAATCATTTCAGAATTTATATAGACAATAATTATAATCATGTTGATCCATTCACCTTAGCACTTAAGCTAAAGATATTCAATTATAAATTCAATGGTCATGATCATACCAGTCAACAATTCATCTTTGCACAACTGGCCAAAGATAATCCATAGTCACAATCACACCAATAATCTACCCTACACTCAAGTCAAAGAGAAATTCCATCACCAGGGTTATAAAAATGTTATATATGATAATAAAAACAATATGATCAACAACTGCATTTAATTTCAAGAGTAAGATTCTTAAATTAACGATAATTTGGTCAGAAAAAGAAACCAATTTTTTTGTGAATAGTACCCGTGAATAATAACTCGTGAATAGTAACTCATAAATAGTAACTCGTGAATAGTACTCCGAATTCGTACATAGTACCATATACGTAAATAATGTTATATACGTAAATAGTGACATATACATGAATAATGCCGTATACGTGAATAGTGCCGTATACGTGAATAGTAACCCCAACACAAAAAGGTAAAAATTCTACAATAAAATCCATACCAATATTTTGGTATAATAATATTCAAAGAATAACATCATTATGAAGAAAATAACATCCCTTACAATCCCTTAAAATCCCTTACTATAATAATGACAATATCTCTTATCTCAAAAAGAACCGTACTTTCGGCTGGAATATCGAATATGACGCTGAAGAAAACTTGCACTGAATAGCAACTCACAAAGTATCTAAATACTCACAAAATATACTCGATAATATAGAGAGAGAAAGAGAGAAAACTTATTTTTGGTGTGATTTTCAATTCTAACTCAGCACCCTATTTATAGGAAAATGTTAGAACGTCGAAGCAGACTTGACCTGTTACATGATGGTTTTACCTACTACTATTCCCACCCACCACTTTTGAAATAGAATTTCAGCACATTTTCACCAACCAAAGGTGGGGCCTACCAATTCTAGAAATTTCCAAAATTATTTATAAATTTAGAAACTTCAACAATTCATAATAAATAGCCCTTTTATCAGAAAAATACGAATTTTATGTCCATTTCATAAGAAATCGAATTTTCTACAACTTTGTAGCTTTAATTTTTTCCAAATTCTAAGCAGAAAATATCCGAATTCCAGAAACGGATAATTTTCAACACCTTTTAAAATTCATAACAAATCATACGTTAATCTTTAACAGTTCAAAATTTGTGGACATGTACTCAACTTATATATGTATAACATATCCAAAAATCACAACGATCTAACGGTCAGATTAAAATTATAACTCACGCAATAGAGCTTTAAGAACACTAATTTGATTTTCGGACTATAAGTCTCTCGTACCAGTTTCACTCAAACAGTCACCATTAAAAATCCACAAATAATATTTGGGTGATTTAAATTTCTACACTTAGCTTGCTTCCAGGGCTTTCTTTTGATATATGGCTCATCTCTTAAATCATTATACACAAAAAGTTATGAATTTTACAAAATCAAGTAATAAACTAATTTTTCTGAAAATCCCATATTTTGTTCTTCATTTCGACAAAATACAAATAAAATACCTCAGCATTAATTCCTTAATTTATAACCATATAAAAAATATATATTTTCTTATCATATAAATCAATAATTAATTATTCACAAATAATATTACAGAATCACAATTATGACAACTAGACCGTTCCCGGAAAAGAAGGGGCTTTTCGATAAGGATTTCTCCTTAATGGCGCGCAATTAGGTGACCAAACATCTCCTTGACAGAACTTTCTAGACATTGTCAATAATGCTATCTAATAATATTATTCAAATAATATGAATTATTGATCTGATAATGGGAAATACTGTGCAGTGGCAATTATTGAACAACAACAATATAAAATATCAACGTAGCAATTATTGAATCAATAAAATAAAATATTGAACAGTAATTACTGTAACAATTATTGAGTAGTGCCTTCTTACGTAAGAATCAATAATTCAAAAAATCTTTGTAATACCTGGTTCTATCAGTAACCACGCAGACATTACTTTATTTTAACCACCGGTTATTCCAACAGTGTTAACGGTAACAACTACGCCGTTATTATAAAAACTTATACTTGTCATTTTCTTCATCCGACAGTTATTCTGTTATGGGGTCCACCAATGATTGTGTCGTCGTACGGATATTCCCCGATAAAAAGAATATTCCCCGACCAAACGAATATTTTATAACAACTTGCTTACTTTGCAAAATTTTCAAATATCATCCTCAACTTTAAACTTTTATCAATTTAACTATTTACCAAAATAGAAAAATTGAATACTTTTATTTCATAAAATTCGGGGTCTTACAATCTCCCCTCCTTAAGAAATTTCGCCCTCGAAATTAACGTACTTGGTATTTTAAAGAGTTGAGAATACATTGCTTTCATTTCAGATTCCATCTTCCCTGTCCTCATTATTTCTCTATTGCTCATCTTCTGTATTTCAGATATCATTCTAGAATATAACTTCAAAACAAAGGTTAATTGACATATCACAATTTGTCAACTTAAGTAAGAAAATTTAGCTTAGTTAGGACACATACTAGCGAAGGATATTACTCATCTCTCCCCTCCTAGTTCTATTCCCTGATCTCCGCCAGAGAACATATTCCTAAGCTCTGATACCAACTGTGACGCCCCCAAAATAGGTCCAATCCATCCAACCTATCCTGAGTCACCAAATACATGGTACAGAAAACAACTACAACTTTATTACTACAATTATCGTGCAAAATACAACAACACATATGTTGTGAGTTTTGATACAAATATAAACCAACTGTGACTCTCATCCCAACATTGGATAGCACGTCACAATGACACCTTACATAAAGGTACAGTCAAAAACTGTTTTAGAAATTAGAATCTTTAGAAAGTGCTCAAGAAAACCTTCGTACATGGGAGGTCATGCGTCTAGGTTATGATAGATATCACATTTCTATAAAATTATCCTTGGTTGACCCAATAGACCCCAAAGAAAAACGAGAAGATTACTATAATATTCTTTCCAATGGTGAGTCCTCTCTTGACATATCATTATCTCCACTGTCTCTAATTCAGAATTATACTTCAACCAAACACCAAGATTATATAGGTAGTGCTCAGTAGATATACAAAGCAAAGTGGATGTGCATAACCCCGCTCTTATGATAACACGAAGTCGCATGTCATTAGACATCTTGTATGATAGTGGCAAAACACCTTCCAACGTTGGGGTCGCCCTCACCCTATTGGATGCACCAAATATAACTACTAAATGATGTATAAAATACAACACACTTTTTCTATCTTTGTTTAGGGAGAACCTCCACATCTAAAGACCACCGATTCTATTCTCCTGTTACCCCACCGACCCAAATTACACTCTTATTACACGAAAGGAATTGTGAAGCGTAAGGGTGAGCACAACTAGCCCAAAGAAAGAATATCATGTCTAAAGATAAATAAATTATCAATAGCCTTCATTAGTAATAAATCGTAGATTTAGAACATATGGTAGATGATAAAACTTTTAACTATAGTTCAAATGAACGAAGCAATCCATTAGAAGAGTCAAATAGACCATAAAGTCTATTATCTTCTATGTTAAAAGTCCACCAACAATGTTTTATCCTCAGTAACATCAATCAACAGCTCGGTCCACAATCATATGAATAACTCATAATCATAATTGTGGTTCTAAATTCCTCTTCGCATCCAGGACGAAGATAATTTTCATCACCTGTCTTTACCTGAAACATCAAAGATCATGGTTATACCAAATCACAGTTCCTATTCATAATCATACAAATAAATTCATCTTTGCACTACAGGCCAAAGATATTCGCCAATAGTTCATCTTTGCACTACTGGCCAAAGATATTCAACAATAGGTCATCTTCGCACTACGGGACAAAGATATTCAACAACAGGTCATCTTTGCACTACATGCCAAAGATATTCAATAACAGGTCATCTTTACACTACATGAAACATATCCAAAAATCACAACGATCCAACGGTCGGATTAAAATTATAACTCACGCAATAGAGCTTTAAGAACACTAATTTGATTTTCGGACTATAAGTCTCTCATACCAGTTTCACTCAAACAGTCACCACAAAAAATCCACAAATAATATTTGGGTGATTCAAATTTCTACACTTAGCTTACTTCCAGGGCTTTCTTTTGATATATGGCTCATCTCTTAACTCATTATACACAAAAAGTTATGAATTTTATAAAATCTAGTAATAAACTAATTTTTCTGAAAATCCCATATTTTGTTCTTCATTTCGAAAAAATACAAATAAAACACCTCAACATTAATTCCTTAATTTATAACCATATAAAAAAAA
Organism: Panax quinquefolius; assembly: GCA_020205615.1. Classification (NCBI taxonomy): domain Eukaryota; kingdom Viridiplantae; phylum Streptophyta; class Magnoliopsida; order Apiales; family Araliaceae; genus Panax; species Panax quinquefolius. The sequence continues at coordinate 3,397,971 of CM035164.1, read as the reverse complement.
ATATTTCCTTATCATATAAATCAATAATTAATTATTCACAAATAATATTACAGAATCATAATTATGACAATCAGGTCGTTCCCATGAAAGAGGGGGGTTTCCGATAAGAATATCTCCTTAATGGCGCGCAATTAGGTGACCAAACCTCTCATTGACAGAACTTTCTAGACATTGTCAATAATGTTATCTAATAATATTATTCAAATAATATGAATTATTGATCTGATAATGAGAAATACTGTGCAGTGACAATTATTGAACAACAACAATATAAAATTTCAACGTAGCAATTATTGAATCAATAAAATAAAATATTGAATAAAGAATTACCGTAACAATTATTGAGTAAAGGCCTTTCACGTAAGAATCAATAATTCAAAATATCATGTAATACCGTGTTTACTCGTGCAACCACGCCAGATTTTTATTTTAACCACCGGTTATTCCAACAGTATTAACGGTAACTACGCCGTTATTATAAAAACTTATACTTGTCATTTTCTTCATCCGACAGTTATTCTGTTATGGGGTCCACCAATGATTGTGTCGTTGTACGGATATTTCCCGACAAAAAGAATATTCCCCGACCAAACGAATATTTTATAACAACTTGCTTATTTTGCAAAAATTTTAAATATCATCCTCAACTTTAAACTTTTATCAATTTAACTATTACCAAAATAGAAAAATTGAATACTTTTATTTCATAAAATTCGGGGTCTTACAGTGACTACCAACACATAAGGGACAAATATGGAAATTGGGACCTATATTACAAAGTAATGATATCCTTAATATGGGTGTTTTATGTAATAGCGACTAATAAATTAGAACTAAGGGAGTATGACGTTTTAAATGATTTAATGTTTTCCAAATTATTTGACGTTTTATATAATATAGAAAAATTAAGCACAATCTTTTTAAAATTACCACTCATGAGAAACTGTTACATATGAGATAGATGGAGAGTATGCGATAAGTATGGTAAATGGTATTATAGACAATTAATATTATATTTAACGATATACAATTTTTTTCTTAATTTTTGTGCACAACTCTTAAATATATATATATATATATATATATATATATATATATATATAGTCCGATTTTTGGTGCATACCCTTTATTTTACATACACCGCTTCACCATCTTTTGCAATCTGATTTGGTAGACGAAGTAACTGTTTTGGTCCGTCGCTATAGAACAGATAAACGGTTTATATGTTATGGCAACAGTTCGATGCGTTACTAAAAGCTAAGACGACGGTTCTCTGATATACGCGACGGACTGAATCGTCGTCTGGTACATCATTAAAAGTGGTGAATAAGGTATGTTAAATTAATAGATATACACTTGATTCTCTCCGTGTGTGTATATATATTATGGGACGGAGTGAATATTACTTATGTATGTGCATGTGTCTTGCACGTAGGCCAAAAAAAGGGATATACTGACTACATAAAAAGAATACTTAATTTTATCGAATTGTGTTCAATATATATATATATATATATATATATATATATACTTGATCTTGTTCGGACTCCCGGACATGCTTAAAATGCGGTCCCTTTTTTTTTGTTTTTTTTTTAAAAAAACAATTAAATAAAATAAAATAAAAAATTATGAAACTTGAATTTTTACATAATACAGTGTTTTGGTTGTAGTTTGGATACATATAACAAAATTATTTATTTATTTATTTTAAGTTGTTTAAAAAAAAAAAAGAATATCCGAATTTTAGTCCGGTCCGAGAATCCGAACCTGATCCGGCCTATATATATATATATATATATATATATATATATATATATGTTCATTAATAAAAGTATAATCTTCTAAGATGAACCTTAAAAAACTCAAATATTCCTCTTACTTTAAAGCAGGGAAAATTCTTTGAATTTTCCTTTATCCAGTCTCTTTCAGCCGACAGTGGATGGGAAAATAAGTTTGAAGAAATTATTTTGGTGTCTCATCCTTTCCAAATTTATAAATTTTATTTTTATAGGATAATATAAAATAATTCATTTCAACTATAATGTATTATTTCAATTAAAATCAAATAAATTATTCCATTCTCCATTCAATTCCTTCATCTATTCTATTCATTCAACCAAACGTAGCATTAATAGAGTGAATGTTGTTGCTTGCTAGAGTGCTAGTGTTGGATTAATATCATGAGTTTATGGCATTAATTTAGACTTTGTCATATAGATTATGTACTTATATATTGTTAATTTAAAATCATTAAACTAGACTTTGTTAAGCTTATGAATTATTATGGTTGTCAATTATATTGAATATTACTTGAAAATATGAAAATATTAAAATTCAAGGGCTAATTTAAAGAATTTTAAACTTAAGGACTAAACTCGAGTTTGTTAATTATATTTAAACACTAGATTTTATCTTATTTTATACAAAAATAAAATACTAATATTTATTGTAAATGAGATTCGATGCATGTCTAGACTTCATTAAAATTAGAATGATTTCATGTGTTGCCAAAATTGAAGTACTTATTAAAATTAGAATGACTTCATGACCTCATTAAGTTTTTGGTATTTTTACCTTTTTTTGTCAAAATAGATTTCGCTTTTAATTTTTTCAAGAATTAAAACAGTTAGCAAACAACATTTTGTACTATTAATTTCAAAAAATATTAAAAATAAAAAATTAGAAACAAAAATAGTTATATATATATATATATAGAGAGAGAGAGAGAGAGAGAAAGAGGAAGGAAGGATTTATTGGAATGGGGGTTTGATACAATCTCTTTACTTCATAAAGAAACTGCGTTTGGATTGATGGCTTTCTGCTAAAGTTTTTAATGATAATATATATAGACTGATTACTTTTCCAATTTCATTGATGTGTTTGTTATATATATATATATATATATATATATATATATATATATATATATCACATGATCCAGATATTAAAAGTTTCATTCATTATCTAACATACTTTGTATATCCCCTTTAGCGACGGATCGGGCAACGATTCGATCCGTTGCTATATATAAAATCATCGTCTTAACTGAACGTCGCATTAGTTATAACCGGTTATAGCGACGGTTTTCTATGCTATAGCGACGAAAAAAATTATCGTTATAAATTATTTTTTTGATTGATATAAGAATATATATATATATATATATAGAGAGAGAGAGAGAGAGAGAGAGAAGAGATGATAAATAAGATATTTTTATCTTCTTACATGTTTTTTAGCTAATTTTGAATAGAAGAATTTTTTTATTATACAACTGTCAGTAAATCTCATCTTTTTAGCGACGGACAACATATAATGTCGCTAAAAGTATAGACCGAACCGTCACGTCAATCCGTCGCTGAGGGAGGAAAAAGACGAAGAAGATAAAAGATGACTATGATCCTAATCGATATATATATATATATATATATATATATATATATATATATATATATATATATATATATGAAAAGATTTTTGCTTTGATTTATAAATTTACTTTTAATATACAAAGGAATGAGTTTATTTTCTTTAATTAACTTTTGGGTCAAAACCATCAACAGCTACATGAATCATTTGTACCTTCTACTCTTAATATCTCTTGTTCATTTTTCTTTCTTATTCTAAAAATATGATTTCGTGCACTAAAATTTATTTATTTGACTATACAATTGTAAGCTCACTAAAGTATGTAATTCTTTCTTTTATATGAGAGAGTTTCTTTTTCCTCTCTCGTAGAATTTTTTACACATAATTTTTTCCACTTTAATTCAATTAAACTTAAAGATGATGGGTTCACAAAGACAAAATAGTGAGAGTTATAGACTTTTTAATTGGTTTTCTCCATTAACTAAAAGCTCAAGTACATAAAAAGTGATTATGTGTAAATTGTGTTCTAATAATTTAATACCATTTTTCTTTCTGTTTTTGTTTGAAAATTTAGGTGTTAATGATAGTGATCAGTAATATTTTTATAATTATTAGTTAGTTTTTTTTAATAAAAAGAACCTCTTAAATAGATGTTTCATTTTAAATTATTTTTAGTTTTTGTTGTTAAATTATAATATAATATTACATTTATGCCTATTTAGTTTTTAGAAAATGATTTAAACTAATTATAAAATGAATATTGTTTTAACACATCATCATATGTAATTTAGTTGCATTGATATCGATTATGGCTTGATTTTTTATTATTTATTTTCCTATAAATATTTTGTGATATTTTTTTTAATTATATTATCCCCATGTAAGAGGAGTTTGATATAACTTGATATACAGATGAGTGGTCACACTTCATTTATGTCCAAGAATCTCAATAATAACATGAATGTTGATAACAAAAATATGCTTGAGAAATATGCTTGTCCAAGCTCGCTTACTATTAATTTTAAGATTATAATTATAATCTCAAATCTATTAAGTTATTTTATAATTTTAGGACTATGTTTTAAAAAATTATAATCCCGATATTATAATCTGTGATATTATAATTCCAAGAATATTAATCCTAGGATTATAATCCCGAGATTATAATTATAATCTCAAGACAATTATGTCATTTTATAATTCCTATACTATGTTTTGTTTGTAAGGATTATATTTAGAATATGATTATTAATCACACGTGTCTTGTTTGTTTTCAAATTTAAATTTCAGAATATTAGTCTAGAGATTATAAAATGACTTAATAGTCTTGTGATTATAATAATAATCCCGGGATTATAATCCTAGGATTAATAGTCTTGGGATTATAATCCCATGGATTATTTATAATCCCGATATTATAATGTTTGCAAACAAACATAACCCTAAACTAATAATCTCAAGTCTAAATTTGAAAACAAACAAAACATTAAATATTAATAGTCATATCTCAAGTATAATTCTTACAAACAAACATAGACTAGACTAATAGTCTCAAGTGTAAATTTAAAAATAAACAAGACACTTGCGATTATTAGTTATATTTCAAGTATAATTTTTGTAAACAAACATAGCCTTTAAGTTAAATTTTTGTATAGAATTTAGTTATAAGTTTCTCTGAATCTGATTAAAAGGCTAGACATAGTGAACATATATTGTTGAAATGGTATTAACCTAAACGAAATAGGGAGGTGGATATTATGTATTAACATTTAAGCCCTAATTCCTTGTCAAGTAACATTCTTCATAACCCTATATTACTTTCCAAACAACAATTTATTTTTTTAGAGGGAAAATCTTGAATCTAAACTAGATTTGATCTTAAATAAATATTAAAATTTTCAAAACAGCATTATTATTGCTTTTTTAGCATTATTATTTATATACTCCCTCCGTCCCATAGTTATAGACTGTTTTTCATTTTGAGATGTCCCAATATATAGGCTACTTACTATTTATAAAATTTAGTTGGTTCATTGTTTTACTTTTATGCCCTTAGAATAAATATTCAACCTTTACTCTTTTTTTGAAGAAACAACATTCAATGTCATATTTTTTATCACCACATTTAATATTGTTGTATTCTATTTGGTTAAAGTTATATGGTTGTGGACTTTAACACGTCAATCAATGAAGTTGAGAGTTCCAGTATGATAAGTAAGGAATAATTAACTTATTCATTAATTTCCATATTAAGGGGTATATGTGAAAAATTTATGTTAAAATTACCACTTAAACTAATTTTCTTAAACTATGTGCCAAAAGAAATCAACCTATAACTATGGGACGGAGGGAGTATAACTCACGATATGGTAGAAATTATGCAAACTTATATCTCTGTGATAAAATCATATTGGAATATGGATTAATTTTTTGATTGTCAGTTACGTGAATAAGTATTAGTGATAATATGTATGTGTAATAAGTGGGGTCCTCCTATAATTCTTACCAATATTATGTTATGATAAGTTTCACAATTGTAATTCGACATAAATTTATCGCAATACATAGCACGACTCAAATCTAAATTTGATCTTCAGCAATATTATTAATCACAACCATAAAATTATAAATGCCATGTAAATTTTAATATGCCATACTGTGAATTATTGAGACTTTGTCATTATTAATAACATAGCCAGCAAATCATGTAAATTTATACATGTGTATAATTCTATTTCTTATAATTAAGGACAAAATGACTATTACAAGTGCAATGGAACTATGCCCTATACATGTGTATAAGAATTACTTAATTGTATTATTTTTTAACTAGTTTAGCTATGCACTTTTTTTCTATTCGATTTATGTTTTGTCCTGTTGAGCAATGCAAAATTTTCATATACCATTAAAGTTTGGAAACTGATAATCCCATAACAAAAAATGATATTTTCACATAAAAATCGCCGCTATAGATTCTATACATGAAAACCGTCGCTTTTTGTCCAATATACCTCCTTCATACATACCTAAAACATGTCCGTCACTCCACCCTAGCTTCAAGGAATTGAAGAGGAATGGGAAAACTGGGTGCGAATTAATGTTGATGCAGAATAGCACCATTGAGAATACCACCAGCCATCTTCGCTAGATTTTCCATATTCATCTGCCATGAAGAAAAATAGAGACGACGAGTACCAGTAAAAAATAAGGGGGAAAATAAAAATAAAATTGTTATCCTATCGGGAAAAAAAGGTGAAATAAAACTGTTATCCTATCAGGGAAAAAAGTGGTGCAAGTTCTCATATGCTAAATTAAAAGAAGAGAGTAAAATAAGTTCCTAGGGTTCTCTTTGACAACACATGGGAGATGGTGGGTTTTAAAAAATGTGTCCATATGTGATAGGCAAATGCACTCACACCCTCTTAATTTAGACATAGTATAGCTAGAAAAAATCCATCCTTAGTGTACCATCAGTGCAACAAAACAATATTTAGTGACTGAACAGAAAGAACAAATAAAACATAAAACCACATGAAGCTTTGATGATATTCGAAGGAAACTGATATTTCCACACGAGTCTCTCACATGGAGGTGGGACCACTCACTATTCAGGTGAGAGGGATCATGTGAAAATATAAATTTTTTATGTGGAAATATCAGTTCCCTATTTGAAACTCAAAAATAACCCCAGAGAGGAAAAAATCAATATGTAAAACTAACCACAATAACTTCTGGAATTTATATCAGCTCCAATCTAGAGCAATAATGTAACAATGGATTAAACACAAATAGATAAGGTGGATATAGGTTTACCTCATTACGACCATTAACAGCGGCATAGTGAAGAGGAGAGTAAAGGACGCAAAAACACGGTACATCCGGTAAGGCAAGGAATCAAGAAGCAGCTTTGACACCAAGCACTCGAAATATTTCCCTATAAAACTTAATTTCAAATAAGTACTATGACTGAGCTCATTGATCAAATTAAGTCATTTCTCCCTTTGGATTTACAATGACACCAGCAGTGTCTGCAAATGGAACAAAGTTATAGATTAATAACAATGAAAAGAACATGTAGATATAGGCAAAGAGACAATCTAATCAGTAACAAAGTTGAAGATACTACAAGGTTCGTAGGTCCAAGAATGTATATAAAAGGAATAAATAAGAATTAAAGCCTCCACTCAAACTAATGGTATTATACAGAAAATACAAAGGTATTTATTTTTAAAAAAAAAAGCAACTTCCTTTTCAAAGAATTTATAAAGTAGGGACTGATGAGAAATAAGGGCCATATTTAGACACATGACTTAATAATGGCCCAAAGGGGCTTACATAACCAAGTTACAAAAGGATAAAAACAACTGATTAAATTTGGAAAGTACACAGGTTAAGTTGCTGCAGGGTATTATATGATATAACAACTGATTAAATTTGGAAACACTTGTTAGTTCTGCTTGTGTCAAGCAAATTTATACAAACATACATCACATTACAAAAATTCCCTCAAGAAAGAAAAGATTGAATCTAAGCCAAAAAGAAAAGTAATATTCCAGCCTCAACAGGGGTGAAAAACTGGAATTTTATCTAGCTGGGTATGGGAGGTGAGGAGAAACCTTCATTAAAAAAATTCTCAGCACCACATCACCAGAAAAACCAACTACAGAAAAGTTAAAAGTCGTAATATCCATGAAGTTTATGAATAATATTAATAATTAAATTAATAAAGGTTGAATATTTATTTGAATATAAATATATATTTTAGTGGCATGAGATGTGATAATTCAAATTAAATTGAATTAAGTGCGAGATAATCAAGAAATGTGGTGGAAATAATAATGAAGCTTATTTAAGCTGATGACCTAGTGTAGCAAAGTGATGAAATAAGTAATTTATTAATTAAATTAATAAAGGGAATAATTAAATAAGGTGATGGATGCTACCTAGGTCATAATCTGTTACCTAGTATTTTACAAAATTAATACATACATCAAACTAGCATATTAGGACCGCAAACCGGATGCCTAGATAAGCGTGCGCGAACTGTTTCCAGAGTGGAAAAATTTCTGGAAATCCCAGAATCTGCAGATTTTTCCTTATGAACATACTTGCTACCGAATTTCATATCTTGCTTAATTTAACTCCGTTTCTTAAGAAATTTGGTCTGGTTATACATCATACTACATAGTATTTTACAAAATTATTACCTACCATAATCGGGTCACAGAAACCATGATTCCAAGGTTCCAAAAAACCCGAAAAGTCACATATTTCAAGTTTTAACCAACTTTGACAAAATTCATGATTTCGATTCTAGCATGCAAGGAATTAGTTCCTATTGTCCAGATCATAAATACTCATATAAATACACATGTTACAACAATTGAACTCACTAAATTTCCATGATATGATCAAATTATCATCATTGAGTCATATTATCAAATATTTGGCATGCATGAAATAATTTCTTGATTCTCTACGATATTAAGGCATGATTAAACCAGAACTTTCGTTCTTACATCCACATAACATCAACTAACAGTAGCATGGCATCACAAGGTCCAAAAATAATTGTTTGCAAAAAAATCACATAAGCATATTCTCTCATTTTTATTAAAGAACATGGAAAAGAGAGTTCATGGCTACCTCTTTGGTGAATTCTTCTTGCTCGAACTAAGCTCCTCCGACGTTTCTCCTTGCTTGATTAGTCTATGAAAACTCTAGAATTCGTCACCCTCTCAAAATATTAAAATATTAATATAATCAATTTAATCGCTTAATACACTATTTTGACCATTTTGCCCTCCGTAGCCAAAAATTTCAATACCAATATCGATTCCTACTAAATCGACATTCCAGACTTCATGGGACTATCCGTTTCGTCAAATTAGCCTCCAAAAATTCGTGGTTGACTTTTTATCCGAAAAAGTCAACCGCGACACATTTTGTGGTTACAGTCTATCTTGACTAATTTCGACGTTCCGGACTCAAATACGCAGTCCACGTCCCTAAATTCCGCTCCGAAATTCATCCAATGTTTTAATCCCCTCCCACGCAATTAATCACTTTATTTACATAACTAACTCAAATAGTTAAATTAATCTAAACCAACTATTTACGCATACCTCATCACATAAACTTAAAATTAAACATGTATGTATAACACGTATACATCTAATAATAGAAATCACACAAGAGTTTCCAATAAATTCATTTATTGATAATTAGTAAATTACATAATAATCTCGGATATTACATTCACCCTCCCTTAAAAGGATTCCGCCCTCGGAATCATTACAAGTTAAACAAAAAGACTAGGGTAATTTTTCATCATTTTCTCCTCGAGTTCCCACGTAGCCTTCTCGGCGTTGTGGTTCCTCCATACTACCTTAACAGAAGGTATTATCTTATTTCGTAACACTTGTTCTTTTCTATCAATTATCTGTACAGGAACCTCTTCATAGGTTAAGTCCTTTTCAAACTAGATGGGTTCATACTCTATGACATGCTTGTAGTCTTGCTCATAGGGTCGTAGAACCGATACGTGGAACACATTGTGTACATGCTCCAACTCCGGAGGTAAAGCTATTTCATAAGCTACCTCACCGACTCATCTTAACACTTCAAAGGGTCCTATGAATCTGGGACTAAGTTTTCCCTTCTTCCCAAATCTCATTTTCCCTTTCCAAGGTGAAACCTTTAGAAACACACAAGTGTCGACATCGAAGTCTCGTTGTTGTCGATGTTGATCAGCATATTTCTTCTGCGACCCTGAGCCGTCACTAATCTTGCATGTATCGTTTTGATCACATCCGCAGTTTGCTGCACCAATTCTGACCCTAGCAATTGACGTTCTCCTACTTCATCCCATCACAATGGCGTTCTGCATTTCCTTCCATATAAAGCTTCATAAGGTGGCATACCGATGCTCGCGTGATAACTGTTGTTGTATGCAAATTCCACCAACGGTAGGTGGTCATCCCAGCTTCCTTTGAAGTCCATAACACACGCTCTCAAAGATGTCTTCCAACGTTGAATAGTTCTCGCTCTCTCGCCCATCCGTTTGAGGATGATACGCGGTGCTTTCAACCTCGCCGTTCGTTCTTGAAAACTTTTCCGGAAACTTCTTTGTGAATCGCGATTCGACACACTGATTGATCTGGCTGCACACCGCGTGCTCGAAACGATCTCTTTGATGTAAAGCTTTGCCAGCTGATCTAAGTTATATCTGATCTTGATTGGCAAGAAATGCGCTGACTTGGTCAATCGATTAACGATCACCCATACTGCATCATAACCTTTTTGTGTAGTTGGAAGCCCTACCACAAAGTCCATCGTGATATGTTCCCACTTCCATTCCGGAATTTCTAAGGGTTGAAGTAACCCGCTCGGTTTCTGATGTTCCGCCTTAACTCTCTGGCATGTTAAACACTTGTTGACGCACTCTGCGACTTCTCTCTTCATATTGGGCCACCAATAATGTTGGCGAAGATCCTGGTACATCTTTGTGCTTCCCGGGTGAATTGAGTAGCTTGAACTATGAGCTTCCTGCAAGATTTCTTCCTTTAATTCAGATACCGCTGGCACCCAAATTCTCTTCTCAAATCTTAGTAGTCCATCACCTCCCACGCTGAATTTAAGCTCTTCCCCTTCGGTAATTCTTTTCCTCACCTTCTCACATTCTTCATCGTTGCTTTATGCTTCCTTGATTATGTCCAACAGAGTCGGATGAACCTCCATTGCGAACAACTTCTCATTTGACTCCCTCGGGCTCTTTATCTCGAGTTCAATCTAGCTATCTCTTAACTAACTCCTCCCAGTCGTTAGATTGTCAACTTACCATCGCTTTTTTCGCTAATAAGATCTCGCTACTAACGTTAGTTTTCCGGATGATATAGAATGTCGCAATCGTAATCCTTTATAAGTTCCAACCATCTTTTTGTCTCATATTCAACTCCTTCGTGTGAAGATATACTTGGACTTTTATGGTCCGTGTATATTTCACATCTTACACCATATAAATAGTGCCTCCAAATCTTTAGGGCAAATACTACGCCGCCAATTCCGTGTCGTGGGTAGGATATCCCTTTCGTAATCCTTCAATTGACGCGATGCGTCTGTAATAACCTTACCGTGTTCAGATAAGCACACGTACCAAGTCCTTTTTCAGGCGACGATCATCAGTAAATCACAAAATCACCAGATCGTGCGGTAATGACAACACTGGTGCTTCACTTAACCTTTTCTTCAACTCTTGAAAACTTGCCTCACACTTCTCCGTCCAAACAAATTTTACCGACTTCCTCGTTAAATTAGTCAGAGTTCCTGCTATCTTCGAAAAATCTTGTATGAACCTTCTATAATAACCTGCCAATCCCAAGAAACTTCTTACTTCTGTCGGTGTCTTCGGCTGTTCCCAATTAAGTACTGCCTCCACTTTCGCGAGGTCCACAGAGATTCCGTTTTGTCAATCACGTGACCCAGAAATTGAACTCTTTCCAACCAGAATTCGCACTTCGAAAATTTTGCGTATAGCTTATCCCTCCTCAACGCCTCCAATACCATTCTTAAATGTTCAGCATGATCTTCCTGAGTTTTGGAATAGATAAGGATATCATCTATGAACACAACTACGAATTTATCTAAGTATTGCTTGAACACCCGGTTCATCATGTCCATAAATCTTTTGCTGCGCTCGTTCCAAATGACATCACTAGGAACTCGTAGTGTCCGTAACGAGTCCTGAATGCTATCTTAGGTACATCTTCCTTCCTCAACTTCAACTGGTGATATCCCGTCCTCAAGTCGATCTTGGAAAAATATTTCGCTCCTCTCAATTGATCGAACAAATCATCTATCCTAGGTAACGGTATTTTTTTTTATTGTTACTTTGCTCAACTCTCGATAGTCGATACAAAGCTTCATCGATCCATCTTTCTTTTTAACAAATAAAACTGGTGCTCCTCAAAGAGACACTCTCGGTTGGATATATTCTTATCCAACAATTTCTGCAACTGTACCATCAACTCCTTCATCTCAGAACAATTGGGAGAAATGTGCCCCTCTTGCCTGCAATTGAAACATGCATTCTTTCCTTTTAGACATGCGCCCGAGTGATTCCTCCCACACTCCTTGCATGTCTCAGTCCTCTTCTTTGTTTCCCCTGGTTTGCCCCCGGGGTTTCCCGAATTAAAATTGTTGTTGTTGCCATTGTTGTTCCACTTCCTTTTGTTTGCACTATCCCGCTGCTTCCCTCCCCCACTTCATTCCTCCTTCATTCTTCTTATCCTTGTGGAAAATTTCATCGGGGATTCGCTTCCACCCTCGCCGATTATAGCTTTCTCCGGAGAAGTCAGCGAAGTTGTTCGTTTTAACAGAAAGTTTTTTGTAGAACCATGGTTTGAGGCCTTTCAAACCTCCTCGCTTTCTCTCCTCGATGTCGACTGATGAGGTGCGAACCTCGCCCATTTCGTTGAACTTTTTTGCGTATTGAGATTTTGTCGTATCATCTTGCTTCACTCCGTGAATCGCATCTCCGCAACGACTCTGATACTCACGGAAAGTAGTTCAAGAAGAAAATCTTCTTAAACCCCTCCTACGGTATCACACCTTCTCCACTACTGGTTTGCCTCACCACGGAAGTTCATCAAAGATATATGTGGCGAAGATTGTCTTCCTGTTCATCTCGACTTCGAGGCGATAATGACGCCTTTTCCATTTCTTTGATTAAATGTCCGGTTTCGATGGTTCCTTTGAACTAGGGAGTCCCGCTCTTAAAGTCCTTAAAGTGTGCTACCACTTGGGCCATTGGAGGTTATTAGTATTCTGGGTTCGATCGAAGTGCCCCACTAACATGTTCATTTAATTGTTTCACGAGGTTCGGTGGATCCATTAACGCCTCTGACCCTCCGTGTTTGACGTCTTCCTCTAGCCATCTTTCTGTTTAAATAAACTTAATGTTATCATCTTTATAACTTTCTCTACAGCATTTATAATTTATATAAAACTTAATCATCACATCACATATTTAAATAAAAGTATATTTATTTACAAACCATAATAACAAAGTATCTCATCATCTTATGGCATTAAGCCATTTACATCAATTTAAACCAAAGTACTTGGTAAAAACCGAAACCAAGTTTTATTTCATAGCTAAGCGTTGTTAATAGTAAAAGTTCATCACTAATAATCTAAAGACCACTTTAATAAGCGTCTTCACTGCTCTTCACCGCCATCTCCAAAGACCAAACCCACGGCTTATGGCATGTCTGAGCCAGTACTCCTCGCGTGGAAAGTGAACCACCCTATCTTTGGAACCTCCCGTGTCTTTGACTTAAATCGTACTTCATCATGTCCATCCTAACCTTCTATCTCTCTCACTTCACCTTTCTAACTCGCTTTGTTAGCTTCTCGGCACCGAAGCAGCACCGCCTCCTCTCATATCCTAGAATGTAGTAATAATCTGCTTGTCAGTTTGAAGACTCTGTATCCTCGACTCTAACCCATTAATGGTATGTCCCAAGTGGATCCTAATAGCTTCTTTCTCATCCTCCAAACTTATCTACATCCTCAGTCACGATGCTTGTTTGTCGGCCAGATCTACATTCCTAAATACCAAGTGATGCACCAATACCTCAAGGGAGCCTGTTGCTCCCCCTCATACAACTCCTCCAACTCATGGACTTTGTCGTCCAACTCTGTAATCCTATCCATCAACTCATCCAACAAAGTATCCTCAGGTGCTTCTTCGGAGTCCTCCTCGGGCTCCTCTTCCTCTTCAGATACTCCTGTCCGGTGCCAGTCAAATTTCTTTGCCTCATTTATAGGCTCAAATGCCACCAATCACCGCTTTCATGCGTGGATATCTCTAACCTCCTCTTCTCCTGACATCCTTCAATCAAGACAAAATAACTAGGTTAGTAGTTTAAAATAGATGTTTTTGTTTTTAGAAAAAAAAATAGATTTGACACACCCCTACAACTATACGTGAGTTCATCTCCTTATTTCCTCCACTAACTTCCCTAAGGTTATAGTCTAAGGTTCCCCACCTAAGGTTTATAACCTATTGCTTTGATATCAACCTGTGATGCCCCCAAATCCATGTAACATCGATTACAGGACATGGTGCTCACGATACACATACATAACCATCTAACTACATTAATTCCGGAAATAATAATAATAATAATAATAATAATAATAATAATAATAATATCTATTACATATCTATTTAAATAAAATCCCAAGTCTTTACAACCTTAAATAAACTGAATAGTTCTCAGCATGCTCTCAGCATGTCTTCCACCTTAAAATCCCAGCTTCCTTTGAAGTCCATAACACATGCTCTCAGTATGTCTTCCAACGTTTGAATAGTTCTCTCGCTCTGCCCATCTGTTTGAGGATGATACGCGGTGCTCAACCTTAAAATCCCAGCTTCCTTTGAAGTCCATAACACATGCTCTCAGTATGTCTTCCAACGTTTAATAAGCAGTATACGCCGAGAGCATGCCGAGTACTATTCAGCTTTTATTTAAGGTCAGTAAAGACTGGGATTTTATTTAAATAGATATTATTATTATTATTTTCAAGTTTATGTAGTTAGATGGTTACAGATGACAGTATCGTGAGCACCATGTCCTCGTAATCGATGTTACACCTGATTTGGGGCGCCACAGTCAGTATTAAAGAAATAGGTTAGAAACCTTAAAGTGGGGAACCTAGACTATAACCTTAGGGAAGTTAAAGGAGGAATAAGGAGATGAACTCACGTAGAAGTTCTAGTGGGTGTGTCAAAATCTTTTTTTTTTCTAAAAACAAAAACATCTATTTTAAACTACTAACCGAAAGTTATTTTGTTTCGATCAAGGATGTCGAGAAGAGGAGGTTGTAGATATACACGCCAGGAGTGAGCAACAGACAAACTGCACTCGAAAGCAAAGCAGCCTAACCTGCACCAGAGGAATATCCTAAAGAGGAAGAGGAGCCCGAGGAGGACTCAAGAAGCACCGAGGATACTTTTGCTGACGAGTTGATGGATGGGATTACAGAGTCGGGACGACAGAGTCCATGAGTCGGAGGAGTCAGATGAGGGGGGAGCAACAGTCGCTTTCGAGGTATCGGGTGCATCACCGGTAATTAGGAACGAGATCCGCTAACAAACCAAGTGCATCGCACTGTATATGATAAGCTGGAGGATGAGAAAGAAGCTATTATAACCCCCTTGGGACATACCATTAATGGGTTAGAGTCGAGGATACAGAGTCTTCAAACTGACAAACTGATTATTACTACATTCTGGGGAGATGAGAGGAGAGGCCGTGTTTCTAAAGCCGAGACGCTAAAGCGAAGTAGTTAAGGTGAAGTGAGAGATAAGAAGGTTGGGGATGGATGTGATGAAGTACGATTTAAGTCAAGATAACGGGAGGTTCCAAAGATAGGGTGGTTCACTTTCCACGTGAGGAGTGCCGGTCTAGACATGCCATAAGCCGTAATGGGTCAGCCGAGACGGCGGTGAAGAGTATAAAGACGCCTATTAAAGTGGTCTTTAGATTATTACTGATGAACTTTTACTATTAGCAACGCTTAGCTATGAAATAAAACTTGGTTTCGGTTTTTACCAAGTACTTTGTTTAAAGTGATGTAAATGGCTTAATGCCATAAGATGACGTAGATACTTTGTTATTATGGTTTCAGAATAAATATACTTTTATTTAAATATGTGGTGTGATGATTAAGTTTTATATTAATTATAAATGATGTAGATAAAGTTATAAGATGATAACATTAAGTTTATTTAAATGTAAAGACGGCTAGAGGAAGACGTCACAAACACCGAGGGGTCAAAGCGTTAACGCCGGGGATCCACCGAACCCCATGCAACAATTGTGAGACATGTTAGTGGGGGCACTTAATCGAACTCAATACCAATAACCTCCAAATGCCCAAGTGACACACTTTAAGGACTTCAAGAGCGCGAGACCCTCTGAGTTCAAAGGAACCACCGAACCCATCGAAGCCCAGACATGGATCAAAGAAATGGAAAAGGCATTCGCTATCGCCCGAAGTCGATATGAATAAGACAATCTTCGCCACATATATGCTAAAGGGCTAAGCCAACTTGTGGGAGGCAAACCGCACTGTATCGGAGAAGGTGTGATACGCGGAGGGTTTAAGAAGATTTTCTTCAAAACTACTTTCCAGAAGTATGCAGAGTCGCATGGAGATGCGATTCTCGGAGTCAAGCAAGATGACATAACAAGACTTCAATACGCCGCCAAGTTCAACGAGTCAAGGAAGTTCGCACCTCATCGTGTCGATTAATCAAGAGGGAACGAGGAGGTTTCGAAAAGGCCTCAAACCATGGTTCAACAATGACTTTTAGGTGTGTCAGAAACGAACAACTTCGCGACTTACTAGAGAAAGCTATAATCGCCGAGGGCTGAAGTCAAGCCTCGATGAAATTTAACAAGGATAAGAAAGAAGAAGAATGAAGGAGGAATCGGGAAGGTAAAGAACATGGCAAAGCAAAAAACAAAAAGGAAGTGGAATAACAACAACAACAACAACAACAACAACAACGACGAAAGCAGCAACAATTTTAATTCGGGAAACCCTGGGGGCAAACCAGGGGAAAAAAAGAAGAGGACTGAGACATGCAAGGCACATGTCTAAAAGGGAAGAATGTCTGTTTCAATTGCGGGCAAAAGGGGCACATTTCTCCCAATTGCTCCGCACTAAAAAGAGAAATGGATGCTTCAATGTGTGGAGCATGGATCATCGTGCAAGGAATCGCCCAAAGAAGAACTCAGCAAAAGGGAATGGAGGAAGGGGACCAAGCAGTGGTAATCTCACAATTACTGAACCACCAACTCAGAATCGACCAACATCAAGGACTTTCAACATAACAGTTCAGGATGCAGTCGCATCCAAGGACGTGGTCGCATCCAAAGACGTGGTTTCAGGTATCATTCCGGTCAATGATATATTTGCATACATATGATTCGGGTGCTACTTGTTCCTTCGTATCACATGAATTCTCCAAACGATTAAACTTACCTCAGGAAGAATTAGAATACCCGATGAACATAGAGGTTGCGAATAAGGAAATAATTCCCGTTAGCCTTATTCATAGGAATTGTGTTGTAGATATAAGGTGGTATAAGTTACCTGTGGATTTAATTCCAATTCAACTAGGAGAATTTGATGTAATTCTAGGTATGGATTGGTTATTTAACCATGGGGCAATGATAGATTGCCAGAAGAAGTGTATAAAAACCTTCAGACTCCAAATCGGTCTAAGGTAATCGTTTACGGTAGTAAATCGCTTGTACACTCGAGTATCTCGACGATGATGCAAGCTAGGAAGTTGTTAAGAAAAGGATGTGTAGCTTATCTAGCCCATATTGTTGATACCCAGAAAGTAGAGACAGAGATGGGATGACAATTGTAAAGTGAGTTTCCGACGCGTGTTTCGAAGGATTTGCCAGGTTTACCACCAGATAGAGAGATCGAATTCGTTATAAATCTAGTACCTGGAACGATACCGATTTCGAAAGCCCCATACAGAATGGCACCGGAGAAGATGAAGGAGTTGATGGTACAGTTGCAGGAGTTGTTGGATAAGAAGTATATCCAACCGAGTGTGTCTCCTTGAGGAGCACCAATTTTATTTGTTAAAAAGAAAGATGGGTCGATGAAGCTTTGTATCGACTATCGAGAGTTGAACAAAGTAACAATAAAAAACAAATACCCGTTACCCAGGATAGATGATTTGTTCCATCAATTGAGAGGAGTGAAATATTTTTCCAAGATCGACTTGAGGACGGGATATCACCAGTTGAAGGTGATGAAGGAAGATGTACCTAAGACAGCATTCAGGACTCGTTACGGACACTACGAGTTCCTGGTGATGTCATTTGGGTTAACGAACGCGCCGGCAGCATTTATGGACATGATGAACCGAGTGTTCAAGCAATACTGAGATAAATTCGTAGTTGTGTTCATAGATGATATCCTAATCTATTCCAAAACTCAGGAAGATCATGCTGAACATTTAAGAATGGTATTGTAGGCGTTGAGGAGGGATAAGCTATACGTAAAATTTTCGAAGTGCGAATTCTAGTTGGAAAGAGTTCAATTTCAGGTCACGTGATCGACAAAGACTAATCTCATGGATCCAACGAAAGTGGAGGCAAGATTAATTGGGAACAACCAAGACACCCCATGTAAGTAAGAAGTTTTTGGGATCAAGTGTTATTATGTAGGTTATACAAGATTTTTCGAAGAGATAGCAGAACTCGACTAATTTAACGAGGAAATTGAACTCCGTCTTTTCGAAGATCCACAGAGATTCCGTTTTGTCAATCACGCGACCTTAAATTGAACTCTTTCCAACCGTAATTGCGACTTCTAAAATTTTACGATAGCTTATCCTCCTCAACGCCTCAATACCATTCTTAAATGTTCAAAGATTATCTTCCCGAAGTTTTGGAATAGATCAGATATCATCTATGAACACAACTACGAATTTATCTAAGTATTGCTTGAACACCCGGTTCATCATGTCCATAAATGATGTCAGCGCATTCGTTAACCCAAATGACATCACCAGGAACTCGTAGTGTCCGTAACGAGTCCTGAATGCTATCTTAGGTATATCTTCCCTCCTCACCTTCAACTGGTGATATCCCGTCCTCAAGTCGATCTTGGAAAAATATTTAGCTCCTCTCAATTGATGGAACAAATCATCTATCCTGGGTAACGGGTATTTGTTTTTTATTGTTACTTTGTTCAACTCTCGATAGTCGATCCAAAGCTTCATCGATCCATCTTTCTTTTTAACAAATAAAACTGGTGCTCCTCCAAGAGACACACTCGGTTGGATATACTTCTTATCCAACAACTCCTGCAACTGTACCATCAACTCCTTCATCTCAGAGCAATTGGGAGAAATGTGCCCCTCATTCCCGCAATTGAAACAGACATTCTTCCCTTTTAGACATGCGCCCGAGTGATTCCTCCCACACTCCTTGCATGTCTCAGTCCTCTTCTTTGTTTCTCCTGGTTTGCCCCCGGGGTTTCCCGAATTAAAATTGTTGCTGCTGCCATTGTTGTTCCACTTCCTTTTGTTTGCATCACTGCCGCTGCTACCTTCCCCACAATTCCCTCCTTCATTCTTCTTATCCTTGTTAAATTTCATCAGGGCTTCGCTTCTGCCCTCAGCAATTATATCTTTCTCTAGGAGAGTCGCGAAGTTGTTCGTTTGCAACACCGAAAGTCTACTGTAGAACCATGGTTTGAGGCCCTGCTCAAACCTCCTCGTTTTCTCTCCTCAGTGTCGACCTGATGAGGTGCTAACCTCGCTAGCTCGTTGAACTTCGCGGCGTATTAAGGTACTGTCATGTCATCTTGCTTCAGCTCCAGGAATCGCATCTCCATGCGACTCTGCATACTCACAATAAAGTAGTTTTCGAAGAAAATCTTCTTAAACCCCTCCTAGGGTATCACACCTTCTCTAGCCCTGGTTTGTCTCCCACTGTGAAGTTCGCCGCTTCAAAGACATATATGTGGCGTAAGATTGTCTTCCGCTCATCATCTCAACTTCGAGGCGATAATAACGCCTTTTCCATTTCTTTGATTAATGTATAGGCTTCGATGGTTCCTTTGAACTAGGGAGTCCCGCGCTCTTAAAGTCCTTAAAGTGTGTCACTTGGGCCGCTGGAGGGTTATTGGAATTCGGGGTTCGATTCTGAAGTGCCCCCACTAACATGTCTACGAATTGTTTCACAGGGTTCGGTGGATCCCCAGCATTAACGCATGACCCCTCTAGTGTTTGACGACGTCTTCCTCTAGCCATCTTTCTGTTTAAATAAACTTAATGTTATCATCTTTATAACTTTCTCTACAGCATTTATAATTCATATAAAACTTAATCATCACATCACATATTTAAATAAAAGTATATTTATTTACAAACCATAATAACAAAGTATCTCATCATCTTATGGCATTAAGCCATTTACATCAATTTAAACCAAAGTACTTGGTAAAAACCGAAACCAAGTTTTATTTCATAGCTAAGCTTTGCTAATAGTAAAAGTTCATCACTAATAATCTAAAGACCCCGCCTAATGGCGTCTTCATGCTCTTCACCCGACATCTCCAAAGACCCATTTCACTGGCCATGGCATGTTCTGCATTTGCACTCTTCACGTGGAAAGTGAACCACCTATCTTTGGAACCTCCCATGTCTTCGACTTAAATGCGCATTTCATTCTCGTCCATCCTAACCTTCTTATCTCTCACTTCACCTTCTAACTCGCTTCGTTAGCTTCTCAAAGATTTAGCACGGCCTCTCCTCTCATCTTCCCAGAATGTAGTAATAATCTGCTTGTCAGTTTGAAGACTCAGATCCTCGACTCTAACCCATTAATGGTATGTCCCCAAGTGGGTCCTAATAGCTTCTTTCTCATCCTCCATTTTATCCGCTTCGGTCTCGATGCCCTGCTTGTCAGCCAGATCTCCGTTCCTAATTACCAGGTGATGCCTCAAGGGAGCCTGTTGCTCCCCCTCATACAACTCCTCCAACTCATAAACTCTGTCGTCCAACTCTGTAATCCTATCCATCAACTCATCCAATAAAGTATCCTCAGGTGCTTCTTCGGAGCCCTCCTCGGGCTCCTCTTCCTCTTCAGGATACTCCTCTGGTCTCGAGTCACCGGCCGCATTTATAGCTCGTGCACAAATTGCCACCAATCGCTTTCACTCACAACGTGGATATCTCTAACCTCCTCTTCTCCTGACATCCTTCAATCAAGACAAAATAACTCGGTTAGTAGTTTAAAATAGATGTTTTTGTTTTTAGAAAAAAAATAGATTTGACACACCCCTAGAACTCTACGTGAGTTAATCTCCTTATTTCCTCCACTAACTTCCCTAAAGTTATAGTCTAAGGTTCCCCACCTAAGGTTTATAACCTATTGCTTTGATATCAACCAGTGACGCCCCCAAATCCGTGTAACATCGATTACAGGACATGGTGCTCACGATACACATACATAACCATCTAACTACATTAACTCCGGAAATAATAATAATAATATCTATTACATATCTATTTAAATAAAATCCCAAGTCTTTACAACCTTAAATAAACTGAATAGTTCTCAGCATGCTCTCAGTATGTCTTCCAACCTTAAAATCCCAGCTTCCTTTGAAGTCCATAACACATGCTCTCAGCATGTCTTCCAACGTTTGAATAGTTCTCTCGCTCTGCCCATCTGTTTGAGGATGATACGCGGTGCTCAACCTTAAAATCCCAGCTTCCTTTGAAGTCCATAACACATGCTCTCAGCGTGTCTTCCAACGTTTGAATAGCAGACATGTTGAGAGCATGCTGAGAACTATTCAGTTTATTTAAGGTTGTAAAGACTTGGGATTTTATTTAAATAGATATTATTATTATTATTTCCGGAGTTTATGTAGTTAGATGGTTATGTACTACATGGATTTGGGGGCGTCACAGGTTGGTATTAAAGTAATAGGTTAGAAACCTTAGGTGGGGAACCTTAGACTATAACCTTAGGAAAGTTAGTGGAGGAAATAAGGAGATGAACTCACGTAGAGTTCTAGGGGTGTGTCAAAATCTTTTTTTTCTAAAAACAAAAAACATCTATTTTAAACTACTAACCGAGTTATTTTGTCTTAATTGAAGGATGTCAGGAGAAGAGGAGGTTTAGATATCCACGCCAGGAGTGAGCAAGCAAGAGACAGCCAGACTGAGCCTATACCGAGGCAAAGAAATGACCTGCACTCCTGAGGAGTATCTCGAAGAGAAAGAGGAGCCCGAGGAGGACTCAAGAAGCACCCGAGGATACTTTTATCGACGAAGTTGATGGATAGGATTACGTAGTCGGGACGACGAGTCCATGAGTGGAGGAGTCAGATGAGGGTGAGCAACAGTCGCCTTGAGGTATCGGGTGCATCACCGCTAATTAGAATCCGAGATCCGGGCCGACAAACCGCTGGACATCGCACTGCGTAAGGTGGATAGCCGAGGATGAGAAAGAAGCTATTATAACCCCTCTTGGGACATACCATTAACGGGTTAGAGTCGAGGATACAGTAGTCTTCAAACCGACAAATGATTATTACTACATTCGGGAGACGAGAGGAGAGGTCGTGTTTCGGCCGAGAAGCTAACAAAGAAGTTAAGGTGAAGTGAGAGATAAGAAGGTTAGGATGGATGTGATGAAGCACGATTTAAGTCAAAGACACGGGAGGTTCCAAAGATAGGTGGTTCACTTTCCACGCGAGGAGTGCCGCCTCAGACACGCCATAAGCCGGGTCAGGCCGAGACGGCGGGTGAAGAGTATGAAGACGCCTATTAAAGTGGTCTTTAGATTATTACCCATGAACTTTTACTATTAGCAACGCTTAGCTATGAAATAAAACTTGGTTTCGGTTTTTACCAAGTACTTTGTTTAAAGTGATGTAAATGGCTTAATGCCATAAGATGATGAGATACTTTGTTATTATGGTTTGTAAATAAATATACTTTTATTTAAATATGTGGTGTGATGATTAAGTTTTATATTAATTATAAATGATGTAGATAAAGTTATAAGATGATAACATTAAGTTTATTTAAACAGAAAGATGGCTAGAGGAAGACGTCGTCAAACACCAGAGGGGTCAGGCGTTAATGCTGGGGATCCACCGAACCCCATGCAACAATTCGTAGACATGTTAGTGGGGGCACTTCAGAATCGAACCCCGAATACCAATAACCCTCCAGCGGCCCAAGTGACACACTTTAAGGACTTCAAGAGCGCGAGACCCTCTGAGTTCAAAGGAACCACCGAACCCATCGAAGCCCAGACATGGATCAAAGAAATGGAAAAGGCATTCGCTATCGCCCGAGTTGGACATGAACAGAAGACAATCTTCGCCACATATATGCTAAAGGGCGAAGCCAACTTCTGGTGGGAGGCAAACCAGACCAGGGCTGGAGAAGGTGTGATACCGTGGGAGGGGTTTAAGAAGATTTTCTTCGAAAACTACTTTCCTGTAAGTATGCAGAGTCGCATGGAGATGCGATTCCTGGAGCTGAAGCAAGATGACATAATAAAGATTTCAATACGCCGCTGAAGTTCAACGAAGTCAATGAAGTTCGCACCTCATCAGGTCGACACTGAAGAGGGAAAACGAGGAGGTTTGAGCAAGGCCTCAAACCATGGTTCAACAGTAGACTTTAGGTGTTGCAAACGAACAACTTCGCGACTCTCCTGGAGAAAGCTACCCTGATGAAATTTAACAAGGATAAGAAGAAGAAGAATGAAGGAGGGAATCGTGGGGAAGGTAGCAGCGGCAGTGGTACAAACAAAAGGAAGTGGAACAACAACAACAATAACAACGGCAGCAGCAACAATTTTAATTAGGGAAACCCTGGGGGCAAACCAGGGGAAACAAAGAAGAGGAGTGAGACATGCAAGGAGTGTGGGAGGAATCACTCGGGCGCATGTCTAAAAGGGAAGAATGTATGTTTCAATTGCGGGCAAGAGGGGCACATTTCTCCCAATTGATCTGCACCAAAGAGAAATGGATGCTTCAACTGTGGAGCACTGGATCATCAGGCAAGGAATTGCCCAAAGAAGAACTCAGCAGGAAGGAATGGAGGAAGGGGACCAAGCAGTGGAAATCTCACAATTACTGGACCACCAACTCAGAATCGACCAACATCAAGGACTTTCAACATGACAGTTCAGGATGCGGTCGTATCCAAGGACGTGGTTTCAGGTATCATTCCGGTCAATGATATATCTGTATACATATGATTCGGGTGCTACTTGTTCCTTCGTATCACATGAATTCTCCCAACGATTAAACTTACCTCAGGAAGAATTAGAATACCCGATGAACATAGAAGTTGCGAATAAGGAAATAATTCCCGTTAGCCATATTCATAGGAATTGTGTTGTAGATATAAGGGGGTATAAGTTACATGTGGATTTAATTCCAATTCAACTAGGAGAATTTGATGTAATTCTAGGTATGGATTGGTTATTTAACCATGGGGCAATGATAGATTGTCAGAAGAAGTGTATAAACCTTCAGACTCCAAATCAGTCTAAGGTAGTGTTCTATGGTAGTAAATCGCCTAGACACTCGAGTTGTCTGACGATGATGCAAGCTAGGAAGTTGTTAAGAAAAGGATGTGTAGGTTATCTGACCCATATTGTTGATACCCAGAAAGTAGAGACAGAGATGGGACAGATACCTGTTGTAAGTGAGTTTCCCGACGTGTTTTCGAAGGATTTGCCAGGTTTACCACCAGATAGAGAGATCGAATTCGTTATAGATCTAGTACCTGGAATGATACCGATTTCAAAAGCCACATACAGAATGGCACCGGAGAAGATGAAGGAGTTGATGGTACAGTTGCAGGAGTTGTTGGATAAGAAGTATATCCAACCGAGTGTGTCTCCTTGAGGAGCACCAATTTTATTTGTTAAAAAGAAAGATGAATCGATGAAGCTTTGTATCGACTATCGAGAGTTGAACAAAGTAACAATAAAAAACAAATACCCGTTACCCAAGATAGATGATTTGTTCGATCAATTGAGAGGAGCGAAATATTTTTCCAAGATCGACTTGAGGACGGGATATCACCAGTTGAAGGTGAGTAAGGAAAATGTACCTAAGACAGCATTCAGGACTCGTTACGGACACTACGAGTTCCTGGTGATGTCATTTGGGTTAACGAACGCGCCGGCAGCATTTATGGACATAATGAACCGGGTGTTCAAGCAATACTGAGATAAATTCGTAGTTGTGTTCATAGATGATATCCTGATCTATTCCAAAACTCAGGAAGATCGTGCTGAACATTTAAGAATGGTATTGGAGGCGTTGAGGAGGGATAAGCTATACGTAAAATTTTCGAAGTGCGAATTCTGGTTGGAAAGAGTTCAATTTATGGGTCACGTGATTGACAAAGACGGAATCTTTGTGGATCTAGCGAAAGTGGAGGCAGTACTTAATTGGGAACATGTACCAAGACACCGGATGTAAGTAAGAAGTTTTTTGGGATCAAGAAAGTTATTATAGAAGGTTCATACAAGATTTTTCGAAGATAGCAGGAACTCTGACTAATTTAACGAGGAAGTCGGTAAAATTTGTTTGGACGGAGAAGTGTGAGGCAAGTTTTCAAGAGTTGAAGAAAAGGTTAAGTGAAGCACCAGTGTTGTCATTACCAGACGATACAGGTGATTTTGTGATTTACAGTGATGAGTCGCACAAAGGACTTGGTTGTGTGCTTGCTTGCAATACATGGTAAAGTTATTAGACACGCATCGCGCCAATTCAAGGATTACGAAAAGGATATCCTACCCATGACCGGAATTGGCAAATAGTAGTATTTGCCCTAAAGATTTGGAGGCATTATTTATATGGTGTAAGATGTGAAATATACACGGACCATAAAAGTCTGAAGTATATCTTCACACATAAGGAGTTGAATATGAGACAAAGAAGATGGTTGGAACTTATAAAGGATTACGATTGCGACATTCTATATCATCCGGGGAAAACTAACGTGGTAGCAGATGCGCTAAGCAGAAAGAGCAATGGTAAGTTGACAATGCTAACGACTCGGGAGGAGTTAGTTAAGGAGATGGCTAGATTGGAACTCGAGATAAAGAGCCCGATGGAGTCAAATGAGAAGTTGTTCGCAATGGAGGTTCATCCGACTTTGTTGGACAGAATCAAGGAAGCACAAAGCAACGATGAAGAATGTGAGAAGGTGAGGAAAAGAATTGCCGAAGGGGGAGAGCTTAATTTCAGCGTGGGAGGTGATGGACTATTAAGATTTGAGAAGAGAATTTGGGTGCCAGCGGTATCTGAATTAAAGGAAGAAATCTTGCAGGAAGCTCATAGTTCAAGCTACTCAATCCACCTGGGAAGCACAAAGATGTACCAGGATCTTCACCAACATTATTGGTGGCCCAATATGAAGAGAGAAGTCGCAGAGTGCGTCAACAAGTGTTTAACATGCCAGAGAGTTAAGGTGGAACATCAGAAACCGAGCGGGTTACTTCAACCCTTAGAAATTCCGGAATGGAAGTGGGAGCATATCACGATGGACTTCGTGGTAGGACTTCCAACTACACAAAAAGGTTATGATGCAGCATGGGTGATCGTTGATCGATTGACCAAGTCAGCGCATTTCTTGCCAATCAAGATCAGATATAACTTAGATCAGCTGGCAAAGCTTTATATCAAAGAGATCGTTTCCAGGCACGGTGTGCCGGTATCAATTGTGTCAGACCGCGATTCACAGCAAGTTTTTGGAAAAGTTTTCAAGAACGCAACTGAGGTTGAGCACCGCGTATCATCCTCAAACAGATGGGCAGAGCGAGAGAACTATTCAAACGTTGGAAGACATGCTGAGAGCATGTGTTATGGACTTCAAAGGAAGCTGGGATGACCACCTACCGTTGGTGGAATTTGCATACAACAACAGTTATCACGCGAGCATCGGTATGCCACCTTATGAAGCTTTATATGGAAGGAAATGCAAAACGACATTGTGTTGGGCTGAAGTAAGAGAACGTCAATTGCTAGGGCCAGAATTGGTGCAGCAAACTGCGGATGTGATCAAAACAATACGTGCAAGATTAGTGACGGCTCAAGATCGACAGAAGAAATATGCTGATCAACATCGACAACAACGAGACTTCGATGTCGGCACTTGTGTGTTTCGAAAGGTTTCACCTTGGAAAGGGAAAATGAGATTTGGGAAGGGAAAACTTAGTCTCAAATTCATAGGACCCTTTGAAGTGTTAAGACGAGTCGGTGAGGTAGCTTATGAAATAGCTTTACCTCCGGAATTAGAGCATGTACATAATGTGTTCCACGTATCGGTTCTACGACCCTATAAGCAATACTACAAGCATGTCATAGAGTATGAACCCATCTAGTTTGAAAAGGACTTAACCTATGAAGAGGTTAAAGAGGTTCCTGTACAGATAATTGATAGAAAAGAACAAGTGTTACGAAATAAGATAATACCTTCTGTTAAGGTAGTATGGAGGAACCACAACGCCGAGGAGGCTACGTTGGAACTCAAGGAGAAAATGATGAAAAATTACCCTAGTCTTTTTGTTTAACTTGTAATGATTCCGGGGACGGAATTCTTTTAAGGGAGGGTGAATGTAATATCCGAGATTATTATGTAATTTACTAATTATCAATAAATGAATTTATGTGAAACTCTTGTGTGATTTCTATTATTAGATGTATATGTGTTATACGTACATGTTTAATTTTAAGTTTATGTGATGAGGTATGCGTAAATAGTTGGTTTAGATTAATTTAACTATTTGAGTTGGTTATGTAAATAAAGTGATTAATTGCGTGGGAGGGGATTAAAACATGAGATGGATTTCGGAGCAGAATTTAGGGACGTGAACTGCGTATTTGAGTCCGGAACGTCGAAATTAGTCAAGATAGACTGTAACCACAAAATGTGTCGCGATTGACTTTTTGGTCAAAGTTAATCGATTGACTTTTTTGGGCAAAAAATCTAATTGGAGGCTAATTTGACGAAACGGATAGTCCCATGACGTTCGGAACGTCGATTTAGTAGGAATCAATATTGGTATCGAAACGTTTGGCTACGGAAGTCAAAATGGTCAAAATAGTGTATTAAGCGATTAAATTGATTATATTAATATTTTAATAAAGAAGTGCAGCAGATGTGGGGCCCACGTGACAATCAAATTGGGACAAGAGAGGGAGTATTCATATTATAAGGTAATGAGGGGGGAGGGAGTTACAAACCCTTTACAAATCCAAGACTCTTCCTTTCTCTAACCCCCACCCCATACTAAATTGAATTTATACAATATACTTAATACATATAATTGATGTTGGAGATAGAAGGGCTGGAAAAAAAACAATGGTTATCGTGTTTATATATACTACCTATCCAAGCTCTTCTTCCTCTTTGTAAAAATCCTACCGTGAGTGAAGTTCAGAGTGAGAGGAAGGAGCTTGAGAGGGTGGCAAATTCTGGAGTTTTCAGAGACTAATCAAGCAAGGAGAATCATTGGAGGAGCTTAGTTCGAGCAAGAAGAATTCACCAAAGAGGTAAGCCATGAACTCTCTTTTCCATGCTCTTTAGTAAAAATGAGAGAATATGCTTATGTGATTTTCTAGCAAACGATTTGTTTTGGACCTTGTGATGTCATGCTACCGTTAGTTGATGTTATGTGGATATAAGAACGAAAGTTCTGGTTTAATCATGCCTCAATATCGTAGAGAATCAAGAAATTATGTCATGAATGCCAAATATTTGATAATATGACTCAATGATGATAATTTGATCATAGCATGGAAATTTAGTGAGTTCAATTGTTGTAACATGTGTATTTATATGAGTATATATGATCTGGACAGTAGGAACTAATTCCTTGCATGCTAGAATCGAAATCATGAATTTTGTCAAAGTTGGTTAAAACTTGAAATCTGTGACTTCGGGTTTTTCGGAGCCTTGGAATTATGGTTTCTGTGACCCGATTATGGTAGGTAATAATTTTGTAAAATACTATGTAGTATGATGTATAACCAGACCAAATTTCATAAGAAACGGAGTTAAATTGAGCAAGATATGAAATTCGGTAGCAAGCATGTTCATAAGTAAAAATCAGCAGATTCTGGGATTTCCAAAAAATTTTCTAACTCTGGAAACAGTCTGTGCACGCTTATCTAGGCATCCAGTTTGTGGTCTTAATCTGCTAGTTTGATGTATGTACTAATTTTGTAAAATACTAGGTAGCATGATGTCTAACCTGACCAAGTTTGAATGTAATCCGAATTAAAACGAGCAAGATATGAATTTTGGGAACTAGCAAGAAAATAATCAAAATCTGGAAAACCCAGAAAATTTTCTTACTCTGGAAACAGTCCGCACACGCTTATCTATGCAATTGGTTTGTGGTCTTAGCATGCTAGTTTCATGAATGTTATATTTTTGTAAAATAGCTTGTTGTATGAAGTTTATTGTGTCCAAGTATCATGATCATATCATCTGTAGATTAGTGTGAATAAAAGCGCAAAAGTGGCTGCAAGAAACGAAAATTTCAATGTCGGGTCGGAAAAAAAAATCTTTTTTTCTCAGATTCTAAAATTGTACAATTCTACCTATATGATGCGACACGTTATGTGATTAATTTGTATTGATAATAGAATGAGAATTAAATATATATTCTAATTGAAATGAAAAGAATCATTTATCCTTAAAACTAGTATTTATACTTAGTACATAGCTTTAATTATAGAAGACTTATCAGGCAAGTTTCTTGACTCTATTTTTTTTCCAATGAGCAAGTTTCTAAACTTTACTCTTTTAATTGAGTAAATATTCTATCCTTACTCAGTGATCGTGAGTTTCTTAACTTGTGCTATTTATTAATATGTACAAGTTTCTTATGACGTAAGTTATACAAATTCAATGTACAAGCTTTATTGATGATTACTCAATTGTTATTTCAATCGTTATGCTTTAAAGTTCTTAATTATTTATGAACTGCTTTCAAGTATGCTTTCTGGCCTTTTGCTCCGGCTAGACATTATTGATGTGAAACGTTATATTATTTGAATTATTCAAATTCATTATAGTTAATTAAAGTCTACCAATCCAAATTATTTTGGTGCGGTCCCGCATGAATACTAAGATGAACAACCCGGATAACGGGGTAAAACTGACATCGGGCATATAGTCCCATTTACGCTTATGCGTTTAAACTTTATACTTGTGCACAATGTAGGGTACGATAGGCTAATCACCTGGAGTACTTGCATAGACTGTTTACAATCTATTTGATTGTTAAACCGTCTAATTTTTTCGATGAAACAAAGTAATGTTTAGGGTATCTAGCACCCCTTAGTATGCTATTGAGAATTCCAGAACTCTTATCTTGATATTCCTGTTTATCTCTTGATAATTATTTCAACTGTTGAGAAATATTCATTCAAATGCTTTTACTCCTGATGTATGTTCTCAAACTACTTTATATACTTGTTGGGCAATTTGTGTTCATTCTTGCTTAAACCTTTCAGTTAAGGCTGATAATGCTAAGGGCTCGGGCAAGGACAAGGGAAAGTCTAAGATGAAATGATGAGTTATTTATGTAATAAGTTATATTTCTGCATATGATGTAATGTAGCGATAAACGCTAAGTTAAAGTTTCAATTTATTTAAGGTTGTAAAGACTTGGGATTTTATTTAAATAGATATGTAATAGATATTATTATTATTATTATTTCCGGAGTTTATGTAGTTAGATGGTTATGTATGTGTATCGTGAACACCATGTCCTGTAATCGATCTTACACGGATTTGGGGGCGTCACAGTCGCGCCACTTCCCAGTACAAACTCAGCGCGGCCACGCCGTCTGCCAGTCTTGAAAACCAATTTTGGTTGCCTTCTGATATTCTGAGCATGTTAGTTTGACTTACTAAGTATGTTAATGGGTCAAACATGTAATTTAAAGTTATTTTGCATGTAATGAGTTGCATTAGCTTGGGTTATAATGATTTTAAAAGGACAAACTTGAAGTTTTGAAAAACAAACCATGATGGACCTTGTGCTTTTAAGTTCTGATCTTTCTAGCCTATATATGTGGCTTAGTTATGTGTACAAATGAGTATGAAATATGATTCGTAGTCGCTTTGCATATTTAGTTCAGTTTAGCATGGATTTTAAAAAAGGAAAACTTAGGAATTTGAAACTACGATTGATGAAACATCGAGTTACATGTATTCTGACTTTTGAGCATGTATGATAGAACTCCTTATACCTCTAAACAGGACTAATATGTACACCCAACTAGTTAAGCATGATATAGACTATATAAGCATGTTTTAAAGTAAGTTCTCAAATGATGGACTATACTAACTATGTGCAAATGAATTAAATACATGCTAGCATGCGTAGTGAAGGTTGTTTAGCAGCATTATGTGGTTTAATGGCTAGTGTAGCTAGTCCTTGATGCCAATGTTCAAAAAAGCTAAAAGCGGTACGAGGAGTTTTTCTCCGGACGAGGCGAGGCGTAAGCTTCGAGGCGGAGCGAGACGCAAGACTCGATTTAAAAACGAAAAAGTCTCCAAAAAATTATAAGACCGACAACATTAACATGATGACCAAGATCAAGACCAATTAAATTTATTTTGGCGCCATTAGCAATTCATGTACACAAACACAAACAAAATTAATGAAAAAAAAATAAGCGCTTGTATCGAAGCACAAACAGTCAAGCAATTTTTTGAATCAGATCTTTATATTTTCCATCTTTGGCAAGATCTTTCGTCTCATCAAATCATATTTCAGTAAGAGAGATCATATAACACCCGTTCTTCTATATGCCCCAAGTCAAGCCCCAGTACATCACGAATCATTAAGAGTGTGAAAAGGTATTTTAAAAAATAGGAAATACAGCAGGCCGTACCAAACCCCAAAATGTTACTTAAAAATTCAAATTTCACAACTCCAGAAAATTCCTATGCTTAATATAATTTTAAAGCACATCAAGTTAATGCCAATATTTGAGTACTTTGTACATCCTAGGTATACCTTTAATAATTTTCTGAAGAGTACTCCAAACGAAAAATTAATAGGTATGATTCCATTTCAAGACAAATTAACTTGCTCACAAGACAGTACACAGGAAGTAAATAAATAAAAAATCAAGAACGGGAAAAAAAAAAATTAACCAGCTAAAAACATAATACAAACTTAACCAGCTGAAAGCTGAAAACAGAGGACTTCATTGTTCGAAAAAGAAAAAAACAGAAGACTATACTGTAACATAAAAAGACTACACTATAACAGAGGACAACACTGTCACTTAGCAAACGGAAAAAAAAGAAGAAGCTTAAAACAGAGAGGAAGAAGAAGAAGTCGGTCGAAGAAGAAGTCGCCAAGTCAGTCGACGGAGGAAGAAAGAAAAGAAAGATGATGAAGAAGAAGAAGAAGAAGAAGAAGAAGAAGAAGATACCTGGAGAAGGCTGAGCCGTCGCAGAAGAAGTCGAAGAAGTCGACCTTGAAGCAGTCGGTCGAAGCCAATGAAGTCGTCGAAGCCAAATCGGTAAGTGAAGTCAGATACTTAGGGTATTTTTAAGCCAAATCGATGGCACAGGCCTCGCGACGCCACGAGGCGTAAGCCTCAACCGAAAAAGGCGTAAGTTGATGGAGTTCCAGAATAGGCGCACGCCTCGCCTCAACCTTCTTCCGCCTCGCTACGAGGCGCGCCTCGAGGCGCATGCCTCGAGCGCTATTTTGAATATTGCTTGATGCATAAACTCTTTTAACCTTGTTAAATAGAAAATTTTCAACTATAACTATAACTTGTTTGAAAGTAAATAGATGGGACCAAACCTAGTCCAAAACCCCTTAACATGTGTTTCTGATTTGTATTAGTATCATAGTATACCAAAAATGAATTTGTGTAAGAAGAAAACTAACTCGGTCTCGATCGGAAAGCGGTGGCGACGCAGACATCGCTAAGAATCGTCTGACTGTATTATTTAAAGATTGAACCTTGCAGCATGTGTACATTAATTTCTTAAGCTATAATACATGATTAGAATGATATCTGAAGTGTTCAAGCGTGTAAAGGTGATGTGGAATCAAGAATCTAAAAGTTTTACAAGTTTTCTAAGTAAAGTTTCCAAAAAGTAAAACAACATTGATATGGTAACCATATGGTCTGATTGTTTAACTAAGATAGGACTGAAAATATATGTTTAACAATTATGAATGCACTTGTGTATCATAGGAGTGTAAGATTGATTGTTGGTTTACGTATCAAGCTTGTTAACTAATGAAGTTATATATATATATATATATATAAAGGATAATATAAGACTTGCAGTGACGTTAAGCTTTAGAGTTGTAATATACGCGAAATGCAAGTTTCCTAACTTACACAACTTTGGATATTGTGCAAGTTTAAATTGTTGTTATATCAACTACATATTTGGGCAAATACATCTATTGCTTGTATAATCGTTTTATTGAATAACTCGTGTTATCAAAATTCTTGGAAGTTATTATTCATGCTTTTGAAATGAAATCACAATTATATTCTTGAAATCATGTTATACACCTTGAACTGGCGAATCATTCTAAAGTGTATTGAGAAAAGGTGTCTAAGCCATTTGATTCGGCTAGACCATTATCTATGAATTTGAAAAACTATCCAAACCAATTGACTTGGTGCGGACTCTTATAATTGCTGAGATGAACAAACCTCTTAGCAGGGGAAATTTTATATTGTCGGGAAACCGACATGTGCACAAATAACATGTTTAAATGTTATGCATAACGTAGGGTAGTATAGGTTGATCACCTGTTGTACTCGTTTATATTGAATTGTCGATTAAATCTTTCGTTAATTGCTAATTGGTAGCGGGAGTTCTTGGTTTTTAAATTGAAAAGTTGACCTTTATTTCAATTCAAAGTGACTTTGATTTTGGAATGATTTGGTAATGCTTCTTTGTTTACAACATTATTCCTTAAACTCTCGAATTACCATTCATCTTTATACTTTCGAGATTAATATCTTAATACTTATGCCTATTCACCCTTATTGTTATATTACTTGCTGGGCAAATTTGTTGCTCATTCTTGCTTTCCTTAAACATTTCAGTTAAGGCAGAGTCATGTGGACCTTCAGGCAAAGATAAGGGAAAGGGCAAGGCTATGGATTAGCTTTAGTCCTCTTTGCTAGAAGATTATTATTATTATGTAATAAGACCTGTTTAATATTATGTATTAAGTTATGTTTGGATTTAAGTTAGTCATGGTTGCAAGACCTTAGGACGAGAATATTTATATTATAACAATGTAAATTATTCTATTATTCCGTTGTTTGAGATTTTAGTATGCTATTAGAGTTAGATCGTGAAACACCAAATTCGAGATATAAGTATCTGAATTTGGGGGCGTCACAATTTCTACTTTCATTTTGAAACTATGCAGACCATAGATATTAAGCAGAATATCCCAAACTTTTTATAGAAGCAAACAATACCCAAGACTAACGAATACTAATATAAAACATGAAATTAACATAAAATGATTAAAGTTTACTGAGCAAACCTTCAAAATACATGAAAACACCATCCTTTCGGCGCCAAGGTTTGTACTGTCTGACAATGACATCTGGCACCACCTTACGAAGATCAGGCTTCCCCTTCTTCACAGTAGCCATCACCATATCTCTCACACAAGCTGAAGGCAATCTGTTCAACCAACCCTTAATCCCCTTCACCGAAATGATATAGAGATTCTTTGCCCCAGTATTATCAGCGCAATTCACTGTGGCTGCCACTGGCAGACCTAGTGACATCCGAAACTTGTTACCTGCTGACCCTTCTCGCCCTAGTATCAGCAAAAAACAAGAAAAAATAAATAACTGGGAATAAACTATATCAAGCAACTAGGGAAAGTTCAGCATAACAAACTAATGGTAAAATCTGCCTAAATGAATTAACAGTTGTAAATTTAGAAATAGAATTTCTTTCAATTTTCTGATGGGGCAAATTTCTAAGTCCATTTGATTTACAGTCCAGTTCCTAACAACAAATGGAACATAAAACATTTTCAATATACATCACATTTCTTTTGAGGATCAAGTCATCATTTTGATTGCTGATATTTCAAGATTCAGTTTCAATTCAAATCAATCATTTATAAAGATGCAAAACAGAACCTTGGTGGCAAAATTTGATGTTTAATAAAGATGTATAGATACATAATCCTCATATATATATATATATATATATATATATATATATATATATATATATATATATATAAAGAATATGTATATATGAGAAATAATTAATTGCTTCAACATTTTGGTGAGCTGAGTTATAAATATTTGTGAATTGGAAAATCAAATAAATTTGAAATTAATACACAGAATTTCTATAAAATTTAATTCAGCTCCATTCTCAACTGGAAAATGCAACAACCGAAAATGCAAACCTTTTAACTAAATCAGTAAAAAATATGCTCCAACACACCAAATATAACAAATTAAAAAGGAAAATGATGAGTTACACAAATAGATAAGGTGGATATAGGTTGACCTCGTTATGGCCTTTAGCAGCAGCAAAGTGAAGGGTATAGTGAAGGACACCAAAGACTGCATTTGGCATCACAAGGAATCAAGAGCATTGTCGAAGCAATCAAAAAAATTCCCTACAAAACTCAATTTCAAATAAGGAATCAAATAAAGTCAGCAACAAAAAAAGTAGACAATAACAAAATAAACCTGGTTGTTTTTAAAACAGGTGATTTTGAGGGTTTGCGTTTGGTAACACAAAATGAAGGGCAATAAAGGATTGCTTCCTAGTTTATATATTGAAAACGAAAAAGAAAGTGGATTTAAAAATACACCCAGACTTCAAAATCACAAAACTCTACTTGAAGCATCCAATTTCATCATTGTCAGTTGTCCAGCCCCCAAAAATCTTTGATATCCGCCATGAATAGAGAAGACTGGAATTGCAGAGATCAAATGTTTGCGCTGAGGGTTTTGAGGAAAATGAACATCAATACAAAACATATATACAAAGTTTTGAATTAAGATAGCGGGGGTGAATTAGAGAAACAAATTTCAGATGAAAAAAGTAAATATAAATGAAGATGTTTTGTGTCATTCATTAGTGGAGTATCACTATACCGCCAAAGTTAGTTTGACATTACTTGTAAGTGCAATCGTAAACATTGTAATGACTTGCATGAGATAGAGATACACAAAACTATAAGCTTTTGAATTCTTGCATTCACTAGATAGAAAAGAGAGACGACACAGTATACGTAATTTGAGGCTTATTTGGCTTATATGGCTTAAATACACACCAGGAGAGATTTATGAGAAACAAGAATATAATCATACTTATGAGACATTCTCAAGGACAGAGAAACTTAAAAGTTAACAACATTGAAATTCTCAATTACAATATCTGATGACTTAGTGGTTGCATCTTGACACTCTTTATCTATAATAATATTCAGGGAGAGAAGGTTTCCTTCCAGATGCAGTATCTACACTCGATGCGTGCTGAATTTAAACTCAATATTTTTGTTTGTTGTAAAGTTGAACTACATAGTATTATATTAACATGGTATTTATTAGAATAAATGAGTTTATTTCATTCAACAGCTACAGCATAAGATTACTATGTGCCAATCATATTATCTAAATATATGGACTTTGGTTCAACATTTCATCAAACATAATTTTGTCTATTTCCAAAGCATTTACCTACCACATGTCACAGGATTCATGTTACAGTAAAACTTAACTGATGCAATAACACAGATTTAAGAGAGAACTCACAGTAAAACTTCTTCCTACTGGAGTATTCAAAAAGTCACTGAGCTGTGTCCTGTACTGCAAGGATAGAAAGCAAGAAAAATGGCATTATTATTTCAAAGTTATATAAAAAGCATGTACTTTATAAAGAATGGAGCTATTAGGCAATAACATTCTCAGTTCGTCTTTGAATAAGTAAATTAGGCAAATTTTTGAATTGATATGAATTGAAATAAAGATCACAAAACAATTGAACAATTGTTAAGTAAATAACACAATGTATGATAACAACGTGTAATTCTCATACAACAAGGGAAGAAATAAAATGTTTTTTTTAAAAAAACAAATGTTTCTGACAAAGCATGAGTCAAACAAATGAAAGTTATTAATGAAGTGCAATTTTAATACTATAAAATATACTATAATATAAGCATGATATTATATATCCATACCAAGTAGTTTAGAATTCTTCTCCAGTGGCAGCTGATCAGATAGTATATGTGGTGCTTGATAATAATGTTTGAACAGTTCATCCTTCTCCATGTGACTGGTAAGCATGGATAAACATCTATATACCATTTCTGCTTGTGGGATTGATTTGTCTTCAACAAAGAAGGGTTTTATAATCCCATCAACCTCAATCCAGCTACACCCAGGATTCTTTTTCAACCCGAGCTCTTTCATTTTCAATCTGACCTTGCGTGCCTTGTTCCATTTCTTGTCAGAAGCATACATGTTCGCCAAAATAATGTAAGTTGATGGATCATCAGGATCCCTCTGAATTAGCAAACTTGCAATTTCCTCCCCTAAATCTAATTCACCGTGCATACGACACGCAGAAAGTAGTGTGCTTAACAAATCAATATCCTCTCTGACGCTTGGGTTTCTTTGGAGAATCCCATAAGCTTCATGCAATCTTCCAGAACGACCAAGGAGATCTATCAAGCACGAGTACTCTGCAGTTGTGGGTTGAATTCCATAGTTATTGATCATTGTGTAGAAATAGTATAGGCCTTCATCAACTAATCCTGTATGACTACATGCAGAAATAATTGCAAGGAAAGTAACTCTGTCAGGTCTTATATTAGATTGCTGCATTTCCCTGAAGAGCTTCAAAGCTTCAGATGCTTGACCATGAGACCCATAAGCCATTATCATTGATGTCCATGACACAAGGTCTCTCACGCGTAACTGATTGAAAACACTAATAGCTTCATTCACAGCACCACATTTAGCGTACATGTCAAGAAGAGCCCCAGCAACTTTTCCATTTGATTCAAGCATACTTGCATTGATAGACTTGTGAATATCCTTACCTTGCTCTAAGGCCGCTACTTGTGAACAAGCTGCTAGGACACTAGTGAACGAAAAGGCGTCCGGTTTTATGCCAGATTCCTTCATGTCATTGAATATGCCAATAGCCTCAAAATAACAACCTGATGATACATAGCCAGAAATCATTACATTCCATGCCACTACATTTGTCTTTGTCATCGCTTTGAAAATGAACTCAGCATACAAAACATGTTGGCAATTGAAATAAAGATCTATAAGTGTGCTTGAAATGAAAATATCAGCTTCTATGTTGTTTCTTATCATATAGCCATGAAGGAACTTTCCATGAAGCAGTTTCCCTGAGTTAGAACAAGCCATTAATAAGCTGCTTAAAGTTGTTGAAGTGGGTTTAATTCCTTCTTCATTCATTCTCCACAAAAGTTCAATGCCCGACTTGCTACCACCTCTCAAACTGTATCCCGCAATCATGGAATTCCAGGAAACCAAGCTCTTTCTTGGTATTTGATCAAAAACCTCTATAGCCATCTCTAAACAACCACATTTTCCATACATGTCCACAAGAGCAGCACTAACAAAACCATCCATCACAAACCCATTTGGCAACAACTCATTGTGAATATCCTTCCCTCTTTCCAAGTCCAAAAGCCTCGCACACGAAGAGATAGCAGTCGTATAAGTCACCGAATCAGGCATAAATCCACAACCCTTCATTCTGCCAAACAATTCCAATGCTTTCTCACATTGCCCATCATGATAATAACAAGAAATCACAGTATTCCAACACCCAACATCTCTCTGAGGCATTTCATCAAACAGGTGCATTGCATTTTCAAACAAGCCACATTTGGCATACATACCAACAACAGAACTTGCAACAACAACATCCGAATCATACCCACTTTTCATCACAATGGCATGAATCATTTTACCATAATCAACTCTACCCAACTCACCACAACACTTGAAAACACTAGGGTATGTGTAACTATCAGGGTTAAGATAAGAAAAGTGCAATAAACTCCCGAAAAGGTTAAGAGCATCAGTGAACCTGAAGTTCTTGGTGTAAGCTGCCATGAGGCCATTCCACAGAGAGATGTCTAATGGGTTTTCTATGGTTTGAAAAACTAGCTTCCCAGATTCAAAAACTTGGCAGGAAAAGTAGAAATTGATAAGGGTTTTTCCCAGTGCAATGTTGTTTTGTAAGCCTAAAGTGATTATCTTTTGGTGAATAAGTTTGCCTTGTTTTACTGATTTAGAATTAGTGCATTTCTTCAAGAAAGACAATAGCTTTGGTGTGTCCATCCAGGAAACTAACCGCGCTCTGTAGTTAATAACAGAGGAAGACGAAGGCTATCTGTCCCTTGTGTTATTAGAGGCCGTGCTCAATCAAGCCAAGGTATAGTACTGAAGCCTAATTTTCAAGTCAACGAAGCAAAGTTATGCTCTTTATGCTCTACCAAAAAAAATTAATTTTAAATTTATAAATATTAAAAAAAAATTATGTTCAATCAAAAAAATTGATAATATAAAATTAATAATAAAATTATTATGACATTATGTAATGATGATATACTAAGATCAATAAAAATATTACTTTTTTTAATAAAAAAAATACAAATCGGACTATTTTTAAGAGTACTCGAGGAAGAATGAAACTATAAAAATGCTCATATATTTGGTAATTAAAGAAAAAGAAAAAAAAAATGAAAAGGGAGAAATTTTATAGTTGAATTCTTGTACTTGGATTAATTAATTCTTTGGTCTTATTGATGCAATAGTTTATATTGGAATCCATAAGAAACATAACTACTTGGTTACAATATATATAATTCATATTAAAATAGGATATATAATTTAATTTTTAATGAAATCATAATCATATTTTATAAATAAAAACTAAACCAAATCTAGTTTTTACCTCGTCTAATCTCAAATAATAATTTATTCATTATTTTTGTTTTGATGAACATGTGGGTTGGGCTCAACGTTTATAAATTCTCAACTTAAATAGCAATAGTGTCAATAAATTGATGTGGTAAAACACACTAAGGCATATATGTTGTACTTATGTAGCGCTATTTTGTTTTTAACCAAGAGTAAAAATATTGTCCATCCTAAATATTTGTTGTTATTAGATATATTGAAAGAAATAATTACATATGCTTGGGGACAGCAGTTTTATGGCATTTGTATAGGAGGTTTAAATGATGTTACTCGCGAAAAAATTCGCAGGATGTGCAAATCTGCTTATGATGTGGGCTCGTGAAAGGTTCAACATTGGTCGTCCTATCCCTAGGCCTAAGTCCCAAAAGTTGATTACTAGGGCATTATCTTGGGCGTACTATTCTTTTGATTTTGATTCAAAACATTATCAATTCCGCAAAAATTCACATCATCATCTTGTGTTTTACCGAGGAGAGTTTGATAATATGTTGGAAACAGATTGGGTGTGGCGTCTATATCAGTTATTTGATAGACGTTTGGCTTGGGACTTTTTTTAGGCAAGGTTAGGCGGAGCCGCTCGTATACTTTTGATACATTACGACATTGTTGAGTTTCAAATGCCTAATAGATTTATGAGGCAATTTGGATATTTGCAGTCGTATCCATCTAATAATGAAAACATGGTGGAACTGAGGAAGGAACATAAATTTTTTGAGAGAATAAATTATGAAAATCATAGGGCCAATTATATTTGATTGTGGGAGGCCTACATGGAGATTTTAGAAGGAAAAATGTTGGAGGATTTGCAACAGATATCTACCGAAGATTATATGACATTGTTGGAGTGTGAATTCTCTCTCCCCGTGGTTTTTCCCCAATTGGATTTTCACGTAAATTCTTGTGTTCATACTTTATATTTCTTTTATTTATGTTTATATATATGAATATATTTTGTGAGTTTGATTTCACAACAATACTCCATCAATAGTCATTGGTATTTATTTTGGCTCGTCTTTTGGGTGATTTCATCAGGCGACAAAAATCAAAGCGTTAACATTGGGCGCCGTCATGGGAAATAAGACACTTGTTTCTAGTGTCAATTTAAAATCACCGATTCATCAAGGATATAAGTGATTCTTTTTATTAAATTAAATATATACTTATGCGTGTGTGTATATATATATATATATATATATATATATATATATATATATATATATGCATGTAGTGGTAGTATTCACATGATGCATGTAAAATCTAAACATTAACACTTTGGTCCGGTGATGATAAATTAGTCTTTGAGTCACCGCACCAAGAATTTAATTCGGCCAAATGAGAGATAAAAGTTTAAGCTTTTATATCATTGAAGTGCTCTAAAGGCGGCTTCGGTTTCATCATCAACCGCAGACTAAAGGAAATTCGGAGGACATAAATTCGGAGGATAAAAATTCAGAGGATATAAATTCAGAGGATATAAATCCAGCGGATAAAAATCCAGCAGATATAAATCCAGCGGATAAAAATCCCGCGGATAAAAATCCCACGGATAAAAATCCCGTGAATATACATCCCGAGGATATAAATTCCGATGATAAAAATCCCGAAGAGACTTTTTGTATACTCTCTTATTTTAAGTTATTTACAATTCTTTGTAAATAAGAGACTGGGGGGCAATGTTGGAGTGTGATTATTTGGGTAGTAAGAGAGTCCTTATTAAAGTAAGATTGTATTTCCTTATGTGGGAGGATAAGGAGGTTTAATTTGGGAAGGAATCTATTAGCCATTAATTGCAGTTATAAGGTGATTCTGAAAAGGACTCGTACTCCTATCTATAAATACATCAATAAGCAAGGGATTGAAGGAGGAAGGGCACAAGAGATACAACACAAATACACAACTTGTACTCCCAATATTATTATAGTGGATTACTCTCTCTCTCCCTGTGATTTTTCTCCAATTGGATTTCCATGTAAATTCTTGTGTTCATACTTTATATTTCTTTTGTTTATGTTTATATATATGAATATATTTCGTGAGTTTGATTTCACAACAATTACTCCATCAACCGTTGACGCTATTTTGGCATGTCCTTTTGGGTGATTTCGTCAGGCGTACAAAATCAGGCGTTAACAGACATGGTATAGAGAAATTATTCGGAGACGGATACACCAACCTCGACCCTTTAGGCGTTAAGGGGAAGATTTTACGGGCATTTATTGACCAATATGTGGCTGTAAACACTGTAAGTTTTTCAATTTATAATATTTATTATTGTTTTTTGTTTTAAATTGATGACCTTATTTTATTAATATAAATTTTGTTATTTTAAAATTCTAGATTGAGACTGCAAAAGATATATTTGAATTTTTTTTGTCAATTGAACTGCCAACTGAGTTAAGAAACATGTATGAGTCATGGTTC
This sequence comes from Panax quinquefolius, assembly GCA_020205615.1. Taxonomy (NCBI): domain Eukaryota; kingdom Viridiplantae; phylum Streptophyta; class Magnoliopsida; order Apiales; family Araliaceae; genus Panax; species Panax quinquefolius. The sequence goes on along the minus strand of CM035164.1, from coordinate 3,355,551 downwards.
AATACACTGTACAATCCGTTTATGAATGATTATAGAGGGGTTCCAACCAAACAAAATTCAACGCAACCTCGAGTTGGACAAATGGAGATTGACATAACGAGACTCCAGCCTACGGTTCAAAAAACTCAGCATAGCGTTGGCCTTTATACTCAATATAGTAGGAAATTACCGGTTAGAAGGAGAGAGGGAACAAATCACACTCACTTTGTTAAGTACTTAAAGATTGAGAAAATCACTTGGTTAAATCACCGTTGGTTTAGTCTAACTCACGACCCATCATACTTTCCTCATATCCATCCAGACAGTCTATATAAGTTAGAGTTTAAGGATGTGAATTGTCTGAGAGCCAATGGTTGGTTATGAGCGCATGTATTGGATGCATATTTGTTGTTGTTGAGAGACAGAGAAGCTAAGATGATGAGTGAATGTATCCAACGATGGACTCTGATTTATTTCATGCCAACGTACTTTGCGGAGTTGGGCACCCAAAACTTGCCGAGTGCCAGAGTAAGCAAAGCAACCACACTCAAATTTTTAAGAAGTTGCATCAATCCTCCAGTTGGTGCCCCAGCACATGAGTGTCATTACATATTCTTTCCATTCATCAATGAAAGCAACAGTCATTTCTGCCTATTTATTTGGAGTGTCAACAAGTGGAAAGTAATGCTATTTGGCCCACTTAATACTGACAAATCATTAATGCCATTGTTCAATTATATCAAAACTTTTTTGCGGTTGTGGTGAGTTCATTAATATATTACTTATTTTTTCATGTCATCACACAGACATATATTGTATATTGGGAATTAATTAATTGTTTTGTGGTTTATAACTGGAGTTAATTCCTTTGTTGCTTAGTCTGGAGAATCCTAAAGCAAAGTGGTCAAGATCGAAGCCGAAAGTTTAAGTCTGTGTGAATAGGCTGAGACAATGGAATTCAGACGATTTGGGCGTTTATGTTGCAAAGTACGTAGATTTTTTTTTGTACCTTATAAACATCATGAAGGAACCGAGGTGGACTCCAAACGAGGCTTATAACTTTAGATTTAGAATAACACATGAGCTTAGGATGTGCAAAGCTAGGGACATTCCTAAAAAATATCTTTGTAACGACCAAACTTTAGATTTGAATTCAAATGAAGACTAGTGAATGTATATTTGACTCAATTTCGTAATACACGGGTTTATTAACTCAGATGAATAGTTACAAAATGATTCCATTATTGTACTATCAGATGTCTTGAAATACTATAATATTTTCTTTCTTAATTTGTCATATCAATTTGTTGTATGCTTTGATTTAAACTTCATTAATAATTGGAATGCTTTATGACAACTTTTTCTTTTAATGCTTCAGTTATTGCCTGTCAGCATATGTAACTTTTGAACTTCATTTTATGGATTATTTTGTAGCTAGAGTTCAGTTTATGGATTGATTTGAACTTTTGAACTTCATTAATAATATTTTCTTTTCTTTTTTGGTTTGATTGTTGTTTAATTGGTGATGAAAAAGGACCATGTGAATGCTAAAAATCTGGTAACTGCAAATTAGTTTTTGGATATGCAACCCCCACCATAACTATCAACAATAAAGATAACTTTTTCATGGTTTGTGTTTCTTGATTACAATTATTTCTTACAGTAAGCTTATCAACGTGGTTGTCCCTGGTACCATAGACGAGCAAGCTATAAATATTAAGAGTGTTCTTAACCCATCAGCTGCACTGTAGTTAACATTGGCCAGAGTAAGTTAATTTTATGCTATAATGAAGGGAGAAATTGATTGGAGTGTGGTCATTTTAATATTCAATTTGAGGCTAATGTAATGATGTTCCATGACATTTGTAATGACAAAGAATTTTAAGTGACATTATAAATAAAATTAAGAATTTAATTTCTAATGAATTAAATTTTGTGTGAATTAATTTAAACCATAATGTGATTTGGGTGACTATGTGATTATATGGTTGATTTAATTAAAGGAAGGTTCAATTAATGGGCTAACCTAAGAGTTTTAATATCAATAAATTGATAAGATAATTGAGAGCCAAATAAATATCTAATTAACTTTGAACATAACAAGTTTAATTAGATTATATAATTTAATTAATGTGAAACCATTTAATTAATTAAACTAGCCCACTACTTGAATTAATTATCAAGTACGCTAGTAGTCTAATGTTTTAATTATTGTAGTCTAAGAGAAATTATTTGCTAGCCCAAACATTAGTCTACGTGATACATTTAGTCAAAGTCAAAGTCTTGGTCAATATTTTTATAAATTCGACAATAAAAATATATCAAAATTAGGAGATAATTGGTTAGAGACCAAGTGGGTCCCATGTAATCTCCATTTGACTCACTTATTTGGTGGAAAATCTTAGAAATCTCCACTTTGTTTGGATAACATTGGGGATAGATGTATAGATATAGAAAGTGTAAGCATACTTGTTGGTATATAGAATTTAAATTAGTAAGACTCTCTCTTTGAGCAACTTAGTATTTCATTTGTTAAGTTGCTAGCATTTTTAGAGTGAGAATCTCCCAAATAGAAGAGAGAAAGTTAAAGAAAACCTTAGAAATCCATTTAAAGTTTCAACTGTGGTGGTCATCAAGGAGGATAGCTTTGTATGTCGTCTAGTTTCATCAACTACTTTGGAAGAGAGAGAGAAAGAGAGCTTCAAGAATAAAGAGGTTTAAAAGTGTTCTCATATTTAGTTTTAGGACTTTCTTTGTTCTATTTTTGATTTTTATATAATAAATCCTATTTTCAAACTTTTATGTCTAGACCTATGTTAGAAATGTAGATCAATGATTTGATGTGTTTAATATGTGTATTGATGTGCATATATTGTGAAAAGTTTGATGAAAATGCAAGAAAATAATTTTATTGACAGAACCCTAATCGATAGGGTAGTTTGAAGAAGCTATGAGTCTTGAAATCTACAACTTGGTTGTGCTATTTTTTGTCTCATATGCTAGATATATAAGTTATTAACAAAACCTAGTTGGAATCATGTAAAAATGTTTTAAAATGAAAGAGTTATGATTTTTCATGAAGAACATGCGAGGGTTCAAAAATTGTAGAAAATCAGTCCATCAATGTCGTGAGATAGATCTCTAAGTTTTCTAAAGAACTCCACTGGATTTACTAAAAAGTGATTTAAGGGTTGCGTTTGGTGAATTTTCTCGTAACACAATCCAGTGCCGAAAAAATCTAAAAAAACCCAGCCCTAAAGTTTCTGAGGCTTGTTTCGGCTAGTTAACTGGGTTTAAAATTTTTAAACTCCTGGGATCTAAAAATATATAGTATCATAGAGCCTATGACCAAAAATGAGCTCATTCATTCCGACTCCGGACGAGTGAGTTATGGCCCGACAAAGATTTTGGTTTTAAAAATGAAAACGGCAATATCTTGAAGTGTGTAACTAAGAAAATTATGAAATATAAACTAAGAGTATTCTCTTATAACAGGAAGCTACCATGTAAATTTCAATTTTTTTTACGAAATCTCGATTTTTAATAATTGTGGCAATTTTGGATAAAAATGGCAAATTTAAAAATAGTAAATGAGGTTGAAAAATTAAAAGAACTTTATTCTGTGTGTAAAATGAAATATACTAAGGGGCTGTTTGTTTAGGATTGAATGTGATCTCTCAAAATGCGATATCATCACCCATCTTGGAAAAGCTAGATACAAAATCTTGAATACAAATACAACTTAATTATATAATAATAATGGTGTGAAATACGACAAAACATAAAATATGAGTTTTAATACAAATATTGTCATCAGAATAATATCCATTTCAATGGAGAGCCTCATTACATTTATTATCATATTATTTCATTGAGAATAGTGAGGGATTCTTAATGCACCATCTAGGACCATCATCTCACGTTTCTCCATTAGTTAAAATTACGTTCTCATTTTTCAAGAGAAGCGGTGAAAGAAAGAATGAAATTAACTAAATTTCCGTAAAAATATTATGGTAATGTAAGACCCCGAATTTTATGAAATAAAAGTATTCAATTTTTCTTATAATTACTATTCAAGAAATGGTTAAATTGATAAAAGTTAAAGTTAAGGGTGATATATGAATTTTTTCAAAATCTACAAGTGGTTATAAAATATTTATTATCGTTTAGGAATATTTGTTTGGCCGTGGAATATTCTTCATCGCGGATAATATTCGTACAACAACGCTTGATCGTTTGTGGCCCCATAATGCAGAATAAGCTGTCGGGATGAAGAAAACGACAAAAGGAGTTTTTATAAATAACGGCGTAGTTATTCTGAATTAACATGACATTGGAATAATAAATTGGTTAAAATACGATGTCTGGCGTTCAGACAAGAGATATACCAGATTGCACTCAATTATTGATTCTTACGTGAAAGGTGCTTCTTTCAATAATTATTACGGTAATTATTGCTCAATATTTTATTGATTCAATAATTGTTGCGTTGATATTTTATATTATTGTTGTTTTAATAATTGTCACTACACATTATTTTTCATTATCGAAGCTAATAATTCATATTATCCGAATAATATTATTAGATAACATTATTAGCGATGCCACTGAAAGTTACATACAGGAGAGGTTTGGCCACCTAATCAATGCCTTGCCAAAGAAGGAGAAATTCTTATTGGAAAGTTCTCTTTTAAGAATCCTCAGTGTCATTATTGTGATTACAGTAATATTATTTGTGAATAATTAATTATTGATTTATATGATAAGGAAAATATTCATTTTATGTGGATATAGATGGAGAAAATTTTTAAAGTGATAATTGTTGAAAATTGATATTTTATCTTTTACGATAAAATAATATTTTATCATATTATTATAATATAATAATGATGATATTTTTATAATGAATGTACGATATATGAGATATATGGAGAAGCATGAAAGATTTTTATTCGATTAAATGATTAATACACGTTTTTGTGTGTCTATTTAACCCATTTTTTGGATCAAATTTGATTATAGCGTAAAATCATCCGTGATGTGGATTTTGGCCAATTTCATTTGAATTTAAAAAAACTTTCTTTCTTCGCAGAAAGTTCAGAAAGAATTGAATTTCCTATAAAAATCGCGATATTCGAATTTTACGATAAAATGGCTTATTTATTATGAATTATCAAGTTCAAGTTCAAATAATTGATTTTTGGAAGTTATATTTATTTTATTAATAAAAACATTTTTATATTTTGTGGCCTCATTAAACATGTGCAAAGTCTTTAAAGTTTAGAATTCAAAAAGTAAGTAAGAAAATTTAATTATATATTAATATTTTATTAAATTTTCTGTTTTAGTGTTTCTAGATTTTCTATAAATAAGGTCTGCAGGTTAGAATCGAATCACACCGTAAACCCAATTTTTCTCTATTTCTCCTGTCTATATTATCGAGTGTATTCTTTGTGAGTATTTTGATATCTTGAGTGTTGTTATACGGTCTGAGATTAGATTCGTTATTATTCCGGAAATCAAGACTAACTTTTGAGGTAAAGTGATCAGAAGGGATAAGAAGGGATTTTAAGGAATCAGAAGGGAGATTATTTTCTTCATAAACGATATTATTTTTTTCAATATCATTACGCAGAAATATTGGTTTTGAACTTTTATCAAATTTGAAATTTTTTTCACGTATAAGCATTATTCATTAGCTTATTATTCATTTGATTATTATTCATTTAGATTATTATTCATGAAGCCATTACTATTCACGTGAGTTATTATTCACTTAAAGATTATTCACGAAGATTTATGATGATGTTTTTTACGAAATTTCTATCTTTGGTGTAGGAGTTATTATTCACGATACCAAGACTATTCACAAATCGACATTATTCACGAAAAATTAAGTTTTCTCCTCCTGTCAAAGATTATTCATTATGATTTCTATCTTTGATTGGATCATGTTTTGGCCTTCATTCTTGAATTTTACTCCACTCCTGGTTATTTATGAAGATTTTTGAACTTATTGCTCAAAAAGATTTAATCCTTAATATTCGTTTCTTTTATTTCATTTGGATTCATTTTTTTAAAATATTTTGATCATCCTCAAATTCTAAACGATGATATAACTCGAATATCTTTACCGTAGTACGAAGATGAATGATTTCGATGAATATTTTTTATCAGAATGCAGCATGACCGTCATTGAATATCTTTTGACGTGTAGTGTAAAGATGATATAAATAAAATCTTTACCAGTAGCAGAAAAGATGAGCATTGATTAATATCTTTATCAGAATACAAAGAGATGGCCGTCATTGAATATCTTTTGCGTATGTAGTCTGAAAGATGATATAAATGAATATCTTTGGCGCATGGTGCAGCAGCATGAGCATTGATTGAATATCTTCTACCAGTAGTCAGCAGAAGATTAATTTATTAGTATGATTATGAATACGAAGGCGTGAATTGATATAACCATGATCTTCGATGTTTGCGTTGATGAAAATTATCTTTTTCCTGGATGTAAAAGAATTTGTAACAACAATTGCGATTATGAAGTTATACGTGTGATTGTGGATGAATTGTTGATTAACGTTCTGAGGATAAAAACATTGTTGAATTTTTAACTTGGAGAAGATAATAGATTTTATTGGCCTATTCGACTCTTCTAATTGGATCGCTTGCTCTACTTAATTTATGGTTGAAAAAGTTTTATCATCTACTATATGTTCTAAATCGACGACATATTCTTCACGAAAGTATTGATAATTTATTTATCTTTAACATGATATTCTTTTTATCGACCAATACTTTCACCCTTCGCTTCATAATTCGCTTCGCGAATAATCTGAACAGTAGTACGAAATGTGATAATAAGTAATAGAGCGGTGGCCATTATTTTAGTAGTTATATTTGGTGAATCAATCTAGGGTGAAATAACCCAACGTTGGAAGGGTGTTTCTTGGCATTATCATACAAGATGTCTAATCAACATATACCTGTTATCATAAAACGGGGTTGTCTTTCATTCACTCACGAAAGATATATCTGAAGACCACCTATATAATCTTTAGTTTGGTCAAGATAATTCTCGATTAGAGACGGTGGAGATAATGATACGTCGAGAAGACACACCATATGGGAAGAATATGATAAGAATCTTCCGCTTTGCAGGCCTATAGGCCAACCAAGCGATAATTTTACAAGATACGATATCTATCATAACCTGGATGCATTTGACTCCCACGCATACGAAGTTTCTCGAAAGACTTCCCAAAGATTTTAATTTCTAAAATGGTTTTAGATCAGACCTTTACGTTATGAAGAGTATCGACAGGTCAGTCCATGTCATGGATTACGAAATATGAGTCGTAGTTAGTATTAAAACTCATGATATATGTGTTGTTGTTTTTGACGATAATTGTCAGTAATAAAGCCAGTTGTTTTCAGCATCACGTATATTTGGTATTTCGACCAGAATTGGGTTGGACTGAATTGACTTATTTTGGAGCGCCTACAACCAAGATAACGCGAGAATAAATTATCATTAAATTTTGAAGGTGTAAACCGATAAAATATAATAAACATCGAAGTTTAAGCTGCAATGAACAATCAATCCATTAGAAGAGTCAAAGTAGGTAATAAAATCTACTATCTTCTATGATTTAAAAGGTTTGCCATCAATTTTATCATTGAGACTCATCTTAATAAATAAATCGAATCATCCTCGCCCACTACGCCAGGATATTCATGAATCATCAATAGTGCGTGATTATACCGAATAATCCCTCATCATAATCATACTAACAACTATCCACCAAATGAACTACGCGCCAACGGCGACTTTTTACCACATCATTCGTCGCATTACGGCCATGATTATATCGAATAATCCTCATTCATAATCATATCGAAAGTTCATCTACGCACGTAAAGCCAAAAGCATGACTTTCAACATAATATAAGCGTACGGCGATGATTTATAATTCAATAAAACAAGTTCAAGAATAAATTTTAAAGATTTATAAGTTAATTTATTACAACTCAATAACGTCCAAATGTCAACACGATAATCGCTTTTTTTGTGTAAAGAAAATTCAAGAATCTTAGAAGAATATTTTCATGAAAAAATCTTTGGATGAAGCCGCAAATATCGAGGATATTCAACTAATTTCACTGAAAGATAAGTTTAAAACTTTAACCAACTTAAGATAATTAATTATATTTAAATCTAAGAATGGATTTTCACCCGCCACGTTGTAATCCACGATACTGCATCATTTCCAGCGATTTAATAAGGAATGAATACAAAGTATCATTCACCATAATAATCCATATATATATGGTTATTCCAATGTAATAATAAAGAATTAATAATGAAGGATTCACCACGCGCGATAGGCTGCGTAGATGTATTATTATTCCCAATGTAATAATGGAACCTGAATCGCGTCCCGCCAGAACGCACGCATGATATTAAACGTAATAATAAATAATAGAATCCAGTCCCACAGAACGCACTTATTATGCGATATATTCACAAAATAATAAATAACTGGGTCCCACAGAACGCATTGCATATGAGGATATTCGACGTAATAATAACGAATATAATATTTAAGATTTCACCACGATGCAGATCAGATAAAAATGTTTATTCCAACGAGAATAATAAGAATGGAATAATGAAGAATTTCACCAAAAGCTTTCCAACAGTAATAATAAAGAATGGAATAATGAAGTTTTCTTCATTAATAAAAAGAATACCACTTACGAAAGACAACAAATAATATCCCCTATTTCAAGTTAAACCTGATATTGGAAAGAATAAGAAGAGTACTTTTCTTCTTCTCTCTATAGTTTCTCTGTAGTTTGTTAATAATTCGTAAGAAATAATGAATGAAGGAAATTTATTTATAAGAGAATTGAGATGAATAAGAATTCAATTCATTTAACCATTCAAGGATTGATTTTTTTAAACCGGGACGGTTCTATATTGGTTTACTTATTAAAACTTAAAGAACCATTCATCTTGATTTATTATTAAAACTTTAAACCGTATATCCATATTGATTTCTTATTATAACTTTCCACCAAATGCCATTCATATTGATTTATTATTATATCTTCAACCAACTGGCCAAAAAATTAAAGACATCTCCAACTGGAATAATATTGCACTCCAAAATGATTTGAATAGAAAAGAAATATATTGTGAGTATCCCAGATTTTATCAATAAAGATTTAAATTTTCATCAAAATAATTTTTAATATTACGTGTGAATTTGAGATAATATTATAGTTATGGGTAGATTTATAAATTTTTGAAAGTATGAAAGTGGTAGTTATATTATATTCGACATTTTATATATTGGTTTAGCGGGGAATATTCGTGACAACTATCAATCATTGCTTTGGACCTCATTAATGTAATTATCATTCGGATCGAGAAAACGACAAAAATATTTTATTGAAATAACGGCGGAAGTTTTTTACCGTAGTTACATCGTTGAACTACTTTCAGAAGAAAAGACAAATAATAAGTGTGCACAGACAAGAAGACACCAGATTGATTATTGACTTTATGGTGTTTCAACCGATTTGATTCCATTATTATCGATTAATAATATGAATTATTATAGCGATAAACGACGTTTTATTTTATTCAGATTATTAACGTAATAAAAATGTAAACATCTTTTATATAAAATGTAATACTTTATTAAAGTTTATTCTATAAATGTAATATATTATATTTTATTACGATAATGTTAAGATAAAATGTTTTGATAAGTAGCCAGATAGATTTAAGATAAATTTGCGTCAGATAAGAAATATTTTATATAAATGTAATATATTATATTTTATTTAAAAGATTTTTCTTTAAATATGAATACCGTCACGATTAAAAAGTAAATCAATCCTGAATGCTCATTGATTAATTATTACGCATTCCATTTTCCTATAAATAGAAGTTCTCATTCCTTCATTATTTTTTATTTAATTCATCAAACTCTGTATAGAGTAAATTATATAGTGTTTATAGAGAAAATTATGAAAGCAAGAAAAGATTCTCGCTACTTCACTACTTCTATATTCATTCTTTTACAGAAGTGTGTTATTCTTTCTTCGAAGATAACTTCATTATTCCATTCATTATTATTCATTGGAATAACTCGTAAATGTAAGATACCCTATACATAACTCGTGATATACTGCAGATACCCTATACTTGCATGAAATCTTACGTTATTCCATCTTTATAATTTCATTGGAATAACTCAGATACGCCATTATTTCTCTATACTTTATGACATTCTTTTATTATTACATTGGAACATCCCGTTCATGTGCTTTTACACCGGACCTTGCCCGCCTTTTATTATTATTCGTTGGAACATCCGTCATGCATGTGTTTTACACGGGACTTTGCTCCGACTTTTATCATTCTGTTGGAATATCCTATCCATGTGTTTACAATGGGATCTTGATTCCATCTTTATTATTCATTTAACATCCCTGTCGGTGCTAATTTCACCCCGACCTTGCCCGTTATTATTATTCTCATTGGAATAACCACAATACGCCAAGACTGCATGCATCGTGGTGATTTCTTTTGTTATTCCATTCTTTATTATACCTGGGTTGGTTAAAACTTCGATTTTTATATCCATGAAATTAGTAGAATATCCTCGATATTCAATGTTTTCATCCAAAGATCTTTCATTGGAAATATTCTTCCGATCATTCTTGAATTTTACTTCACGTAAACAAAAGATCACGCCGGATAATTTGGACGTTAATAATTCATTGATTAAATAATTTCGAACTTGTTTTTATCGAATTATTATGTCATCACATCATCCTCACGTTATATTACGTTATCTTTTCATTACGCAAGATAGATGAACTTAAGATGATTATACTGCGATCATTCTAAGATAATCGTGACTTTATATAAATGATGTGACAAAAGTCCTCAGTGGCCAGAATGCAATGACGGATAGCTTTTGGTATGATTATATACTGCGCGATTCTAAGATACCACGACCATCGATAATTTAATGAAAATCCTCGACCGTAGATGCGAGGGATGATTAGATGCGTGGTTTATTTATTAAAGTTGAGCCTGCCGATAAAATTGATTTAAAACCTTTTTAAAACCTAAAGATAGTAGATTTTATTCTCTACTCGACTCTTTTTAATGGGTCATTATTCCATCGCAGCTTAAACCCATTGTCTATCAGATTTTATCGCTTAATTATCGTCAAGCTTAATGATAAATTATTCTCGCATTATCTTACCATAATATTTTTCTTCAATTTAGTTGAAATTTCACCTTTCTTTCTTTCACCGTTTCTCTTGAGGAAACGGTAACATAAATTTGGATTTAGTCGCGAACGCAAGAATTGGTCCGTAGGATAAGATCAAGAAATTCCTCACTATTCCGCTAAATAATGCGATAATAATTGTAATGGCGACTCCTTTCGGGTTAGATAATATCTAAGTAGTAGACAAAATTCAGATTCAAACTCACGCTTTTACGTCAGATTGCATACCTACGCTTATGTTAGTAAGTCAGATTTGAATTTACGTATACGAAGTGGCGACTCCAAGATGGGTGACGATACCTAATTTTCAAAGCGTCACGTATATTTTACGTGAATAAGAATTCTTAATAAGAACTTCATGAATAATAACTTCGTGAATAAGATTCTCACACGAAAAAAGTCATCAGACAGATTCGATTGAACAATATAACCTCAAGACATCAATTATTATCAAACAAATGTCAACTTCCACTAACACAAATAATCCCAAATACAATGGGAACTATAAAATTCATCTTTAATCAACATTAACTTATTCATCATTAATATTATAATTCATAATATTTAACAACCACCTCATTCCTGTGAAAGAGGCTTCCGATAAGCGATTTTCCATTTGGCCAAGCACAATTAACCAAACCTCTCCTCGCGTAACTTCTATATCATTAATATGCAAATAATAATATGAATAAACTTGTGCGTCTCAATTATCGATTTAATAATATAAATATATTACGCAGATGACATCATGAATAATAATTGAATCAATAATATGGAGATATGATCGAACAATTACTATAAAGAATAATTGAAGTATAACTGGTAGCGTAAGATAAATAATCAATATTCTGTTACTACGCAACCACGCCAGACATCGTATTTTTTACTACCGGGTAGATTCAACAGCTTTAATTCAGAATACCTTCGGCCGTTATTTTTTTTAGAAAGATAATTTTGTCGCTTTTTAACTACGATAATACTTCCGTCATGGGTCCAACTAACGATTGTCTTGTTGTCATCTTTGACGCCCCCAAAATAGGTATACAACACCCATTCCGAATCGCCAAATACATAAGACATGTATGCAAAACTATAACTATAATAATACAATTGTCATAAAAAATACGACAACACATCTCGTGAGTTTAAATACAAATATGTTTTCTGCATAATATCCACACTCAAATAAGTTCCTCATTATGATTATCGATACACTATTTTACAAAATAAATGAGACTACTAAAACAACTATCTTGAATCATCACCCATAAAATTTAGATTCCTCGCTAAATTCTCTCCTCCCAGGAAATAAATGGAACAAAAAGGAAAAAATGAAGAATTAAATTTCAAAGAAAGAATATTATCACTAAGATAATATACAACAAATGTCATTAGTCTTCAATGGGAAAAATCTCGATAAAATATAATGACAACAAGTTTTTAGATCAACAATCGCGATTAAACAACAATCCATTTAGAAAGAAAGTAGAAAGAATTCCATTATCTTCTAAGATTTAAAAGTCCATCATCAATATTTTATCCCCGTGAACATCAATCAATATACATCTTCAATCAAATATTCATCTGCTGCACTACTGGCCAAATATATTCATTCAGATCACCAATGGTTAGTGCGTTTCATCTCAATACGTGTTTCATCTTCGCACTACTTACTGGTAAAAGATATTCATTAAATAATCATTCATCTGCACTACGCGCCAAAAGATATTCAAGAATATCATCATTTAGGATCAAGATGATGAAAAATATATTAAAAGCGAATCCAATTAAACAAAATAACAAATATTAGAGATTCGTATTATGGTTTATCCAAGATCGATAATACTCCATAATAACCAATTTTCAAGTAAAATTTAAGAATAAAGATCGAAAACATGGATACAATCAAAGATAGAACTATAATGAGCATCTTTGACAAAAAGAAGAAAAATTCATTTTAAATTGAATAGTGTAAATGATTCGTGAATAGTCTTGAGTATCGTGAATAGTTTCAGATATCGTGAATAATAACTCAAACACCAAAAGATAGAAATTTCACAAGAGAAAAATCATCATGCTTCGTGAATAAGACTTTCATGAATAAGAACTCATAAATAATAACTCCGAATAAGAACTTATTAATAATAATAGCTCATGAATAATAAACCCGACTTGAAAAGTTTTAAATTTGATAAAAAGTTCCAACCTATATTTCTAAGATAATGATATTGAAGAAATAATATCACTTTGAAGAAAATAACATTCCTTACCAAAAAGATAATCTTACAATTTGGAATCTTGGATATAGTCTTTGAAGGAACTTCTTTGACCAGATAAGCAACATTCAAGTATCAAAATACTCACAAGAATACGCTCGATAATATAGAGAGAGAAGAGAGAAAACATGTTTACGGTGTGATTTTCAATTCTAAACAGCACTTATTTATAGGAAAATGTTAAGCCTTCAAGCAGACTTGACCAAGAACCCGATGGGCTTTTCACTTCTTATTGCCACCCACCACATTAGTAAATAAAATTCAACACAATTCTTCACCAACCACAAAGTGGGGCCCACTAAATTCTAGAATTTTCCACCAAAATCATTTATAAACCTAATTTTGAATCGATCACCTCTTAAAATTTATAACAAATCATACGTTCATTTTTAACGGTTCAAAATTTGTGGATTATATACTCAATTTATATATATAACATATCCAAAAATCACAACGATCCAATTCGGTCGGATTAAAAATTATAACTACATGATATATCTCAAAAACATTTGGTTTAATTTTAATACCTTCATTCCAAACAAAAATCTTGATAAAACACCTCAACATTAACTCTTTCATTTTTAACCACAATAAATATATCCAACATTTATATCCACATAAAATAAATATTTTCTTATCGTATGAATCGATAATTAATTATTCACAAATAATATTACAGAATCACATTTATGATAAAGAAGTCGTTCTAAAGGAAAGAGAACTTTTTCGATAAGGATTTCTAAACTTCTTTGCATGTATGATTAGGTGACCAAACTCTCCTCGACGTGAACTTTACGGACATCGCTAATAATTCTATCTAATAATATTATTGAATAATATGAATTATTGATCCGATAAATGGAATCTTGTCAAGATGACAATTATTGAACAACAATAATATAAAATATCAATCAAAGAATTATTGAATCGATAAAATAAAATATTGAGCGATGATTCTTTGTGATAATTATTGAAAGTAGGCCTTCTTACGTAAGGATCGATAATTCAACAATAATGTCTAATCTGGTGTCTTTCTTTGTCTGAACCAGCGCAGTATTCTTGTATTTTAATCACCGAAGTATTCCAACGGTCTCTTAATAGTATAACTACTACCGTTATTCAATTTTGTCATTTTCTTCATCCAAGTAGTTATCCAGTTATGGGGCCCTTAAATGCATCGCACATTGCATTTAATACGAATATTAAAACGGAAAGAATATTCCACGACCAAACGAATATTCCCCGACAATTGAATATTTTATAACCACTTGCTTATTTTGCAAAATTTTCACATTTCACCCATAACCAAAACATTATATCAAATTAACACCTTATTATTTCAAAATAATAATTAGAGGAAAATTCAATTTTATTTATAAAAAGTGGGTCTTACAACCTCCTCTCCTAATGAAATTTCGTCGCCGAAATTGGCGACGTACGTCTGTAGTGTTTTGAAAAGGTGAGGATACCTCACTTTCATTTTGATTCCAACTCCCGGTCATTTCTTGATAGCGTGGTTCCTCCACAAAACCTTAACTTGAGGTATAACCTTTGTGCATAGGACATGTTCTTTCCTATCCAAGATCTTGACAGGTACCTCCTCGTACGTTAAATCTTCGGCTATCTCATCTAGTTCTAACGCAATAATATGATTCGGGTCATCCACATATTTACGTAACATCGATACATGAAAAACGTTATGAACACACGACATACTTAGCATTAAGGCGAGTTTATAGGCCACAGTTTCTACTCGATCGAGGATTTCAAATAAATCGAAGGCTTGAGCTTTCATCTCTTCATCGACTCTTACTTCTAGAATAACGCATTCTTGCACCTTCTTCTTTATATTCATCACCTCAAGATTCAGCTTGAGGCGCGCTTTAACGTTATCGATTAAAGTCGATTCTACTCGTATATTCGTTATCTTCGCGGGTCCCGCAAGTCTTTAACTCTATCTTCATCATTTGTAAGTCATATAGAATGGATTTTTTTTATGTTAACAACATCGCACTTATAAACGTATACGATCTTCTACTCAATCGTCATTACTACCACTTTCGTTTTCCCACGATGGTATTAAATGAATACGATCGTAATCTTCTTGACTCGAGCCAACGTCTTTTGGCGCATTATCGTTCGTTTTGGTTGAAGAAATATTTAAGGGTTTTAGAAATGGGTTTTATCTTTGACGGTCAATACAAATTCGATTTCAATTTCTGAGGGTAGGCTAAGAAGTCCTTGAGAATACGTCGGAGATTTATTAACAATAGAAATATCATTTAAAAATGTGACTCTCATCCAAGACTTGGATAAAGACATGAAATGAAGGTTTTACTAACGAAGTTTTAATCGATAAGTCAAAGTCTAACTTCTCCTGAGGTTAAATTTAAACATTGGTAGCAAGTATAAGAGATAAAATAATGGGTAGAAGCAAATTATCTAATAAGGTATAGACTTCACAAGAATTTATAATTAACTAATCCGTCTTAACCTCGTTCGGGTTACTCACTCTTTGAGAAGTCACGAAAAACGCTCTTCCTGAAACCACCGACTTTGTTTTGTTGTCAGTATCCACCTTTGGTGCCACCGTCCCAATCGGACTTGATTTATTCTGAGAACAAAAATCGAGCTATGTGATGCGTCTCTTTTCCATAACTAAAACATATCTTGGAAAATTTGTTGTGACCTTTTCAAAATTAGGTATCTGAGACCCATCTTGGGTCGTCGGATCGTGGTATAGAATTCAAATACAACTTCTTAATACAATCGTAGTGTATAATACGACAAAACATAGCTGTGAGTTTGAATACAATTATTGTCTACTTAGAGATTATACAAACTCAAAGGAGTCCTCATTACAATTATTAATACATTATTTCACGGAATAGTGAGGACTACTAATCTTATCCTTCGGACCAATCGCTCCAGTTTCGATTAGTCCTCGCCATGTTCTCATTTCAAGAAGAAACAACGAAAGAAAGAAAGGTGAAATTTCATAAAGCCCAAAGAATAAATATTATGACTAAGATAATGCGAGAATAAATTATCATTAGTCTCCAACAATGTTAAAGCGATAAAATATAATAGACATCAAGTTTAAGCTGCTATTGAACAAAGCAATCCATTAAAAAAGTCAAGTAGAAAATAAAATCTACTATCTTTTATGATTAAAAAGGTTTTTCATCACTGTTATCAACGAAACTCATTTTAATAAATATTCCACATCATCGAATCACCCCGCACTACTACTACCGAGGATATTCTTTAGTATCACGACCATAATTATCCATGCAGCTTCTGGGCCAAAAATATTTGTGTATTCATTAATAATTAGTGATCGTGCCAACAATCTATCGATCTGTTTCTGGCCAATGAGAACTTTTACCACATCATTTGTAATATTACGATTAATGATTACCAAGAATAATCCGCAGTCATAATCATACCAAGTCCATCTACGCACTACAAGCCATATATGACTTTTCAACAAAATATAAACATGAGGATGATGTGATGATATAAGAATTGATAAAAACAAGTTCAAGAATTATTTTATCCAAGAATTATTAACGTCCAAATTATCAACACGATCTTGTTTTTTTGTAGAGTAAAATTCAAGAACGATCGGAAGAATATTTCCATAAAAAGATCTTTGAATAAGCCTTGAAATATCGAGGATATTCTACTAATTTCATGAAGTATAGAAATCAAAACTTTAACTATTTGAGTATAATAAAGAATGGAATAACAAAAGAAATCACCATGCATGCCAGCTTGTGATGATGCAGTTATTCCAATAGAATAATAATAACGGAACCGGGTCGAGGCAAAATTTGCGCAAACCGGGATGTTCCAATGAGAATAATAAAAAAGAGAACTGGTCCCGGTGTAAAAACATGCGAGACGGGATGTTCCAATGAGAATAATAATAAAGCGGAACCAGTAGGTGTAAAACACTTGACGAGGATGTTCCAGCGGAATAATAATAAAAAAACGGAACCGAATGGGTGTAAAACACGATATGATGTTCCAACATAATAATAGAAGAATGTCACCAAGTATATAAGTAGATCACAGTATCTGAGTTATTCCAGCAGAATAATAATAAATGGAATAACAATGATTCTCTTCATGAATAAGAAAAGAATAACACCCCTTCTAGTAAAAAAGCTGAATATAAAAGTAGTTAAGTAGCGAGAATACTTTTCTTCTCTCTCTATAGTCTCTCTCTATAGTTTCTCTGCTACAGAGTTCAATTGAATTAAGTAAGAAAATAATGAAGGAATGAGCTTCATTTATAGGAAAATGGAATGAGTAAGAATTAATCCATTGAGCAGTCCAGATTGATTTACTTTAATAATCTCGACTATTCCATATTTAAAAGAAAATCTTTTAAATAAAATATAATATATTCTATTTATAATCTAATAAAACGAATAACTTTATAAAAGATTTTACTACGCAAACACTTATCTTGATGCACTTATCGTAATAAAATATAATATATTCTAATTATTGTCTAATAAAGCAGATAGCTTTATAAAAGTATTACATTTTATATAAAAAAGATTTTACTACGCAAAACACTACGCAGATAACTTTATCAACACTATCGTAATAGAATATAATATATTCTATTTATAGAATAACTTTATAAAAGTATTATGTTTTTATATAAAAGATTTTACGTATTATTACATTAATAATACCAACAAAATCGAGTGACTTATCACGTAAGCGATCAATAATCAATCTGGTATTATTCTTATAACCAGCGTAGACATCGTATTTTTAACACCGGGTGTTTCACAGTTAACGGTAAAACTTCCGTAGTTATTTTCATAAAGTATTTTTGTCGTTTTTCTCAATCAAACAATAATTAATTATAGGGTCCACCAATGATTGTTGAGTTATACTAATATTCCCTGTTAAAAGCGAATATTCCCCACCAATCGAATATTATATAACAACTTGCGTACTTTACAAAATTTATAAATATTACCCACAACTATTATATCAATTTCACCATAATATTCAAAATTAATATTTATAGAAAATTCATCTTTATTCAAAAGTTGGGGTTTACAATTGTGAGCAGTTTAGACTTATATGTCCCTCCTCTCCGCGTAGAAGCATCTAAGCGATGGTCGATTCTCCTCCCCTAGAATTTATTCTTTGGTCTTTGGTCTTTGGTGTTGTTCTTAAGCGTCTTCCGTCTATTGTTAAATCTCTCTTCTTGAAATTTCCATGAATCATTTCTTCTATTATCTTGGCTATGATTACCACCGAAGTGGTTACCATTTCGGCATGATAATTTGCTCCACGATGGTTATCATTGTTAGATGACCGTTGCCACCAATAAGATTATTATCGTGTTGTTGCTCGTTATCCTTCGGTTTAAATTTGGCTCATTATCGCACTCCAATAAGCTGAGCCTATTCACTACATCCGAATATAAATAAAGTTTGTGAGAAATGAGGTATTGGCGTATTTCGGGTTTCAAACCTCATGAAACATTAAGCGTCATTCTCTCCTCATTATCAACCAAATGGGATCAAATCGGGACAACGCTGCAAACTTAGCTTCCGTCTTGTGACACATTCATATTGTTTTGCTCCAAACGATGAACTCAACCTCCTTCATTATGCGAATACTTTCGGGAAAGTACTTGTCGTTGAACCATTCTTGGAACTTCTCCCAAGACATCTTCAGTCTGGCAGATTGAAAGTCGCTTTCTGATTCCCACCGTGTCTGCCTCTCCTCATGACGTATGAAGGTGGCAAAGGGAACCTTTGCTCTCGGAACATCCCAAGACATCAAATATCTTGGTGATCCGCTTTATCCATGTCTCTATAGTAAGTGGTTCTGGCTTTTTCAAAAACTCCGGTGGTCCCAGCTCCTTGAACTGCTTAGCGGTAAAAAGCTACGCGTTGCTATCATTTCCACCCGTATTTTGTGCACGAGTTTCCCTCGTCTGATTTTGCATGAATTGCAAAAAACTTCAAAACATCCCATCATTCATCATTTGTTCGGTAGTGTTGTTTACAGGAGGAATATTGCCTTCTTGTTGCGTTTCCATGGGTGGTGATTAAAGGTGTCTCCAACATCTCATTCACTCCATCGTTAATATTTCCATTGCCATTCTTAAACTTGCCATGAAACAAGGGTTAATTAAATAAATTAACATATTATCCCTATACTCCGACCTACCAAATAAATACCAAATAAACTTGGGTAGGATACTAAATACTAATATGAAATTTCCATCTCTCCTCCCAGTTCTTGTCTCACATCTCACCGGGGATCATATCCCTAAGCTTTGATACTAATTGTGGACGCCCCCAAAATAGGTATACAACACCCATTCGAGTCGCCAAATACGTGAGTACAAGGCAAACTACAACTTCGATAATACAATTATCGTGCAAAAATCTGACAACACATAATGTGAGTTTAAATACAAATATTGTCTTACAGACAATATTCACACTCAAATAAGTCCTCATTACAATTATTGATACCTTTATTTTACAAAATAGTGAGGACTACTAAAACAACTATCTTGAATCATCACTCCATACCCCGGTTAGTTCTCGCTAAATTCTCTCCTCCCAGGAAGAACAATGGAACAAAAGGAAAATGGTGAAATTTCAACTAAGCCCGATAAAGAATATTATGACTAAGATAATATACAACAAATTATCATTAGTCTTCTTGAGGAAAAAAAATCGATAAAATATAATAGACAACAAGTTTTAGATCAACAATGCGCAATGAAACAACAATCCATTAGAAGAGTCAGTAGAGAAAGAATTCCACTATCTTCTAAGATTTAAAGTCCATCATCAATATTTTATTCCTGTAACATCAATCGATATACATCTTGAATTAAATATTCATCTTTGCCTTCTGGCCAAAAGATATTCATTTCATATCATGGAGTTAATCATCATCTCAATCTCAATACGCATTCATCTTTGCAGACTACTGGCCAAAGATATTCATTAGTAATCATTCATCTGCTGCACTTCTGCCAAAGATATTCATTTAAATAATCATTCATCTTTGACTACTGTGCCAAAGATATTCATCGATTAATCATTCATCTTTAGACTTTCTAATAAAGATATTCGAGAATATCATCATTTAGGATGAAGATGATGAAAAATATATATTAAAAACGAATCCAGGTGAAATAAAATAACAAATAATAGAGATTAGGTATTACAATTTATCCAAGATCGATAATACTCCATAATAACCATTTTGAAGCAAAATTCAAGAATAAAGATCAAAAAACATGGATCTACAATCAAAGATAGTAACCATAATAGACATCTTGGACAAAAAGAAGAAAAATTCATTTTTTGGTGAATAGTCAGTGATATCGTGAATAAGTATCTCGAACCAAAAGATAGAAATTTCCAGAAAAAAAATATCACGCTTGATGAATAGTACTCGTGAATAGTAACACGTGAATAGTAACTCATGAATAGTAACCCGAACATGAAAAGTTCCAAATTTGATAAAAGTTCAACCAATATTTTGGTATAATGATATGAAGAAATAATATCATTTACGAAGAAAATAAGATCTCTTACCTCAAAAAGATAATACTTACATTTGGAATCTTTGGATATAGTCTTTGAAGGAACTTGCATGCAGATAAATAACACTCAAAGTATCAAAATACTCACAAGAATCACTGTTCGATAATATAGAGAGAGAAAGAGAAAGCTTATGTTTACGGTGTGATTTTCAATTTAACTTAGCCTCTATTTATAGGAAAATGTTAAGACGTCAAGGCAGACTTGACCGTAACCCGATGGCTTTACTCGCTCTATTGCCACCACCACATTTGAAATAAAATTCAAAGACATTTCTCTTCACCAACCACAAGTGGGACCCACTCAATTCTAGAATTTTCCACCAAAATCATTTATAAACCTAATTTTGAATCAGACACCTCTTAAAATTCATAACAAATCATACGTTCATTTTTAGCGGTTCAAAATTTGTGGACATATACTCAATTTATATATGTATAACATATCCAAAAATCACAACGATCAATCGGTCGGATTAAAAATTATAACTCACATAATATATCTCAAAAACACCTTGGTTTAATTTTTAATACCTTCATTAAAAAAATAATCGATAAAACACCTCAATATTAACTCCTTCATTTTTAACCACAATAAATATATCCAACATTTATATCCACATAAAAAATATTTCCTTATCATATGAATCAATAATTAATTATTCACAAATAATATTACTGAGAATCACATTTATAATGACCGGTAGTTAAAGGAAAGAGGGCTTTCAGATAAGGATTTCTCTCACTTGGCGCCGTGATTAGGTGACCAAACCTCTCCTCGATGTAACTTTACGGACATTCGCTAATAATCTTTATCTAATAATATTATTCAAATAATATGAATTATTGATCGATAATGGAGATCTTGTGTGCGATGACAATTATTGAACAACAATAATATAAAATATCAATGCAAAGAATTATTGAATCAATAAAATAAAATATTCAAGCGAAGAATTAGTGTGACAATTATTGAAGAAAGGCTTACTACGTAAGGATCAATAATTCAACAATATCTGCGATATCGTGTGCTTCTTACGCAACCACGCGTAGACATCAGTATTTTAACCACCGGTATTCCAACGGTCTTCTTGATGAATAACTGTTTGTTATTCAATTTTATGCGTTTTTCATAAATAGATTTATCCAGTTATAGGGCCCACAAATGGGTCTTGTGGTCGTCGAATATTAAAATGAAAAGAATATTCCACGACCAAACGAATATTCTAAGATAATTGAATATTTTATAACCACTGCTAACTTATTTTGCAAAATTTTCACATTTCACCCATAACCAAAATATTATATCAAATTAACACCTTATTATTTCAAAATAATAATTAGAGGAAAATTCAATTTTATTAATAAAAAGCTGGGGTCTTACACGTACAATATTCCCTGTTAAAACGAATATTCCCTGACCAATCTAATATTATACAACAACTTGTATAAAATTTATAAATATTACCCACAACTATAACATTATATCAAATCCACACCATAATATTAAAAAATTTATTTCGAGAAAATTAAATATTTAATCATAAAATCTGGGGTCTCACACTGAATACATCTGAATGGCTGAATCGGTCATCCCTTAAGTGTGTTTGTTTTGGAAAAAAATCGTCTGAATGGTTGAATGGAATTCGGATGATTGAAATTTGAATAAATAGAAATCGATTTTTTTTTTTTATACGTGAATTTGAATGAAAGCGGTGAGTAAAGTAAAAAAAAACTAAAAAATTATAAAAATATATTAACTATTATATTAAATAATATTAAATAAATTTACAACAACTTTGAATTTTTCCAGCGAGATAAAATAATAAAATTTTGTCATTCAGAGGTTTCAGACATGTTAAATATTAAATAAACTTTTTCATTCAGATTCAGCTTCAGCTCATTCAGATTCAAATTCATTCAGTTTTTATCAAACACCCCCTAAATATATCAAAGAGATATAAAAATAATAATTAAATTAAGTATTTTTAATAAATACAATTGAGTTAAGAAAAATAAAGATAAATAGTTAGTTAGTTATTAATTAATTAATATTAAATAATAAATAAAGTTAATTAAGGTAATTTTTTATTATTTAAATAATAAATAAAGTGATTAAAAAGAATTAAATTAATTAGTTATTATTTAAATATTAAATAATAAATAAAGTAAAGGAATTAAGTAATTAATAAAATGATTAAACAATTAAAGATTAAATTTTAAATATTAAATTGTTGCTTAAACATTATTGATTCAATTATTGTCACAGTATCATCTGCACAATATTTTATATTATTAAATCAATAATTGAGACGACACAATTATTCATATTATTATTTATTTTATTGACGATGTCTAGAAAGTTCTGTCGGAAAAGAGGTTTGGTAACCTAATTGCGCACCAATAAGGAGAAGTTCTTATCGGAAAGTCCCATTTATCCTAGGAATGATCTGGTTGTTAATATTGTGAGTTATAATATTAATGATGAATAAATATTGTTAAAAATGTGTTTTGTGAAGCCAAGTGAATTGAGATAAATAGAGGGGTATTTTATGAAGTATTTGTTATAAATTTTGCTTATTATATGGACCCTCACTTACCCATTTTTCAAAATCATCGGTAGAAGGTTATCTCAATTTTGTTTTATATATATATAAGTATTATACAGCCAGGATCAAGTCCGAACTCCCGGACATTGTTAAAATTCGGACCCTTTTTTAAAAAAAACAACTAAAAAAAAGTTTACTATTTTATGGAACTGAAATTTTTTCATAATACAGTGTTTTGGGTGTGATTTTGATATATATAACAAAACAGACTGTACAGTCTGTACAGACTATTTTTTTATATGTATCCAAATAACGTCCAAAACACTGTATTATGGAAAAATTTCAGTTCCATAAAATATTAAACTTTTTTAGTTGTTTTTATAAAAAAAGAACAAAAAAAAAGTCCGTATTTTAGTACCGTCCGGGAGTCCGGACTGGAACCGGACTCAAGTATAATATATATATATATATATATATATTATTATAAGTTGTATTTTTTATGTAAAATAGAATATATTATATTTTATTATACTGCATAGTGTTGTATAGTACTGCATAGTATTGCATAGTTCTGCATCGTGCTTGCATATTGCAAAATAGTAAAATCAAAAATTTTCAGTCGAACGCCCTTGAATTCGTTTGAAAGTTACTGTGCAATCTGTGATTATTTTTTTAAATAGTATCCTGCCATTCTCCTATAAATAGGATGCTCAGTTTTGAAAAGAAAAACACACCAGAATCAGAGAATTATTCTTCTATAATATTGAGCGTATTTCTTTTGAGTTAAGGAAACTTTGAGTGTTACAAATAGTGCAAGTTTTTCTTCAAGAATATCTCCGCTATACCAGTCAAAATTACTCTCTTTTTGAAGTAAAGGGTTTTATTTATTTCATATTCGTTTACAATATTATTTTTCGTATTCGTAAGGAATTTTATTTTCGTTCAATATTCGTACGGAATATTGTCTTCGTTCAATATTCGAAAGGAATATTATTTTCGTTTAATATTCGTAAGGGATATTATTTTTATTCAATATTCGTAACATACTCTATAGTATGTAAGTAATATTATTTTGTTTCAGATTCTGAATTCTACACTCATTTTGTTAAGTATTGCTTCTATACTCCTTGAAATTAGTAGAATATCCTTGAAATTCTTGACTTTCATCGAATATCGTTTCACGTAAATATTTTTACGAATATTCTTGTTAAATTTTAATCTTTTCACGTAGGTTATTATTCACAAAGTATTATTTACGGGATCTTATTCACTCCGGATATTATTCACCACAGGTCTTATTCAGGACAAAAATTAATTTCTTTTATGTCCAAATTATTTTTGATACATGAATATTATTCTTGAATTGTACTCCATAAAGCAATATTATGCTGACAGTTTGGATATTCTAGAACTCTAGATAAATTGAATTATAAATCTTTAAAATTTATCCTTACTTTCACTTAATTGAATGTTTATATCATTGTCATCATCCTCATGCTTATATTGTGATGAAAGTCCTCATTACCGTAGTAGTGTATTGATGGACGATTATTGGTATGATCGTGCACCATGGGTTCTCTTGACGAGGTGCAAAGATGAATTATTGTTTGGCGTGATCATCATTGACTGGTGATAATAACGAATATCCTTGGCATGATGCGTGGATAATTCGTGGATGTGATAATAACGAATGTCCCTCGTTGGCGTAGTATGCATTGATGGACAATTGTTTAATATGATCGTGAACATGGATTCTCTTCTACCAAATGTGCAAAGATGAATTGTTGTTTGGCGTGATCGCTGACTATTGGTGATACTTAACGAATATCATTGGACCAGAGTGCATGTATAATTCGTGGATGTGATCTTAACGAATATCCTACCGTAGTGCATGAATAATTCATGGATGTGATACTAACGAATATTCTTGGCCCGTAGTGCATGGATAATTCAGTGATGTGTATTATTTATTTTACAGACAAATGATGTGGTAAAAATTCTCTTTGGCTTACGTGAAAAGATGAATTGTTGATTATTGGTTTTACAGTTGTATATATTTGGCTTACGTGCAAAGATGGACGGTTGATTATTGATTTTACAGTTGTATGTTTTTGGCTCGTAGTGCAAAGATGAACTGTTGATTTATCTGATTATAAATATGAATTGTGAATTTAACTATAAACTTTGGTGGTGAGAGTTCTCTTTGTCTTGGGTACAACAAAGAACTGTTGATGAGTATTACAGGAATGAAATATTAACAATGGAGTTTTAATTTAGAGGAGATAGTAGACATTATGTTCTACTTGACTCTTCTAATGGATTGATGTTTTCAATGCAGTTGTTGATCTAAAACTTGTTTTCTATTATATTCTATCAGACTTTTTCTTGTTGAGGACTAAGGATAATTTGTTATATATTATCTTAGTCATAATATTCTTTACTGGTCTATTTGTGCTCACCCTTTTGCTTCACAATTTTTTTCAGATATTAAGAGTGTAGTTGGGTCGAGCGGGAATAACAGGAGAATAGTGTGATGGTCCGAGACTGTGGAAGTTTTCTAATACATTATAAAATAACATATAATTGTATTGAGAACTTAAGATAAGTGTGTCGTATTTTATACGTCATTTAATAGTTATATTTGGTGAACTAAATAGGGTGATGCGAACTCAACTTTGAAAGCGTCAAAAGTGCATCTCATTAGAATAAACATGATATTAATCTTCTCGTTCTTCTTTGGGGTCTTGAAATATTTGCTGCTGTTTTTATATGACATTGTAATAATTTGAGTTTGGATACTGTCTACGAGATAATATTGTATTAAAACTCACGAACCATTATGTTGTCAGATTTTTTTATTGACGATTCAACAACAGATATAAATGAAGTTTGTATTTGAATTACATGACTAGTGTATGTGGTGGCGTAGAAGATGGGCGATGTATATCTATTTGGCGTCACACACACACACACACACACACACACACATATATATATATATATATATATATATATATATATATATTAAAACTATAACATACATTTCTTAAATAACATACATTTATTAAAATTATATATATCATTTTGAAAATTCTTTTAAAAAATAAAATAATATTAAAAAATAGTGGTCTCACTTTTTTTTCTTTAATTTACAAAAATGTCACCCCGCGACCCCACTTGCTTTTTAAAAGAATCTTCAAAATGACGTAATTTTAATTTTTAAATAAAGATATGTTATTTAAGAGAGATATACTTTAGATTCATCCTCTTTCTCTCTCTCTATATATATATATATATATATATATATATATATATATATATATGTGTGTGTGTGTGTGTGTGTGTGTGTAAGTTATTAATTAATGAATGTAAGCTATTAATCAATGAATATAAGTTATTAATGAATATAAGTTATTAATATATATAATATATAACTTACACACACACACACACACACACACACACACATATATATATATATATGTATATATATATATAAAAGTTATTTGGATACAGATATTCCGAATACGGATATAAATCCGAATATCGGATTCCAGATATCTGCTGAATATATTTACGGTCGGATGTTAAACGAATACGAATACGCCTATATCAGTATCCGTATCCATATCCGTTTAATTATTTGCGGATACCTTTAAACCGAATACAACTATATCCGTTTTTTTCCGAATGCAAATAATATCCGCTTTTTTTCAAATACAGATGCGGACGAATACGAATTCCTTGTCAACATTTTGTTTACCTATTTTATAGAAATGTAGCATTTTTCACCAAATAACCCTATTTTTCTTTCCAAACAACAATTCAGAAATAAATATTCATATAATTAAAATATTTTTATAAGGATAATCACTACCATCAATTATTTTTTCTCATAAGAAATTTTTATTTATGAAAGAAGAGAAATAACAATTTTATTTTAAATTAAGTACTATAAAATTAATTATGTTACAATAACAATTGTGAATGTTAATTTTTTGTCTACATGGATGCGTGAATTTAATTTTCATCTACATATAAAATGATGAACTGTAGTATTCACTATAAATATCTTTGGTATGTATGAATAAACAGCCCGATCTTCAAAAATTGAGATTATAGTATAAATTAGTTTCATTTATCTTTGGTATTTTTTTGTCAGGAATGCTACTTTGGTTTAGTCTTATTTTCAATTCAATTAAAATAGTTGATATTGTCAAAGCAAAAATTATATTGCCTGAATATATATATATATATATAACAATACTTTTATAATTATTTAACGATACTTAAAGCTTGCCGGGATGCTCTATAGTGGCACTTGTGTTTTCTTTAGTGGTTGCAATAGTTATTTTTGTCAATTTCTTTTCTTTTATTTCCCATTATTACAAAATTCGCAAATAAGAATGTTTATGTTGGGATATTTCACATGAATCTTACATCGGATAAAATTAAGAGTGTAGATAAGTTAATAAGTATTGTGGAACTTCAACCTAATAGATTAAACTTTTAGGTAAGAAGATGATCCAACATGCTTATTGGGCTAATCTACACATGCAGTTTACATTTCTTTTCCCTTTCTTTTATCCTCATTGAAAAAAAATGGGGTTATTTACACTTCATAGTATATTTTTAGAAAAAATTACATTAAAAGTGCATTTAGAAAATATTTACAAAATTAATATATTTTCAATATTTTATTTACAAAATTAGTGCGTTTGGTATTAAAAGAGTTAAAAGCAACAACTAACTCCATGTAATTGTCGTTGAAGAAATCCTCTCTTTCTTCTTCTTCGTAGTCGGGCTCATCGTCCTTGATGATATAGGGATTGACTGCGGCTTCCTATTCTTCCTCTGAGTAGTTCTCTGATGTCAGGCTAGTGGTGTTGAAAGGAAGGCTGGCGATTGTGTTCAACAACTAACTCCATATAATTCGTCGCTCATCGTTGATACGGGATCGATCGTGCCTTCCTCTTCTTCCTCCAAGTAGTTCTCTGATGTCCAGCTAGTGGTGTTGAAAGGAAGCTGCTGATTGTGTTTTGTTTACTAGTGCTTATATATTTGGAAACCACTTCTTCTAGTAAAAGTGTTTTGGTTTTGGAAACATGCTGATTGTGTTTTGGTTACTAGTGGTTATATAGTTGGATACTGCTGATTGGTCTTTGATTCTATTACCAGTAGTTTGACATTGTTTGTTTGTTCATATTGGGTTTTTTGGACTATTTCCTTTAGAGGTAACCAAATGCGTATTAGTGAGTGACATAACTTCATCACGTTGTTTACTTATAAATAACCTTTTAAAAATAAATTATTTTGAATATGGTGCAGTTGGTAGCCAAACCTTCATACACATGTAATTACCATTTTAGTCTTTGTGGGTAACCAAATAGTCATAAAAAAAAAATCAGAATAGTTACCAAGTGTTACATGTATTTGTTTTCTTTATCTTGTTAAACCACAATGGAGTCAGAGAGTAGTCGTGTGATTTCCCACTTACTTAATGTAAGAAGAAAAAAACACAAAATATTATTCAATATTGTGTAACACAATCTCAGTTACCTTACATCAATAAAAAGGTTACCATATGTCTGGTTATTGGTTACTCATAGTAAACATTCAGATATTTTTGTAGTTACAATTTTTTTGCTGATGTACTATATCAGACAATTTTTTATCATAAAATAAAGTACAATTGCAGCATTAAAAATAATACAATATTGTGAATGATGACCATATCAACATTATACAGTAACCAAAATATATCTAATTAGTAACCATAAATCTGAAACACATTGTTTGCATTCAGTTTATAATCAAATCACTGAGTATCATGACGTGGTGACCAATTAAAGACTGAACAATTAAACATAAGTAATCAAACACTTATATGAAGGTAACCAATTTATGAATGTGTAGTAAGTACGAGTCAGTACCTGAATTGAAGGTAATCAATTTGTGTTGCACTCTTTTTATAATTATTTTGTAGATGCACTAATATTATAATTACTCTCTAATTATTGTATAGTAGTGTACAGAACCCAAAAAAATATGTGTGATACCCAGTCCAAATCAAAACATGTAGACTACACTAAACAGTTTATGAGATCTTTAACTCTACTATCCATGTGTGATACCCTTAATTTGACTTTTCAAGTCAAATCGATCAATTCTAAAATTGATAATTAAACAAATTTATTTATGTTTTTGAGCTTCCAAAAATTAGATGTTATAGTAAATTAGACGTAAATTTTTATGATTATAATCTCTTTACTTATGTTTAAAAAAAAGGGATAAGTCTTGATTCTAAAATTGGACAATTTGACTTCTAAATTCAAATTAATTCAATTTTGATGAGACGAATGGAGTATATTATTATAAAGATATATAGAGGGTATGTTTATTTGCGAG
The DNA here is from genome assembly GCA_020205615.1 of Panax quinquefolius. Lineage (NCBI taxonomy): Eukaryota > Viridiplantae > Streptophyta > Magnoliopsida > Apiales > Araliaceae > Panax > Panax quinquefolius. Next base: position 3,325,406 of record CM035164.1, on the reverse strand, counting down.
TTTAGAGTATACAATTAACTGATAATTTCATTTAGAAAAATAACATTGTCTCTAATTTTGTCACTTATATTTGTTAGCTTGGTTTAAATAAATAAATAAAAACTTTTATGATTAAGAATTTGTTTTGCTATCAGCATTTGTAGCACTTGCGACGATATCGTCTATAACGTTTGGATGTACATGCGTTTGAGACCCACGTGTTATGTTTATGAGTTAAATAAATCGTATTTAAAATAAATTATTATTAGTCTAATACAATTTTTCAATGCGATTAAATTTTCAAAAGATTTAAATATACTAATCATTATAAATATTAAATGGTGTTTGATTGCATCTTAATAATCCACCTCTTAATATATTTTAACAGTCCATATTTTTTATTAAGAGATCATTTGAATAGTTTAAATTTTTTAAATTTTAATTATTAAAAGAATCTATTAATACTATTAAAAATCTTTAATTAATAATATAGGGTTGAGTTTCATAGATGCCTGATGCCTCCCTTGTTAAAGCTATTAATTGAAACAAAGAAAAAGAATTGAGTACAGTCCTTCTGTACACGTGTCATCGCATAAAGGATTGGGTGTACGAAATCCTGGTTCTTCTTAAGGTTAGACAATCAACAAATTTAAATAGATAAGGATAAGAGAATCTCTCTCTTAAATGTGCTGTTATTATCACATAAACATTACAACAGGAGAGAAATTACTACGTGATAGATTTTGACTGCTAAATTCTGTCCCGAGTCATAAGCAACTCAATACTAGGGCTTTTTCTCTATCCTTTTTCCGTTCTTCACTCTCTCTGGTAATTGTTCTATCTTTATTTCTCAATTAATTTTTCACTTTTACTATATGTGATTTATGTATATACACTCACTCATATGTGTTCGTGATTGGTTGTTCTATTGCTTATGTCATGTAATTTGTTTACTGATTAGTATTTGTGTAGTTTTTAGTACATTTTGAGCTGTTTTGGATTGTGCTTTATTGGATTTGTTGGGGTTTTTTGATGAATTTTGGATTATAGTACTGTTTGGTTGAATTTTGAAGCAGTTGTTTCTGATAGAATGGGAATTGATTACAGTAAGTTATTTGAATGTGGAGTGTTTTGTCTTTTGGGGTCGGTGGCGTTTTAGTTTTGATGGATTCTTTTTTTCTATAACACCTGTCAACAAATGAAACTTTGAAGGTTAATTTGAAATATAGGGAATGGGAAAATTACTCGACAGAACAAAAAACTTTTAGAAATACTAAAAGGACTTCATCTGATATTAAGTCGTACATAAACATTCTAAATTCAACAAAATAAAGCAACAAATTCAGTTATCACAATAGTTTTACATTACTATCATATTTCAGAAACGCACTGTAACAAAATAGAGAAACCAATCCCACACACTGTGTACATATTACAATCATCTCCCTAATGGTATGTGCCACCAGTCGAAATACCAGTATCTGAATCCCTGACTGGGGGTGATCTTACTCCCTCTGTTTCGATTTTGAATTTTGATTATTGGTGTCATTCGGCTAACACAAAAGGGTAAACTTTGAAATAGATTCAATCAATTCTAAAACTGAAATGAAATTAATTATTCAACATTTTGAATTAAACAGACCCACAAAGATACTTCAAGCCACTTTCATTAAATAAGCCCTCTTTACCAAAAAAAGTAGAATAAATTTTCCTAAAGTATATATAAGTAATATGTGAAACAATTATGACATCATTTTTTTTAGTAAAAGTTACCTTCACTTTTCTTAATTAAATGGTTAGTTTGTCGAATAAGAGTACTGCGTGCTTACTCACAAAAAGAAAATAATAAAAAGAGGCGTACAACTTATTAAATGTTTAAAAAAACACCCTTTTCCGAATTCTTTGTGATTTTCATTTCCAAAGTAAAAATAAATTAAGTAGTATCATATAAATCAAAAGATGAAAGTCACAAAGATTTGGGATATTGAAAAATAGAAAGGTAATAACTATTCTGGGATAAAAACATCAGTTATTCCTACTATATTCAAAAGGAGAAAAAAGTAAAGGAAGAGTCCTGCTGTACACGTGTTGTTGCATAAAGCTTTGGTGTATTTATTGAGGTTGGTCTAGGTATGACGCAGTGATAGCAAAAGTGGCCTAGTCCAACAAATTTACATAAATGATTTAATACAACCACACTCAAAGTTGATGTTAGTATTACATCACAGCAGGAGAGAAATTAATAGATTTGACTGCTAAGATCTCTCCGATTCATCAGCTCAAGTGCTCAACTCTAAGACTTTTCTCTTCTGCTCTTCTCCTCTTCTCCTTTCCATTTTGGTAATTAGTTCACCTTAATTTCTCAATTTTGATATGTTATCTTTCAATTGCATATGAATTGTATATATACACACACTCACTCACTCATATATGTTTGTATTCAGTTGTGATTGTGTACATGCCATCATTTTTTTAGTTCTTAGACCCCCCCCATTTTTAAGTTTTGTATCAAATTTTTGTTCAGTTTTGTGTTCCAGTTGTAAGTTTCCTGATTATGGTAATGTTTGGTTAAAATTTATTATTTTGATTTTGATAATATGGGAATTGCGTTCAAATTTTGTTTGAAAATGGAGTTTTTTGTGTTGGGTTCATTTGTACTAGTTTTCATGAATTTTCGGTTTCTCCAGCTCTGGTCTTTCATCAAAGAATTGAGATTGCATCTGTGTTGAATTAGATATTATTTTCTTATGCATCTTTTATGAGGTTTTTCCACAAACATGTCAAATTACAACATATATATGCTTGCACATGTATAGATTTTGTTGGTATTTTAGTACTGAGTTCTACTTACTGATCCACGGCAATGTTATATCAACAAATCTTCTTAATGCTATTTTGCTAAATAGTTGACTTCGCATAGCTAAATAAGGTATGCACGAAAAAAGAATGTGACAAGATCTAAGCCTTAATGCTACAAGTTTTAAGAGATTTACCATTTAAAAATATCTATAAAAGATGCAAAATCAGGGAATACATAATTGGGTGGGATATGAAAGTGGAGACTACAGAAGCATATCAATTGTCATGAACTAAAAGTCCAATTTAACTTAAATTTTGTGCATTTTGCATTGTAATCATTATTTCTTAAGTTATCCAGTCTAAGCTTGCAAACAAGCTTTTGATGAGAACTTGTATGTTTTAAGACTATTATTATTGGAAGGAAAACTAAAAGGTTATGACATTCCATAGATGCCTAAAATCTTTTGGTGGGCCTATAGATGTGAAGCTAATGTCTAATAATGTCTTGAATCTTAAATAGACCTCTGATTATCCAAAGCAATTTTCTTGAGCCTCGCCTTGAAGCCAGCCCGGATGCATTGGTTTCTCTATTAACTTACACTATGTTTATGAATTTGCGAATAAAAGAAATAGAGAGGAATTAAAATTTATAACAGAAAAGAAAACAGATAAAAAGAGGTAACCTTTTATCGTTGTGTTTGTGAGTTTTTGGAAGGAAATTATTAGTAAAATAGCATATCCTATTTTACCCTTGTGAGACTATTATTATTATTAATTTTTGCTAATTTTCGCGCGCACACCCAAAGAATACTCACACACCCAAAGAATCGAACCCTTGACCTCATGGAACCCATGAGGCAAGAGTTATCGCTGGGTCAGGACTAAATTTGAGAAACCCATATAAGGGTATTTTCGGTTTTAAACTTCTTTCCACAAGTCTAATGATTTTCTTCCCAAACTTCTTACTTTTGAGGTGAAAATTTTGGAAGAATATTTATATTAAATTTATCTCCTAGTCTCTTCTTTTCTTCTCTGTAAAGACTCACAAACAGGTAACTTTAGCTTTTCCCCCCTAATTGTCCTTCTCTTTCTTTTTTCTCCTTTCTAAAACTTCCAAACACAGTATTTGTTTGAGCAGAACTTTTGCTTTTGAAATTGTGTTTTGATTTTTTTGCTGATTTTGAATTTGGTTTTCCATGGCATGTTTCTAAACTTTGAAGTGTAGCTTCTGTAGGTATTTTGAAGGATGCAGTCAAAATCTAAATCTGGAAATCGAGTTGAAGTTGATCCATTTAACATTTCACGATCCGCAATGTGTTCTGAACCATGGTGGCATAGTTCTGGCTACAACCCTATTTCCCCTACTGCAATGCAAGGAAATGCATCTGATTCATCTTCAGTTGAACAATCGGCAGATGGTATGTCTCAATCTGATGGTGGCCAAAATGAAGAAGATGATGATGCTACCAAAGAATCACAAAATAGTGCACCTCCGCGTTCAGGTAATTTTCAAATGATTGCAGTAACTTTTACAGCATCCCATTGTATTTACAGATGTTCAACATAGAAGAATGCTGACTTGGGTGATGCGATTTGGTTTTTGGGACATTAGAGATTCCATCTAAGTTTTTTGAGAGGATTCTTCTTCAGTTTTCTCTTACAGATCTATTGTCTTCTAGATTAGCTACAGAATTTAAGTGATTAGTTCATGGCATGCTCTTCTTATGGGAGGTCATCAGAAGAACTCAAAAGACTTGTAGAAGAAACTTCCTAAAAAGTTCAAGGCGCTCAATCTTTAATCTGGGGAAGAAGAAAAAGTGACATTAAGAAACATGACTGGATATACTTATTCTCTGAAAAGATGTCATTTTTAGTTATCAAATACACCTTATTTTAGTGTCACTAAAATTCTTACTTTAAGCACTTATATATGTTGTAAACTTTTCAGTAAGTATTTTAAAAGGATGAAAGGCACTTGGTTATCCCTCGTGCCAAAACCCCTTGGTCACTGTGTTCATACCCCCACTTTATCTCTCCCTTCATGTGGGCTGTTGGAAGTTAATTAGCAGAGTTTATTTATACGTGAACAAATTTTAATTATCTAAGAGGTTGAATCTTGTTTCACTCCAGATTTTGCATAGGTGCTGATACTCACAAAGTTAGGCCTAGTTGAACTAGTGTGGTTACTGTGGTATGACTCTTACTGTATGAGCTTTAGTATGAGTTACTCCAGAATTGTTGAGACAGCTTTAAACCATTCAGTTGAATAGTGAATTATCATTCTCATTCTCTTTGTATGCAAATCAAAGATACAAACAATGTTCGAAAAAGCGGTGCGGCGCGTTTTTCCCCGGACAAGGCGAGGCGTAAGCCTCGATTTGAAAATCTAAAAGTCCCCAAAAAATTATAAAAAAATGCTAATAAAATCATAAAATAATCCATCATTATAATCAAGGTCATAAAAGACATAAATAACCAAATGAGGCCCGCATCTTCTTATGGGAGGAGGCCTATTCCTATTCCTACAATCTTGTCCTTTTCTTTTACATTTTTCGCCTTTCACTCCTCGCCACTTAGATTTAAATCCAAATATATTTGTGATACACATAACGTGTATACAATAAATTAAATTATAAAATGTGTGATAAAATGTGAGAATTTTTAAAATAAAATGTAGGAGAGAGAAAAAGAAAGTTACATATGGTACCGCCCTAAGAAGATAGTTAATTTTATTCCTCACCCATTATTTATTATATAATAGATAGATAAATAAAATTAAAAATATCATGTTGTAGTATCAAAGATTAAAATTCGTTACTTACAAAATTAAAAAAATATTGTGCCAAAGTATTTCTTTTAATATTCAAAAGAAGGATTAAAGAAAATGAACGAGTGCTACTAGAACATACACGATCAATGAACGAGTGACAGATTATCTCACCTCCTTCATTTGTTTTGCATATAAATGTCATTCCATTCATCAACCAAAAGAATACCCATCATTTTTAAGTTTCATATAATTCTTAAAGAAACTATAGATTAACATTTGTTTCACAGTTAAAAGAGATTCACAATTTTTTGGGTTTTTTTAAAAATTCAAATCAAGACCTAAGCCTTGATACGCCTTTGAGGCGAAAAAACATGACCGAGGCGTAAGTAAGCCTTAGCCAAATGAGGTAAGCCTCTCATTTTCCTTTGAGGCCCAAGCTCTCGCCATAGCAAATTACCGCCTCGCTTTGAGGCGCGCCTTGAGGCTTACGCGCAATTTCGAACCATGGATACAAATACTTCATAGTAGAGGGGGCAACATGGAATTTGAATAAAGGGAGCCATTGATATGGTTGACGATATACTGTTGCATGTGGTTTAACTTATTGAAAACCTATGGTGATATCTCACTTATTAAGTGGATTTAAAAAATTAATAACAGCTGTTAGGCTGGATGTATTTTTCTGAAGTGATAAAATCTTATCTTGGCGAGATTTATTCTCGACCATTTATTTTTATGTTAGATTCTATTTATTGGTTGTGTAGTATACAAATACTGAATCTTGTAGCAGCCTGATGCTTTGGTTTTCTTTAGACTATATGATGTTTTGATATGTTTCTAATTAAGATCTTAAATCAGGATTAGATGGAAATTTTGGCCAAGACCATCTGAATCAGCATCTTGCATCAAATGCACTTCCTAGGAGTGATGGAAGCCTCACACAGGCTGCACAGCCTCCACAGCTTGAACTTGTTGGTCACTCAATTGTATGTGTTTTTTTCATAAACATTTTCTGAACTCTGTTGAAGTTGTAACAACTCATTATCTTCTTGATGTGTCAGATTAGAGAAATTACATATCTTTCTCGAACAGAAACGATTTTCTGGTTTAATTGTTTTGCAGGCTTGTACTTCAAATGCATATTGTGATCCATATTATTATGGAGGGAGGATGGCAGCTTATGGTCAGCCTTTGGTATGCGTCTGCGTCATTACATTCATTACCTTCTGCTCTCGTGACTTTTTTCTTGTTTGGCTGAATTGGAAACTTGCTTCCTAGAAGTGAATATACTGTGCTTAACTTGCCTTTGCAAATATCTTTCTCGATTGCAATATATTCTCTATGCATTTGACATATGTTCTATCCGCATAAGTCCTTGCCTGGGGATCACTTGAATAAAAGGAAATGAAAAAGAGTAGAATTTAAAGGGATCGTATCTCTCTCTGTGAGACATGAGTGAATCTGAAACTTAGTTGCATATTGAAACTGGTAGGTGAATCCCGTACGTTCTGGTATTTAGGTGGTTTGTTTACTTAAGTCGAGTATAAATGCTAGATGGTCTAGCTGCAATTTATATGGCATTAAAGTTTCATGATGTTTTATGGAAGTTATGTTGGTTACAGACTTACTTAACCCAAGTGCAATGGTGAATTAATGTAGCATTGATTTTCCTTTTGGCATTGAAAGATACTGATCTTGTATAAACCCTTCGTTTCTAACATTTCTAGTGTTACTAGCTTAACATGCTGTGAAGCACGGGTTTTTTGGAAAAAAAAATAGTGGCAGATATTGATGGATATTTTTTAAAATAAAAGTAGAAAAAGACAAGTAAAAGATAGAAGAACTTTTATTAGAAAGAAAGAGAAACATGCCCCCCAATCCCTTTGAATAGCCAAAATAGCTACGTCAGGAAAGGTACTTAACTACTCATATTTGACTCCCGTAAGGCACAGCCAAAAGGCATCCTAACCATAAGCATGTGAAGAGGGAGATACATTCCACTTTATCAGTAAAAACCCTTACTTTTCTCTTGTTCCAAATAAATAACAAACATTGAACACATGGCTTAAAACCTTACCAACCTTCTTCCTGCCACAACCCCTAAAACGTATCCGCCGGAAGCTAGATACTCCAGAGTCATTTTGGTAGACCAAGAATATAGGCGGAATAGTCTATCATGATCCCTCATTTGATTTGATGCTGCAGAGTCGTTGACCAAAAATCAGATATGGACAAATAATTACCTGAAATTCCTATAGCAGATAAAGGATTTTGGACCATCTGCTGAATTGGCTCCAGAGTTGCAGGAGCTGCAGAGGATGTATTTTGTACAGGCTATCATTTACGATTTTATATATTGACATTCCTTGTATAATTACTGTTTCTTGGTAAATATATTGAAACTTGTGCTATTTTTAACTTTGTTTTAAAAAGAACTATTACGTCTCTCAGGTTCATCCTCATCTACTTGATATGCTTCATGCTAGAATGCCTTTGCCCCTTGACATGGCACAAGAGCCTGTTTATGTGAACGCTAAGCAATACCATGGGATTTTGCGGCGTAGACAATCACGTGCCAAAGCAGAGCTTGAAAAGAAGTTAATAAAAGATCGAAAGGTTGGTTAAGAGTTACACTTGAGTTCAAATATATGTCGTGCCTTGATTTGCTCAGCATGATTTTTTATGTTGCAACAGAATATAGTTTGATCTCATTTTTATAAAACATGATTACCTGTATATAGAAAGGCCTTAAAAGAGGGTTTCCCTCCAGTATCTCTGCAAATCTAAACACGTAATCCCATTTTTATTTTTATTTTTAAAAAAAATGCATTCATTGCTGAAGACCAAAAAGAGGGCAGGAAAGTGACCCTATCCCAAAGGAGATGAGAGGACATGGATTTGCTGCAAAAAAATTGAGCATTTCTCTTCGTACCTAGATAAATAGTAATCACACTATCATAGTACCTTGCCATCTCTATTCTTCTATAAACTCTTAAACTTGGTAAGAAGGAACTCTCGACTCTTCCACTCCCACTGGACAAATTTAGCATTCACGAACTCCAAATAACGAACAACACGACTTTCATATCCTGGAGCAGTGGAGAAATTCATCATAGTTCTTACTAGCCTGCATACACAGCACAAACGTCCGGACAATGATTTGTAGTAGTTGCGTTGCCGTAGCATATTATTAATATTTTGAGACTATTAAGGACCAAACGAAAGTTTTAATGTTAGAGGGAGCTTTATACTTCCAAATATAATTGATGAATGGGAAGCTTTTTTTTGTGCGTGTGGATAAGTTCTGATAGCTTGAATAATTACCAAAAATAAAATCATCTCCCTCCCATAAGGTTAGAGATTTTCAGAACTTATCCACAACGTGATAAATGTTCAAAGTTCCCATATTTAGATGTAAATGTATCCCACAATACTATACCAGGTTTACAGGATGGCCAAGGCTTGTCTGTTGATTCTGATTCTATCGACTCAAACCAGTGGTTAGGATTTGAAGATATCTATTCCCTTATTGACATGTCAATATTTAGTGGATTCATAACTCCTGTTATCCTTCTCCAAAATCTACAGCCATATCTTCATGAATCTCGGCATCAGCATGCTATTAGAAGGGCAAGAGCTTCTGGAGGCCGTTTTGCAAAGAAGTCTGATGTTGATGCTTCAAAGCACCCGCATTCAACTGAGGGGAAGGAGGCTGGTTCTGTGGCTTCTGCCTCAGCTCGATCTGCCAATTCCTCAGGATCTGAGCCATTTCATTCCGACTCCAATTCAAAAAACCACGAGGAAGCAAGAGGTTTGGAGACTTCCGAAGCACACACCAATGGCGATAATGGTGGGAGGTACAAAAACCAAGAAACATTTCGGGCATCAATGTATGACCCGCACTCTGCTGAAAGAGAAGGGGGCACCTCTTTAGGACAGCAATGGGGAAACATCAGATGTGATCAAGCTCCACAGCGGGCTGCTGCTATGCAGTGAGGCCCGGGATTGGAATGGGAGCTACCAAAGTGGAAAAAGGTGCTGTCGTTAGGAATTTCTTTTTTCCGTCATTTGGTATCTCGTTTTGGCTTTCAAAGCCAGCTGGCAAATCATTCTTGGCTTTGTTACTTCTCGTGGGAACAAGGAGCTGGAAAGAGATGGCTTGATGAATTCTTCTGCTTCTTACAAGTTTCCAAGTAATGCACTCTTTAGCGTTTTTTGTACAAATGATGAAAAGTTTGGTAGGATTAGAAAAGAACGGTCTGGTTAAATTTTAAGAATTTTGACTGAAATCGTTATGGGGAATCATTAAGAGTTTTCAGTAGGCCGAATTAGCTTATGCTGCTACCCGTCGAGAGTTGTGGTTTGACTTGTTTTTGAAAAATTGCTACTGAATAACTAAACATCCGATGCATTTGCCAAAATTGTGTCATTCATTAAACCCAAAATGTCTCTTAGTTGGTAACTTGATATTTTTTGGAGGGTAATCAGTATGACTCATGTGCATCTGTTAATGCCTATCACAAACAGGCTGTTATTAGGATGTAGCTGTTCTTAACTGTTCAAACTTAATTTGTAGTTATGGGTAACTGCAGGTGATTTCTGTGAGAATTGTAGCAATGCAAATTCTCCTATTCAATCTGATGACACGAGTAAACTCTCCAACCTATTTTAATTTTTCAGTGTGTATGGTCATTGTTCTCTATGTTACCGATAACTTCTTCATCCTCATGTATCTCTTTTGAGATGGTTTCTCCATCCATGTCATCAAGTTGTACCGGATTTGATTTGCACAACTGGTGCCGAACTCGTACATTTCATTTAAGGATAGAAGAATGTCAAACACCAAAAAGACATTTTGCAATCTCTTAAGCAAGGTGATACCCTATTATAACTTCCTACCATTTTCTTTTCCCATCTCTTTAAGAAAATGTGTCTATTGTCAGGAGAGCCTAACAAAGAAACTAGTGTAAATGGAAAGTAAAGTAGTTACCATTTTTGCTGCCTAAACCTCTTTCTAAAAATATACTAACTCTCCTATTTCTGTTCCTATATTCTCTCTTGATGAAGAATCACGTGCCTTGAATCTTGTAGTTGCTTTATAATGTAAGGTAAATTTTAAATATTTTATATAAATTGATTCTACTAAAATTTTATAAATTTTTTATTATACGGGGTTAAATTGAAAATTTATAACTTTGTCAATTAAATTTTAACCACATATGACTCATAGCCTTTATTGTGTCAAACAAATATTGCTCTTATATATCACTTTTTTATGTAGTATTTGTTAAAATTTAAGCCTAAATTGAAGTGGGTGTCATTAATTATTTCAAATGATTCCACATATTAACTACTTCATGATTAGATTAAATTAAGTATTTGGAACCTCAAATCCATGAAGTAATGAATAAGAAATTAACTCCTAAAGATCACATTTGGAAATGATAATAAATATTTGTGGGAAGTCGAGTCTCACATCGGTTAAAAACTAAAGTATTAATTAGTTTATATACATTAAAGTTACTTTTGAGTTTGGGCACCCACTTTTGTAGAAGAAAGAGGACCTAGTCAAGGCTAGGTTGGAACCCACACGTGCGCCGTCACCGTTGACCGACCAGTCAGGTCGGGCTCATGGCTCTAGGTCCTTGTATATAATTTTTTTGGACAAAATTTGTTTATTGTATATATTTTTGTCTGAAAGGTTGATTTATGAGTTTTATTTTAATGATGACAACATATATTTTGTATGTAAATGTTTTGTATTTTTCAGGTTATGGACTGATTATGCAAGATCACAAGTGGTCCATTATAAAGAAATGTTGTTTAGAATCATCACATGGTTTGGTTTTTAGGACTTCACCTTGGAAATCAGATGTAAGGATTTTTATCTTAATTAATTAACTAGAAATTATTTTATAAAAGAAGATTTCATGAGCTTAAAAGATTCAAATCCTTTAAATAAGTTATATTTGGGTACCAAATCAATTGAGAAACTAATTTGCCATGTTTTCCAAAAGTTTTTTAATTTTATCCCTTTTATCAAGTTATTGATTCCCTTTATTCTAATTGTTGATTCTGTTGAGATTCTTATTCCTTATTTCAAGTGCTGAAGACTCAAATTCAAAAGTTGAGAATATATATTTGGAAACATATCAATTGGGCAATTGTTTTCCAAAACTATATAAAAAACAAGATAGTTTTCATAAATTGATGGAGCTGATTTTGCTTATTCTTTTACCTTAATTCAAGTTGCTTATTTTGCTAAATATTATCCCATGATTCAAGTTATTCTTTTTTCAGATTCAAATCCCTTCCTTTTTGGTTCTGTTCATATCTTCCTTTGACATTATAAAATTGTGAAGTTAATTTCTTGCCGTTGAAACTCTAATCTATATATATCATTCTCGGCTAAAGGTTCAACTACTCAACGAATTGAGAAATACACAGAGTTTTAAAGAAAAAGTTTCTAGCAGATTACTCTTGTCTTGTTCTTAATTTTTTGTGTTAGAAATTCATAGATATCTTGTAATCATATTCGTTCATATTAAAACTTGTATACAAGCCTAGTTTGTATTATATGATCCAGTGGTGGATATGCATATACAAAAGAAGCTCTAAAGGTTGTAGTGGTGTCCAACAAACATGGAGTTATTTTGTAACTAATTGAATATTATTTTAATAAAAAAATCTACAATTCTAATTGGCATTGGACGTGTATTAAGCCATTAGATTAGAGGTTATGAGCTAAACCACGTAAAAAAAACTTAGTATTGTGATTTTCTATTTATCATACTTTAATTACATTAATTCTAGATAATTTATTTAGCAAGAAATTTTAAAAATGTAATTATTAAGTAGTTAAGTCCAATACACCTTTTCAACCCTCCTTCTAGATGTGTACAAACTCTAAATTTCATGAACTAACTCTCAATATTATCAATATGAAGTAATCATATATTCTTAAAAACACATACAAAAAGTTGTTACCAAATACAATTAGATGAAATTGAATTTATGACAGGAATAAATTAACCTTACAAATCCTAAAAACTAACTAAAACACAATAAATTAAAAATAAAATAAAATAAAATAAAAAATTCTTAACAAATTCAATAATTAAAATCTTTTATGTTTTGTCTTTTTAGCTCCATATCAAATATAATTAGATTGCATGCGGTCTTTTAACTTAAATAAGATAATATAAATAATGTCTCAATAAAAATATTCATAATAAAATTAAACATGCAAATTTTATAGATAGCACTTCTAATAAGTGTAATAGTTTAGCCTCTTAATATTTATTAATTATAAAATTAAACTTTTACTAACAATAATTTAAAATTTAAAAATAATTTATGTTTTACACGAGATATTGAGCTGGTATAAAATTAACATAATAAAAAATATAATTGAACAAAATCAAATTAATTAGCACATCAGATAAACTCCCCATAAATACCTGTTGTGTGGTGTAAAACAATAAGCTTCTAGATGGGGAATAATAATTGCATTGAAACCAATTCAAACAGTCTCTAACGCCTAACGGTGGTGATTGATATATAGTTTATCTAATTTATCTTCTGGATAGCGTGGGGGTGGGGGGGTGGGGTGGGGTGGGGTGGGGTTGGGCGTGGGAGACTGGAGAGGGTTTTACTATCATTGAGTTGACTGATGGGAATGGGATCCCAACTTGCTGCAAATTCGAAATATATATTTGTCCGTATCTCCATGCATTAAAATTTAAAAAATATTATATTATTTAAAGACTTTTTATAATTTAAAATATTTTATAATTACACATAACAATTATCATAATTCACAACATTTATCAGAATAGTTAATTTTCCTTTAAAAATAAATATCTAAAAAATCTAAACGTATCTACAAAACTTACAAATCATCAATAACAATTTTTATAATTCACCACACCACACCACCACAATAACAATTATTATTATTATTATTGTTGTTGTTGTTGTTGTTGTTGTTGTTGTAATAATTATAATTATTATTACTATTACTAGTACTAATATTATTATTATAATTACTATTATTATCATTATTATTATTAGTATTATTATTATTATTATTAATTATTATTATTATTAGTATTATTATTTTTATTATAATTATAATAATAATTATTATTATAATTATTGTAATTATTATTACAATAAGTGTTTAGAGGATTCTAAACACTTATTATAATTATAATCATTATAATCATTATTATTATAATAATTATTATTATAATTATTACTATTATTATCATTATTAGTATTATTATTATTACTATAATAATAATAATAATAATAATAATAATAATAATAATAATAATAATTATTATAGTAGTAATTATTGTAATTATTATTATTATTATTACTATTATAATTATAATTATTATTATTATTGTTATTATTTATTTTATTTTTATTATTACTATTATTATAATAATAATTATTATAATAATAATAATTATTATCATTATTGTTATTTGATTTGGGCGCATGGGCGGATCTACCTTAGAGCAGTGGGGTCAATTGACTCCACTGAATTTTTGGGAGTTAATTTTTAATTTGATTTTTATTTTATAAAGTATTTAGTGAAAATAAAAAATTCAGATTAAAAGACTATTAAATGTCTCAAATTTCTACTAACACAAACATTCAACTCTTTTATATTGTTTAGTAACTTACATTGAACATGATATTTTTGCAGCTATTGAAATGAGACTATCATTACGATAGTTTCAAACAATGAAATCTCAAAAAAAATTGTGACGCCCCCAAAATAGGTATACATCACCCATCTTGAGTCGCCAAATACATGGTATAAAATTCAAATACAACTTAATTATACAACAGTCGTGTAAAATACGACTAAACATATGATGTGCGTTTTAATACAAATATTGTCATCTAGACAATATCCAAACTCAATGGAGTCCTCATTATATTTATTATCACACTATTGAAAGTAGTATGCACACAAGCCAATCATGTTTGATGATAAAGCATATACTTTGTAACAATCTTATTCATTTATTAATAAAAAGTATTAATTTATTAAAGGCTTTTAATTATCTACATGATGCTGTTTTATAATATGTGATAAACCCATAGTTTTAAGCAATGTTTTATCTACAAGCCAATCATGTTTGATGATAAAGCATATACTTTGTAACAATCTTATTCATTTATTAATAAAAAGTATTAATTTATTAAAGGCTTTTAATTATCTACATGATCTTTGTTTTTTATAATATGTGATAAACCCATAGTTTTAAGCAATGCTTTTAGAATAATGATGATGATCATTCTAATGAGATCTAAATTCTTAAAAAGCTTAAAACTAAAATAGTTCCCAATCATTGGATTACTAAATCGGGGATTAGTGAATCAGGATAGATTGGTACATACGTTGTTTGCTTTCATTGGATGAGGATGATTGATCTCATGATCATTTGTGTGGAGACACTAAAGCAAGTAGTATGTAGGTGCTTATTAGAGAATAAGTTCATTCGAACGTGGGCTCGCTATGGAATACCTAATGGAGTTTTATTTCACTGTCAATAGGGATTCTCAGTAGTGATAGTAAGACAAGTAATCCTTGGACTTGAGATCATCATAGTATCTTGTGTATGATGAGTTATACTTTGACTTATTCCTTAAGACCCTTAGGGTATATCAAAAGGTATGCTTGGGTATAATAAGTTATACATTGGAGATAATGTATGATCAATAAAGAATCTACCACTTCTAATAAAAAAGAAGAAATGTCCTATGTGATTCGATAAATGACAACTTTCAAGAGTCCTTGGTTAAGCGTAATGAAATTAGAAAGGAGTTTCTAATTTGCATTATTTGGAGTTGTGCATTTAAGGATCGAAATACATATAATTAAATAAAATAAGACTTGTGAAGAATTCCATGTCTTATATTTAATTGGGACATTGTATGGTGGAAGGATTGAATTGTGCAGTAACTATTTACTCAAATGTTCTTTAATGATTAATGTTAAAATCTATATTATCTCGGAAAGTTGATCGCTAGTGGAGGCTTATCCCTATTGTAGAATAAATATTATTTATTTAAATAAATTAATTGTTTAATTTATTTATTTAAATAAGATTAGAATTGTTTCTAATTGATTTATTCACAAGGTTTAATATGGAGAACCTAAAGGGTCACACCATAAAAGGAAGAATAATTATTTAAGAAGTTAATGGCATAATCGTAATAATATGTTATGTATATTTAATTTAATCTATGGTGATAGAATAAATTAAATAGCTTAATATTTATTATTTAATATTTTAGAAATATTAAATATAAATTAATAAGAGGAGTCTTATTAATATTATTACAATTATTATTATTTTAATTTCTAAAAGAGTTTAGGAATTAATTTAATATAAGTACTCTCATTTATTCCTAATTGGATTAGGAAGGAAAATTAGTTAAAGGAGTTTAATTAATTATCCCTAATAAGATTAGGGAGCTTAATTAATTAAAAGAATTTAATTAATTAAATAAAAACTCAATTCCTTAATTGTTAAGATGGGTTGCCCACATCTATAAATAAGAGGAGTCTTATTATGGGGGGTGGGGGTTGTTGATTTTTTAACATACGTAATAATATCCGTGTTTCCTTTAATTAAAGAATTTTTTTTTTACATGGAATTGGATTCCATAATTAATTAAAATAAAGGAGTTTATTTTGATTAAAATTTTGATTAAAATAAAATAGTTTATTTTATTCAAAATTGGATAAATTAAAATAAAATAGTTTTATTTTGATTTAAATTTGGATTAAAATAAAGGAGTTTATTTTGATTCAAAATAGATTTTATACTAACTAAATTTGCCCATTAAATGATATCAATATATATATTAAATGTTTATTATTCATAAGATGAATGTTAATTTATTGATGCATATGGTGATGTGTATGATAATAAATGGGATTGATTATGACTATTGATTAAACGCGATTGGATTTTATTTTAGTTGGATGCATTGAATGTATGAGTTTTTATTAAATGGGAATTCTGCGTCACTCGCCTTCTCTAATTTTTCTAAATGTAAATTCTATCTCCTCCTATGTACTTCCCCTTGACTGCTGATCAAGGTTTCTATTTATTTAAGAAGTTAATGGCATAATCGTAATAATATGTTATGTATATTTAATTTAATCTATGGTGATAGAATAAATTAAATAGCTTAATATTTATTATTTAATATTTTAGAAATATTAAATATAAATTAATAAGAGGAGTCTTATTAATATTATTACAATTATTATTATTTTAATTTCTAAAAGAGTTTAGGAATTAATTTAATATAAGTACTCTCATTTATTCTAATTGGATTAGGAAGGAAAATTAGTTAAAGGAGTTTAATTAATTATCCCTAATAAGATTAGGGAGCTTAATTAATTAAAAGAATTTAATTAATTAAATAAAACTCAATTCCTTAATTGTTAAGATGGGTTGCCCACATCTATAAATAAGAGAGTCTTATTATGGGGGTGGGGGTTGTTGATTTTTAACATACGTAATAATTCCAATTGTTGGGAGAGTACACCTTTCTATATAGAGATGAAAACTAGGGTTTTAAACCACCCTTCTTCTGAATTTTCTTCTTCCTTGGTGGATCACCTCAGAGGCCAAACATATGGGTGGCTAACGCGTTGATCAAAGGAAGGAACCAAACCCGGTGGATTCAAGTTGAACGCGAAAGGATTTGGAGGTGAACTTGTACTGAGGAAGCTCGATCTTGAGGGTATGATTTTATTCTTTATCTTTTGTTTAATTAATAATTGTGCATAAAGGATGATCCAGGGTATATGGTTTGTAAATTTTAAACTCGATTTTACTCGCTCAGCACTTTTTATGCAATTTAATCAAGCATTTCATGAATATT
Source organism: Panax quinquefolius (assembly GCA_020205615.1). NCBI lineage: Eukaryota > Viridiplantae > Streptophyta > Magnoliopsida > Apiales > Araliaceae > Panax > Panax quinquefolius. Next base: position 3,307,933 of record CM035164.1, on the reverse strand, counting down.
CTAAACCTAACGAGTGGCATCGAGCCAAACCTTTATGCGAATTATTAATTGTTCGATTTGATATGTATGTTGATATGTGTTTAGAACAATTTAATTGGGCATAATTTTATTGTATAAAATTTATTTAAAAAAAAAAAAAAAAAAAAAGAAAGAACGGAAATCCGTTTTTTTTTCTCGCTTCATCACGTGGCTCCTGTTTATTATAATCATGCTCCTGTTTTTTATTTTTTCTTTCAAACAAGGTTACAGGATGTTATTATATATATATATATACATATTAAGTTACCTGCTATATATATATAAGTTAACAGGCTAGCACGGAAATCGATGCAGGAGATCAAATTTTAAAAAAAAGGTTTTAAGTGGATTCCATGATCATGTACGGTAATATAATATATATATATTATATATAATATTTACGGTTTATATATATAATATATATATATATATATTACGATTTATATATAATATATATATATATAACTTACGGTTATTATATATTATATATATGGATTCGGTTTATATTATATATATATATATAATAGTTATATATATATTATTCTTAATTATTTTATAATTAAAATAAAAGTTTATTTTAATTTTAAAATAAAAGGTTTATTTTAATATTAAAATATAAAGTTTATTTTAATTTTAAAATTAAATTTCATCTTAACTAATTAGAGTTGGAATTGGATTCCATGATAACTAATTGGAGTTGAAATTGGATTTTATTTTTCCTAAAATAAAGGAGTTTATTTATGAATAGGGAAAGTAAATCCATCTTTCCTTAAATAAAGGAGTTTGTTTAGATATGAAATAAGATTTCATATTATTCAAAATAAAAGAGTTTATTTGTGAATAGGAAAGAGAATCCTAATTTCCTTAAATAAAAGAGTTTATTTAAATATGGAATAAGATTTCATATTATTCAAAATAAAGGAGTTTATTTGTGAATAGGAAAGAATATCAAGTGTTTCCTTTAATTAAAGAATTTTTTTTTTACATGGAATTGGATTCCATAATTAATTAAAATAAAGGAGTTTATTTTGATTAAAATTTTGATTAAAATAAAATAGTTTATTTTATTCAAAATTGGATAAATTAAAATAAAATAGTTTTATTTTGATTTAAATTTGGATTAAAATAAAGGAGTTTATTTTGATTCAAAATAGATTTTATACTAACTAAATTTGCCCATTAAATGATATCAATATATATATTAAATGTTTATTATTCATAAGATGAATGTTAATTTATTGATGATATGGTGATGTGTATGATAATAAATGGGATTGATTATGAATTATTGACCAATGCGATTGGATTTTATTTTAGTTGGATGCATTGAATGTATGAGTTTTATTAAATGGGGAATTCTGCGCACTCGTCTTCTCTAATTTTTCTAAATGTAAATTCTATCTCCCTCCCATGTACTTCCCTCCATCACTTGATCCTCAGACTTGAGATCATCATAGTATCTTATATATAATGAATTACACTTTGACTTATTCCTTAAGACTCTTAGAGTATATCAAAGGGTATGCTTGGGTGTAATAAGTTATATATGAAGATAATGAATGATCGATAAAGAATCTACCACTTCTAAGAAAAGGAGAATGTCTATGTGATTCGATAAATGACAACCCAGAATCCTTGGCGAGGTGGAATGAAATTAGAAAGTAGTTTCTAATTTGCATTCATTGGGAGTTGTTCATTTAGGAATCGAAATACATATAATTAAATAAAATAAGACTTGACGGTAATTCCAGTATCTTATATTTAATTGGGGACATAGTATGGTGGAAGGATTGAATTGTGCAGTAACTATTTACTCAAAGGTTCTTTTATGATTAATGTTGAAATCTATATTATCCGGAAAGTCGTTGATCATTAGGGAGACTTATCCCTATTGTAGAATAAATATTATTTATTTAAATAAATTATTTGTTTAATTTATTTATTTAAATGAGATTAGAATTGTTCTAATTGATTTATTCACAACCAGGTTTAATATGGAGAACCTAAAGGGTCACACCATAAAAGGAAGAATAATTATTTAAGAAGTTAATGGCATAATTATAATAATATGTTAAGTATATTTAATTTAATCTATGGTGATAGAATAAATTAAATAGCTTAATATTTATTATTTAATATTTTAGAAATATTAAATATAAATTAATAAGAGAGTCTTATTAATATTATTATAATTATTATTATTTTAATTTCTAAAAGGTTTAGGAATTAATTTAATATTAATATTCTCATTTATTCCTAATTGGATTAGGAAAGAAAATTAGTTAAAGGAGTTTAACTAATTATCCCTAATAGGATTAGGAGCCCATTTAATTAAAAGAGTTTAATTAAATAAATAATACCTTATTTTAATTAAAATAGGGTTATATAATATCTTTATAAAGAGAGTCTTATATTAGATATGAGATATACGTAATTCCAAGAGTTGAGAGACAACCCCTTTTCTTATTAGGATAGGAAAAACTAGGGTTTGAGCCAAATCCTTCTTCTTGAAAAATTCCTCTTCCTCGGTGGATCACTATAGAGGCCACACACTTGGGTGGCTTACATTGATCAAATGAAGGAATCTAGGAGATTTAAGGAGATCGCGGAGAAGTAGGAGGTGAACTCTGCACTGAGGAAGCTCGTTTCTACAAGGGTATGATTTCATAATTTCTTATTCTTCGCTTTAATTAATAATATGCATAAAGGATGATCAAGGGTAATTGGTTTGTGAAAAATTTTAAAATCGATTTTATCTCGCTTCCGCTATTTTTGCAATTTGATTGCTACTTTGATTTTCACGAAAACCTAACAGTGGTATCAGAGCCAAACTTTATGCGAATTATTAATTATTTAGATTCCATTTATGTATGGGTATGAATTTAAAATTATTTATTGGGCATAATTTGTTGTATAAAATTATTATTTTATGAAAAAAAAAAAAAAAAACCGTGAAGGCCATCACGTTAACTGAAGAACAAAAGCAAGGTCCGGTTTTTGGTCAAGCACTGCATAAAGCAGTCCGGTTTTCGGTGTCTAGGATGGTCCAGCCGGTTTTTGTTATAAAGCGTGGCAGTTGTTGTTTTTCTTTTAATGCCGTCCCACCTGTTAAGTACAAAACGTCTGCTGTTATATCAAATTCCAAGGTTGAGTCCGGTTTTGTTGCTGGACGGTTATTCAATGATTACCGCGTGGGCCCTGGTTGTTATGTTATATATATATAATATATATAATATACCTTATATTGTTAGCATATTAGCAAAAGCAATCCGTTTTTTTTTATATGGGCACGTGGCAGGATATTGTATAGCAAGGTCCGGAAATTTTTTTGGCCGAAATCAAGTAACAGGTCCGGCCACTTTTTGCTTAGGATTTTTATTATATATATATATATATATATAATTGTTATATATATATATATTAATTTTAATAATTTTATAATTAAAATAAAAGAGTTTATTTTAATCTTGAAATTGGATTTCATGCAACATAAAATTGCCCATTAAATGATACTTTCGTATATATATGGAATGATTTAATTTATTGATACATATGATGATATGTATGATAATAAATGGGATTGATTATGGACAATTGATTAATATGATTGGATTTATTTTAGTTGGATGTTTGAATGAATGAGTTTTATTAAATGGGAATTCTGCGTGCCTCGTCTTTTACGGTTTTCTTCTTGATGTAAATTCTATATCTCTCCTATGTACTTCCCCTCGATCACGATCAAGGTTTCTATTTAAATTAAATAGTTTAATGTAATAGGATTAGTTAGAATTTTTAGAAGAACCAAGACCAAGATCAAGGGCGCTTGAAGACCCGTTTGTAATGGAGCAGGGTTTAAATGTAATAGTTATATTTAAATGTTTATTCTTTGCACCCTAGGGTTTGACCTTTTGGTTCACTTGGTGGCTCTAGTGAACCAAACTAGAATAAAAGTCCATAATCAATCCAAGGGTAGAATATAGTATTCTATATATGCATGCTAGTATTATATATATTATATATTATGCAAACATGCTTCGCATGTTTAATAATATGACGCGTATTTTATATATATATATTTGCATGCTTGTATTAAACAAGATGAGACAAATAATAACAAATCCCTCAAATTTTTTTAATTAAGTCTTAAGCGTTCAAAGATATTTAGAATATCGAACGTCGCCTTCTAGCATGATAAAATTAATAGAGTATTAAATATTTAATATGAGTTTGTTGTGTCACCACAAGGCAAGTATTAAGTATTTAAGATGTTAATTTATCACATTTGATGCTTATAAAGAAAATTGAACAATATTGTTTTGTTGTGTCACCACAAAGGCGATATTTTTCTTTTTTGAATATATGGAAGTGCTAGGTTGGACTTAACTTAGATAATTTTGATTCGGATGTGCCACCACTTGATCAAAATAATCCAAGAGGAAAAACACAAGGAGTTACATGTTGATGTAATTGTGAGGAGTTGTCTACCTATTTATTTATATATAGTTTGTTGTGTCACCACAAGGCTATATATATTTGAAATGGGATCCTTATTCTCACTAGCAAAAAACTTTAATTAGATTTTTGCGAACTATATAAATGAGGGTAATATAGTTTGAAGAAAATAGTGAGAGATACCAATATAAAATAAGACCTAAATTATTTTGGTAATTAATAAATGAATGTTTGCTAAAATATTGTCTTTTAAATGCGTAATTTTGAAAATGTCACATTCACTAATTTCAATCTGCGAAGCATACTTGATGCTAACAAACCAATGTGGGGCCCGAACTACACAATTTGGTTAAGGAATCTCTTTAATTGTTCTCACCGCTTTGAAAAGATTTCTTATGTCCTAAATTCGCCTGCATACGCAAAAAGTTGCGAGAGATGACCTACGAGGAAGAGATTGCTACTTTTAAAAGCAGTGGCGAGATGATGCATCTCGTGGCTCGATGCATCATGCTCGCATCCACGAAAGTAACTTGAGCTTCACCACAAGGCATGAAAACATGGATGCTCCTACTATGCTACTACACCTTGGAGAGTTGTATGGTGAAAGCAAAGTAGGATTGCTAGATATGAAATATCTAAGGAGCTCTTAGATCTCGGATAATGAGGGCACCGCTAGAATTGAGACTCATGTCCTAAAGATGATCAATCGATTGAACGTCTTGGATGACTTGGGTTCGTCGTGGATGGGGAGTTGAGTCAAGATTTTGTCTTGCGATCACTCCCGCACACCTTCTCACAATTTGTTGTGAATTTTCACATGAATAAGTTGGATGTCACTTGCTCGAATTACTTAACATGTTGAAAAGCTGCTTGAAGGTCACTTCCCATCCAAGAAGAACCATGTCTTCTTGGTGGATGATTCTTCCAAGAAAAGGAAGAGGCCCAAGGTATCTTCCAAAAGAAGAAATCCAAGAAGGCTAAGGGAAAGGCGAAAGTGAAGGATCAAAGAAACTCGATCCAATTAGCAAAGGAATTTGCTTCCATTGCAATAATAAGGTCCTTTGGAAGAGGAACTGCAAGGATTATCTTGCGAGAACAAAAAGCGAAGAAGCTTGGAGAAGCTTGAATCCTAATCAAGGTTTGTTTATGATTGAAATTAATTTTTTGAAAGTCAATCTTCTACTTGGGTATTAGATACCGGATGTGGTTCTCACATATGTAATAATATGTAGGGACTGGTCAGAAGTAGAAAGCTGAACAAGGATGAGGTCGTCCTACGAGTGGGAAATGGAGCAATGGTTGCTGCATTAGCTGTAGGGACTTATTGTTTAGCATTGCCTACGGGCAAGTTCATTAATTTAAATAATTGTATTTTGTTCCAAATATCATTAGAAACATTATTTCTATCTCTGTATTGGATATGGATGGTTTTAATATTATAATAAAGAACAACAGTTGTTCCATTTATAATGATAATGTTTTATATGGTATTGGTAATTTACGGAATGGACTTTATATACTTGACTTGCATGAAAATATATTTCAAATTGAACAAACTAATAAAAGGAAAAGAGATGATGTTAATTATACCTTCATGTGGCATTGTAGACTCGGTCATATTAATGAAACAAGATTATCCAAGTTGCATAAAGATGGGCTCCTAGAGCTATCTGATTATGAATCATATCCAACCTGTGAATCTTGTCTCATGGGTAAAATGACTAAATCTCCTTTTAGTGGAAAAGGAGAAAGAGTTACAGAGTTGTTAGCGTTGGTACACATAGATGTATGTGGACCTATGACAACTAATTAACCACGAGGAGGGTATTCTTATTTTATTACATTCACTGACGACCACTCAAGATTTGGATATGTGTATTTAATGAAATACAAATCTGAATCATTTGAAAAGTTCAAAGAGTTCAGAAGTGAAGTTGAGAAGAAAACTGGTAAGAGTATTAAGATTCTTCGATCTGATCGAGGAGGAGAATACTTAAGTGGTGAGTTTCTCAATTGTCTCAAAGAAAATGGTATAATCTCACAATGGACTCCACCGTGGACGCCTACAAATGAATGGTGTATCTGAAAGGAGAAATCGAACATTGTTGGACATGGTTCGATCTATGATGAGCTTTACCGACCTTCCAGCTTCCTTCGGGGATATGCCTAGAATCTACCGCATACCTACTTAACAAGGTACCTACAAAATCGTCCCCAAGACCCCTATATGAGTTATGGATGGGGAGGAAACCAAATCTTAAGCATATTAAGACTTGGGGTTGTCCAACTTATGTCAAGAAGTTTGAAAACGATAAGTCTGCAGACTAGATCGATAAATGTAGATTTGTGGGATACCCTAAAGAAACATCGGGGTATTATTTCTATCATCCAAGTGATCAAAAGGTGTTTGTTATGAAACATGCCGCCTTCTTGGAAAAGGAGTTTATCCTTGAAGGGGATTGGGAGTAAGATATATCTTGAAGAAGTTCAAGAACCACAAAATACTACAGATCAAAGTGAGATACCTAACCAAGTAGATATTTCTTCGCACCACACCCTATTCAGAACTGCGGAAGAGTACCAAAGATACCAGATAGGTATGGACTTGTCATAGAAGATGACAATGAGGCACGATCATAGATGATGATGATCCATTGAATTACTGAACAAAGGCTATGAGTAGTAAAGACTCGGAGAAATGGCAAGAAGCCATGAAACCGAGATGGACTCCATGTATGAGAACCAAGTATGGACTTTGGTCTCACCACCAAGGCATTAAGCTTTATTGGGTGTAAATGAGTCTTTAAAAGAAAGACTGGAGCAGAGACGACAAGGTAGAGACCTATAAGGCCTGACTGGTTGTAAAAAGGTTTCAAACAAAGACAAGGAGTTGACTATGACGAAACCTTCTCACCAGTAGCAATGCTCAAGTCCATTCGGATTTTGCTTGCGATCGCAGCCTTACCATGACTACGAAATCTGGCGGATGGACGTGAAAAGCGGCCTTCCTCAATGGGAAACTTGAGGAGGATGTGTATATGACATTAAACCCGGAGGATTTGTTTCAAAGGTTGGAACAAATCAAGTCTCAGTAAGCTACAACGATCCATTTATGGATTAAAGCAAGCTTCTCGTAGTGGAACATCCGTTTTGATGAGACAATCAAAAGTTTGATTTTATCAAAAATGAGGATGAACCATGTGTGTACAAGAAGGTAAGTGGAGATATTTGTTTCATTCCTTGTATTATATGTAAATGATATATTACCGATAGGAATGATATTCCTATGTTGCAAACAATTAAAATCGGTTATCTAAACACTTCTCCATGAAGGACTTGGGAGAAGCATCCTATATTTTGGGGATAAAGATCTATAGAGATAGATCTAATAGGATGCTTGGCTTATCCCAAGGAACGATACATTGACATGATGCTAAAAGGTTTAGCATGGAAGATTCCAAAAGAGGTCTCATGCCGATGAGCCATGGAATACATCTCTCCAAGAAACAAGCCCCAAAGACACCTGAGGAGAGAAACCGTATGAGTAAGATTCCTTATGCTTCAGCAATAGGATCTATCATATACAGTATGATATGTACTAGACCAGATGTCGCTCATGCACTTAGTGTAACAAGCAGATATCAGTCGAATCCAGGAGAAGAACACTGGAAGGCAGTGAAAAATATCCTAAAGTACTTAAGAAGAACTAAGGATGTATTTCTTGTCTACGGTGGGTCTGAATTAAAACTAGAGGGCTTCACAGACTCAAGTTTTCAAACAGACCAAGATGACAGTAAATCCGTTTCGGGGTATGTGTTTACCTTAAACGGTGGCGCAGTGAGTTGGAAAAGTTCAAGCAACAAAGCGATTCGATTGAAATGATGTGAGGAGAGTACATAGCTGCAAGTGAAGCTGCAAAGGAAGTTGTTTGGATGAAGAAGTTCATTACCGAACTTGGTGTGGTTCCTAGCATTAAAGGACCAGTGCCTTTATTCGTGACAACACTTGGAGACATTGCAAGTAAGCTAAGGAACCTGTGTCTCATCGTAAATCCAAACACGTGTTGCGGCGATTTCATTTGATCGAGAGAGATCATTGAAAGAGGAGACGTCACCGGAGCGTGTGGACTCTCAAGACAATATTGCGAGATCCATTTACTAAAGTGTTAACACAACAAAGTTTGATCATCACTTAGAGAAGATGGGTATGAGATACCACACGATTGCTTTTTAGTGCAAGTGGGAGATTGAAAGTATTATGCATACAAGCCAATCATGTATGATGATAAAGCATATAATTGTGTAATCAATCTTATTTATTTATTAATAAAAGAATTATTTATTAAAGGCATTTATTATCTACATGGTCTTTTTTTAATAATATGTGATAAACCCATAGTTTTAAGCAACGCTTTTAGAATAATGATGATGATCATTCTAATGAGATCTAAATTCTTAGAAAGCTTAAAACTAAAATAGTTCCCAATCATTGGATTACTAAATAGGGGATTAGTGAATCCAGGATAGATTGGTACATACGCTGTCTTGCTTCATTGGATGAGGATGATTGATCTCATGATCATTTGTGTGGAGACACTAAAGCAAGTATGTAGGTGCTTATTAGAGAATAAGTTCTTTGAACGTGACTCGCTAAGGAATACCTAATGGAGTTTTACTTACCCCCGTCAATAGGAATTCTGTAGTGATAGTAGTACAAATGATCCTCAGACTTGAGATCATCATAGTATCTTATATATAATGAATTACACTTTGACTTATTCCTTAAGACTCTTAGAGTATATCAAAGGGTATGCTTGGGTGTAATAAGTTATATATGAAGATAATGAATGATCAATAAAGAATCTACCACTTCTAGTAAAAGGAGAAATGTCCTATGTGATTCGATAAATGACAACCCAGGAATCTTGGTTAAGGTGGAATGAAATTAGAAAGTAGTTTCTAATTTGCATTCATTGGGAGTTGTTCATTTAGGAATCGAAATACATATAATTAAATAAAATAAGACTTGACAAAGAATTCCATGTCTTATATTTAATTGGGACATAGTATGGTGGAAGGATTGAATTAGACGGTAACTATTTACTCAAAGGTTCTTTTATGATTAATGTTGAAATCTATATTATCCGGAAAGTCGCGTTGATCGCTAGGGAGGCTTATCCCTATTGTAGAATAAATATTATTTATTTAAATAAATTATTTGTTTAATTTATTTATTTAAATGAGATTAGAATTGTTCTAATTGATTTATTCACAAAGGTTTAATATGGAGAACCTAAAGGGTCACACCATAAAAGGAAGAATAATTATTTAAGAAGTTAATGGCATAATTGTAATAATATGTTAAGTATAATTAATTTAATCTATGGTGATAGAATAAATTAAATAGCTTAATATTTATTATTTAATATTTTAGAAATATTAAATATAAATTAATAAGAGGAGTCTTATTAATATTATTATAATTATTATTATTTTAATTTCTAAAAGGTTTAGGAATTAATTTAATATTAGTACTCTCATTTATTCCTAATTGGATTAGGAAAGAAAATTAGTTAAAGGAGTTTAACTAATTATCCCTAATAGGATTAGGGAGCCCATTTAATTAAAAGAGTTTAATTAAATAAATAATACCTTATTTTAATTAAAATAGGGTTATATAATATCTTTATAAGAGGAGTCTTATATTAGATATGAGATATACGTAATTCCAAGAGTTGCAGAGTACAACCCCTTTTCTTATTCAGATAGGAAAAACTAGGGTTTGAGCCAAATCCCTTCTTCTTGAAAAATTCCTCTTCCTTGGTGGATCACCTATAGAGGCCACACACTTGGGTGGCTTACATTGATCAAAGGAAGGAATCTACAGGAGATTCAAGGAGATCGCGAGAAGTAGGAGGTGAACTCGTGCACTGAGGAAGCTCGTTTCTACAAGGGTATGATTTCATAATTTCTTATTCTTCGCTTTAATTAATAATATGCATAAAGGATGATCCGGGTAATTGGTTTGTGAAAAATTTTAAAATCTGATTTTATCTCGCTTCCGCTATTTTTGCAATTTGATTGCTACTTTGATTTTCACGAAAACCTAACAAAGGTAACCTCAAAATCCGGGCCCAAGACTCCATAAAAGTTATGGATAGGGAGGATTCCTAATCTTAAGTATGTTAAGATAAGGGGTTGTCCAACTTATGTGAAAAGGTTTCAAAGGATAAGCTTGGGACAAGATTTGACAAGTACAATTTGTGGGACATCCTAAAGTAAGTTTAGGGTATATGTTCTATAATCCTACTTAGCAAAAGGTGTTTGTTACTTAAACACGCCTTCTAAGATAAAGGTGTTTATTATTAAAAGGGGCTAGTGGGAGGATAATAGATCTTGAAGAGTTCAAGAACCACAAAACACTATAAGTCAAATAAGAGGAACCTGTAGATAGACCTATTGTACCACAACCGAATCGTAAATCTGGAATAGTCACAAGAAGATACCTAGGAGGTATGGATTCATCATAGATGATGATGATGAGGTACACATCATAGAAGATGATGATCCAGTTACATACGTTGAGGTAAGTGTTGTAGACACTCAGAGAAATGGATTGAAGCAAGTCTCTCAAATATGGAACATTCGTTTTGATGAGGCAATCAAAAGAGTTTGATTTTATCAAAAATAAGAATGAACCTAGTGTGTACAAAAGGGTCAGTGGGAGCATCGTGACATTCCTAGTACTATATGTTGATATACTACGGATAAGGAATGACATACCAATGCTACAATCAGTAAAGATAAAGTTGTCTAAACATTCCTCCATGAATGATTTGGAAGAGTATCTTAATTGGGGATATAAATCTATATAGATAGATTTAAGAGGATGCTCGACTTAATCCAAGGAACGTATATTCATTTGATGCTAAAGTCGTTTAGCATGGCAAACTCCAAGAGATGTCTCATGTCGATGAGCTATGGAGTGTATCTCTTAATAGTCCCCACGGACTCACGAAAAGAGAGGTCGTAATGAGTGACAATCATGTATGCAATGAAATATATGAGACACGATGTTGATCGGTCATATCTCGAGAAGATCACGTAAGGCGGTGAAAAACATCTTAAAGTTCTTAACCCAAGCACTAAGGATGTGAGCATACATGGTGGGTGCGAATTAAAACTAGAGGGCTTTTACGGACTCAAGTTTTTTCGAGATGAGACAAGACGATCGAAAATCCACTTTAAGGTAAAGTGTTACCTTGAATAGTGGTGCGAGTTGAATTGGAAAGGTTCCAAACAAAGAAAGAGTTCTTTGGTTTAGTGATAAAGACAAAGTATATAACTATAAATGAAGCTGCAAGTTGATTGTTTGGATTAAAAGTTCATTACAGAACTAGGAATAGTTCCTAAGTCTCATCTTGAATCTAAACATGTGTTGTGGCACTTTCATTTGATTATTAGAATCATTGAAAGATGGAAAATCACTATAGAGATAGTGAAATCTCATGAACAACATTACATATCCATTAACTAAAGCTTATCCAACAGCGGGATAATCGTCACTTAGAGAAGAAGAGTATGAGATACCATGACGATTGGCTTTAGTGCAAGTGGGAGATTGAAAGTAGTATGCACACAAGCCAATCATGTTTGATGATAAAGCATATACTTTGTAACAATCTTATTCATTTATTAATAAAAAGTATTAATTTATTAAAGGCTTTTAATTATCTACATGATGCTATTTTATAATATGTGATAAACCCATAGTTTTAAGCAATGCTTTTAGAATAATGATGATGATCATTCTAATGAGATCTAAATTCTTAAAAAGCTTAAAACTAAAATAGTTCCCAATCATTGGATTACTAAATTGGGGATTAGTGAATCCGGATAGATTGGTACATACGTTGCTTGCTTCATTGGATGAGGATGATTGATCTCATGATCATTTGTGTGGAGACACTAAAGCAAGTATGTAGGTGCTTATTAGAGAATAAGTTCACTTTGAACGTGGCTCGCTATGGAATACCTAATGGAGTTTTATTTGCTGTCATAATGTAGGATTCTCAGAGTGATAGTAAGACAAGTAATCCTTGGACTTGAGATCATCATAGTATTCTTGTGTATGATGAGTTATACTTTGACTTATTCCTTAAGACCCTTAGGGTATATCAAAGGGTATGCTTGGGTATAATAAGTTGTACATGGAGATAATGTATGATCAATAAAGAATCTACCACTTAATAAAAGAAGAGAAATGTCCTATGTGATTCGATAAATGACAACCCAAAGAGTCCTTGGTTAAATGAGAATGAAATTAGAAAGGAGTTTCTAATTTGCATTATTTAGAGTTGTGCATTTAAGGATCGAAATACATATAATTAAATAAAATAAGACTTGATGTAATTCCATGCCTTATATTTAATTGGGACATCATTATGGTGGAAGGATTGAATTTGCGGTAACTATTTACTCAAAGGTTCTTTAATGATTAATGTTGAAATCTATATTATCCGGAAAGTCGTTGATCATTTAGGGAGGCTTATCCCTATTGTAGAATAAATATTATTTATTTAAATAAATTAATTGTTTAATTTATTTATTTAAATAAGATTAGAATTGTTCTAATTGATTTATTCACAACGGGTTTAATATGGAGAACCTAAAGGGTCACACCATAAAAGGAAGAATAATTATTTAAGAAGTTAATGGCATAATCGTAATAATATATGTTATGTATATTTAATTTAATCTATGGTGATAGAATAAATTAAATAGCTTAATATTATTATTTAAGATTTTAGAAATATTAAATATAAATTAATAAGAGGAGTCTTATTAATATTATTACAATTATTATTATTTTAATTTCTAAAAGAGTTTAGGAATTAATTTAATATAAGTACTCTCATTTATTCCTAATTGGATTAGGAAGGAAAATTAGTTAAAGGAGTTTAATTAATTATCCCTAATAAGATTAGGGAGCTTAATTAATTAAAAGAATTTAATTAATTAAATAAAAACTCAATTCCTTAATTGTTAAGATGGGTTGCCCACATCTATAAATAAGAGGAGTCTTATTATGGGTGGTGGGGGTTGTTGATTTTTTAACATACGTAATAATTCCAATTGTTGGGAGAGTACACCTTTTCTATAGAGATAGAAAACTAGGGTTTAGCCAACCACCCTTCTTCTTGAATTTTCTTCTTCCTTGGTGGATCACCTCTAGAGGCCAAACATATGGGTGGCTAACGTTGATCAAAGGAAGGAACCAAACCCGGTGGATTCAAGTTGAACGCGAAAGGATTTGGAGGTGAACTTGTACCTGAGGAAGCTCGATCTTCAAGGGTATGATTTTATTCTTTATCTTTTCGTTTAATTAATAATTGTGCATAAAGGATGATCCGGGTATATGGTTTGTAAATTTTTAAACTCTGATTTTACTCGCTCAGCACTTTTTATGCAATTTGATTAGGCATTTCATGAATATTACAAACCTAATGGTGGCATCGAGCCAAACCTTTATGCGAATTATTAATTGTTCAGATTTGATATGTATGTTGATATGTGTTTAGAACAATTTAATTGGGCATAATTTTATTGTATAAAATTTATTTAAAAAAAAAAAAAAAAAGAAAGAACGGAAATCCGTTTTTTTTTTCTCGCTTCATCACGTGGCTCCTGTTTATTATAATCATGCTCCTGTTTTTTATTTTTTCTTTCAAACATGGAAGGTTACAGGATGTTATTATATATATATAATACATATTAAGTTACACCGCTATATATATATATAAGTTAACAAAGCTACGGAAATAAATCATGCAGAGATCAAATTTTAAAAAAGGTTTTAAGTGGATTCCATGATCATATGCGGTAATATAATATATATATATTATATATAATATTTATTTTATATATATAATATATATATATATATTACGATTTATATATAATATATATATATATAACTTACTAGTTATTATATATTATATATATGGATTAGGTTTATATTATATATATATATATAATAGTTATATATATATTATTCTTAATTATTTTATAATTAAAATAAAAGTTTATTTTAATTTTAAAATAAAAGGTTTATTTTAATATTAAAATATAAAGTTTATTTTAATTTTAAAATTAAATTTCATGCTAACTAATTAGAGTTGGAATTGGATTCCATGATAACTAATTGGAGTTGAAATTGGATTTTATTTTTCCTAAAATAAAGGAGTTTATTTATGAATAGGGAAGTAAATCCATCTTTCCTTAAATAAAGGAGTTTGTTTAGATATGAAATAAGATTTCATATTATTCAAAATAAAAGAGTTTATTTGTGAATAGGAAAGAGAATCCTAATTTCCTTAAATAAAAGAGTTTATTTAAATATGGAATAAGATTTCATATTATTCAAAATAAAGGAGTTTATTTGTGAATAGGAAAGAATATCCGTGTTTCCTTTAATTAAAGAATTTTTTTTACATGGAATTGGATTCCATAATTAATTAAAATAAAGGAGTTTATTTTGATTAAAATTTTGATTAAAATAAAATAGTTTATTTTATTCAAAATTGGATAAATTAAAATAAAATAGTTTTATTTTGATTTAAATTTGGATTAAAATAAAGGAGTTTATTTTGATTCAAAATAGATTTTATACTAACTAAATTTGCCCATTAAATGATATCAATATATATATTAAATGTTTATTATTCATAAGATGAATGTTAATTTATTGATGCATATGGTGATGTGTATGATAATAAATGGGATTGATTATGGACTATTGACCAATGCGATTGGATTTTATTTTAGTTGGATGCATGAATGTATGAGTTTTATTAAATGGGGGTCTGCGTAATGGATTCCATAATAAATAACGAAACCAGGTTATGCGTAATTCGCACAAACAGGATGTTCCAACAAAATAATAAGGGATGGAATAACAATAGCTCTCTTCAAGAACACGAAAGAAATAATACCCCTTACCTTAGAAAAACTGGATACTGGAATAGTGAGGTAGCAGACTTCTCTTCTTCTTTTTCTCTATAATTTATCTCTATAATAATTGCTCTAAAGCTTTTGTGAATTGGTGAGAAATGAAGGAAGAATGAGCTTCTATTTATAGGAAAATATAGTTTCGATAATTGCACGTTTTGGGGCTCAAAATATTACAGTGTAATACCTTCCTCTTTTTCTTCATTTTTAATTTAGTCCTGCCAGTATTATCAATCTTGTACCACCTCCCATAATAGTAAATAATGTGAATTAATAGTTCATTCATGTGACTCAATAGTATAATCATGTGAAAAAACTAATTACAGTATAGTACCTTCAACTATACCTCCATTTTTAACTTAGTCATGCAAGTATTATCAATCTTGCACCAACTCCCCTAATAGTACAAGAATGTAATTCAATAGTACACACATATAAACAAATAGTTATATAAGCATGTGAATTAGTAGCAATTAATTGCTCATTTATCCGATAAATTACCCAATTTATCAATATAACTCCCAGACATCAATTATCATCGGAATAGATGTCGATTTCCACTAACACTAATAATCCCAACACAATGGAACTATCAAATTCATCTTTAATCAACAAAACTTATTCATCATTAATATTATAACTCACAATATTTAACAACCAGGTCATTCCCAGGAAAGAGGGGGCTTTCCGATAAAGATTTCTCCTTATTGGCGCGCAATTAGGTGACCAAACCTCTCATTGATAGAACTTCTAGACATTGTCAATATTGTAAATAATAATATGAATAACTTTGTCGTCTCAATTATTGATTTAATAATTATAAATATAATGCAGATGATACTGTGACAATAATTGAATCAATAATATGAGAGATATGATGCAACAATTACTGTAGGAATAATTGAGTATAACTGAGTGACTTTTCACGTAAGCATCAATAATCAATACCGTGTGCTACTATGCAACCACGTGTATTACTGTACTTTTACTACCGGGTAGTTCAACAGTTTTAACGGTAACACTTTCGCCGTTATTTTTATTAAAAGATAATTCTGTCATTTTTTAACTACGACAATACTTCCGTTGTGGGGTTCACCAATGATTGTGCCGTCGTACGAATATTCCCTGTTAAAACGAATATTCTCCGACCAATCGAATATTATATAACCACTTGCTTACTTTGCAAAATTTGTAAATATTACCCACAACTATAACATTATATCAAATCCACACCATAATATTTAAAAATATATTTTGAGAAAATTATTCTTTATTCATAAAAGTTGGGGTCTTACAACCTCCCCTTCTTATGAAATTTCATCCTCAAAATTAGGGTATGTACCTGGTATATCGAAGAAGTGAGGATACCTTGATTTCATTTCAGATTCTAACTCCCAGGTTATTTCCTCAACATCGTGGTTTCTCCATAAAACTTTGACTTGAGGTATAACTTTAGAGCGTAGAATATAATCCTTCTTATCCAAGATTTTAATAGGTAACTCTTCATACGTTAAATCTTCCTCTATCTCATTTGGTTCTAATTCAATAATATGGTTCGGGTCTTTCACATATTTACGTAACATAGATATGTAAAAAACGTTATGAACACGAGACATACTTAGTGGTAAGGCGAGTCTATAGGCCACAGTTCCTACTCGATCAATGATTAAAAATGGGCCAATGAATCGAAGGTTGAGCTTTCTTCTTTTTCCAAATCTTGTAACTCCCTTCCATTGAGCAATAAGTAACAACACATGATCTCCAATATCGAATTCCACGTCCTTTCGATGAAGATCAGCATAACTCTTTTGTCGATCTTGTGAGGTTTTTATACGTTGTCGGATCGTTTGAATCTTTTCCGTAGTCATATGTACCAACTCCGGTTCCAACAACGTTGCTTCACCCACATCATCCCAACATACTGGAGAACGACACTTTCTTCCATACAACGCCTCAAATGGAGCCATGCCAATACTTGCTTGATAACTGTTGTTGTAGGAAAACTCCACCAATGGTAAGAACTTGTCCCAACTTCCTTTGAAATCAAGGACACAGAGGCTTAATAAATCTTCAAGAGTTTGAATAGTCCTCTCCGACTGCCCGTCAGTTTGAGGATGATATGCCGAGCTAAATCATAAATCCGTGCCCATAACTTTTTGTAAACTAACCCAAAATCTTGAAGTGAATCTTGGGTCTCGATCAGAAACTATGGATACCGGCATACCATACAGTCTTACAATCTCGTTTATGTACATACGAGCAAGACATTCAAGTGTATACATTTCTCGTATAGGTAAGAAATGAGCAGACTTGGTCAATATATCAACAATGACCCAAATTATATCTATGCCTTGAGAAACCTTAGGAAGACCAGTAACGAAGTCCATGGTAATGTGCTCCCACTTCCATTCTAGAATTTCAAGTGGTTGCAATGGACCTTTTGGTACTTGATGCTCCGCCTTGACTCGTTGACAAGTTAAACACCTTGAGATAAACTCCGCTATCTCTCTCTTCATATTGCTCCACCAAAATGTATGTCGAAGATTACGATACATTTTGGTACTCCCAGGATGGATTGCAAATGGTGTGTTGTGCGCCTCCATCATGATTTTATACTTTAAATTAGGGTTGTTAGGAACACAAAGTCTGGAGTTGACTCGAAGTATTCCTTCTTCATCGATTCTTGCTTCCGGCATATCACCTTCTTGCACTTTTTTCCTCATACGCATCAGCTCCAGGTCTGTAGCTTTAGCAATTTTATCTTTATCAATTAAAGTCGGTTCTACTCGTATATTTGCCATCATCACATGGGTCCCTAGAGTCTTTAACTCTATCTCCATCCTTTGCAAGTCACACAAAATGGGCCTTTGTGTTGACAATATCGTACTCGTACTTGCATAAGATCTTCTACTCAATGCGTCAGCTACCACGTTCGCTTTTCCAGGATGGTATTGGATGGTATGATCATAATCTTTCAACAGTTCAAGCTAACGTCGTTGTCGCATGTTGAGTTCCTTTTGAGTGAAGAAATATTTGAGGCTTTTATGATCCGTAAAGATCTCCACCTTCTCCCCATACAAGTAATGCCTCCAAATTTTAAGTGCGAAGACCACAGCTGCTAACTCTAGGCCATGAGTAGGATAATTCCTCTCATATTCTTTGAGTTGTCATGAGGCATAGGCTATGACTTTCCCATGTTGCATGAGAACACATCCTAACCCTTTGCCCGAAGCATCACTGTAGATGACAAATCCCTCCGAACCAGATGGTATTGTCAGAACATGTGCTGAAATGAGTCTCCTCTTGAGTTCTTGAAAACTCTTCTCACATTCCTCGCTCCAACCGAATTTTATATCTTTTCGAGTCAGTTGAGTTAATGGAGTAGCGATTCGAGAAAACCCTTCTACGAATCTCCGATAATAACCAGCTAAGCCGAGAAAGCTATGTACTTCGGTCACTGATTTAGGTTGCTCCCAGCTTTGAATTTCTTCAATCTTTGTCGGGTCAACAGATATCCCAAGATTTGATATCACGTGCCCAAGGAATACAACTTCCTCAAGCCAGAACTCGTATTTCTTCAACTTGGCATATAGCTTATTTTCACGAAGCTTTTGGAGTATCAGCCTCAAGTGTTGCTCATGGTCTTCACGGGTTTTGGTGTATATGAGGATGTCATCAATAAAGACGACCACAAAGTGATCCAAATATTCCTTGAATACTCGGTTCATCATATCCATGAAGGCAGCAGGAGCATTAGTCAATCCAAATGACATGACTAAGAATTCATAATGCCCGTACCGAGTTCTGAAAGCAGTCTTTGGAATGTCATCAGTTTTAATCTTCAACTAATAATATCCGGAACGAAGATCAATCTTTGAAAAGAATTTGGTGCCTTGCAACTGGTCAAACAGGTCATCAATGCGAGGCAATGGGTACCTATTTTTGATGGTGACATGATTCAACTCCTGATAATCAATACAAAGTCGCATACTTCCATCTTTCTTCTTCACGAATAGTAACAGAGCATCCCAAGGAGGCGTCTTAGACGAATGAAACCGATGTCTAACAATTCTTGCGGTTGGGTCTTTAACTCACGAAGTTCAATAGAGCCATTCGATATGGGGCTTTGGAAATGAGTTTTGTAAGGGTTCAAGGTCGATAAAAATTCAATTTCACGCGCTCGGGGTAGGCTAGAAAGTTCTTCAGGGGGACGTCGGGAAATTTATTAACAATAGAAATATCTTTCAAATCGGCGATTTATTTTTGTTTAAATCTGTGACATGAGCTAAGAAAGCTTGACATCCATTTTTCAATAAACGAATAGATTTATGGCTTGAGATGACCGTGATTGATTTTAATGCTTTGGTCACTTGTATTCGCATAATAGGTTGATTAGGAATATGAAAGCTAACAACCTTACGAAAATAATCAATTTTAGCATGATGATTAGTTAACCAATCAATCCCTAGAATCACGTCAAATGCAAGTATTTTTAAAGAAATAAGATCGACAGGTAACGTGCGGTTACCAATTTGAATCAACAAGACTTATAAACAGTGGATGTAATGAAGGTTTCTCCCAACGGAGTTTCAACCGATAAGTCAAAGTCTAATTTCTCCGGAGTCAAATTTAAACATTGAGCGCAAGTAGGAGAAATAAAAGAATGGGTAGAATCGGTATCAAATAAGGTATAGACTTCACTAGAGTTTATGATAAGCTTACCCGTGATGACCTCGTTCGGGTTCCTTGCTTTCTAGAAGGTTACGACAAACACTCTCCCTTGAACTACCGGTTTTGACTTTTCTGGAACGACCTTTGGTGCCTCCATCCCAGCTGGACTTGTCTTTGGTGCACGATAAAATCGGGCTAGGTGACCTTCTCTTCCACAATTATAACACGCTTTAGACTGCATCGCGCAGTTTGGACTCATATGTCCCTCCCCTCCACATTTAAAGCATATGATAGGTGGTTGTTCTCCTTTCTTAACAACGGGTGCTGGTGCTGACGTCTTTCTATCATTTTTGAATCTTCTTTTCTTGAAATATCCATTTTTACTGTCTTAGCCATGATTACCACCGAAGTGGTTACCATTTTTGGCATGTTGATTCCCTCCACGTTTGTTGTTACCGCTTCGATGACTACTACCACTGGTATTATCATTTTGCCGGCTGCTTTCTCTTGGTTGAGTTGACTCGTTATCGCGTTCCAATAACTGAGCCCTATTAACAACATCCGAATACAAACACAGTTTATGAGAAATTAGATATTAACGTATCTCGGGTTTCAAACCTCTTAGAAACATCCACGTCATTCTCTCCTCATTGTCTCCGGGACAACTCGGCAAACTTAGCTTCGTATTGCAACACGGTCATATTGTTCTGCTCTAACTTGATGAACTCTACCTCTTTCATGTGACGAATACTTTCGGGAAAGTACTTGTCGTTGAATAGTTCTTGGAACTTCTCCCAAGACATCTTCAGTCTTTGCGAAGTTGAGTACGCCACCGATTCCACCGATAATCGCCTCTCCTCGCAACATAAAGGTGGCAATGGAACCTTTTGCTCCTCGGAGCATCCCAAATCATCAAATATCTTGGTGATCTGCTTTATCCACGCTTCCGCCTTAAGTGGTTTTGGCTCTCCAATAAACTCCGGTGGTCCTAGCTCTTTGAACTATTTAGCGGTGACCGTCCGAGAGTTTCCAGTGTTTCCACCTATATTTTGGACAGGAACCGCTCTCACCTGATGTTGCATGAATTGCATAAAGCCTCTGAACATTCCATCGTTCATCATTTAGTCAGTGTTGTTGTTTGCATGAGGATTATCGCCTTCGATGCACATTATCCGATTATTGATCCGTGGAGACTCAACGTCTCTCTCGTGCTCCATTGCTATTCTCAACATTCTCGGATGTCATTTTCAAATATCGCCACAAAAAGGGTTGATTGACATGTCACATATTATCCCTATACTCGATCGACCAAATAAATACCAAATAAACTTAGGTAGGTCATACTAGCGAAGGAATTCCCCATCTCTCCCCTCCTAGTTCTTGTCTCACATCTCAGCCAGGGATCATATCCCTAAGCTTTGATACCAACTGTGACACCCCCAAAAAAGGTATATATCACCCATCTTGGGTCGCCAAATACATGGTACAAAATTCAAATACAACTTAATTATACAACAGTCGTGTAAAATATGACAAAATATAATCTAAGAGTTTTTAATAAGAATATTGTCATCTAGAGAATATGTGACGCCCCCAAAATTAGGTATACATCACCCATCTTGAGTCGCCAGATACATGGTACAAAATTCAAATACAACTTAATAATACAACTGTCGTGTACAATACGACAAAACAAAAATTATGAGTTTGAATACAAATATTGTCTACTAGAGAGTATACAAACTCAAAGGGAGTCTTCATTACAATTATTATCACACTATTTCACAGAATAGTAAGGACTACTAATGCACCTTCTAGGACCATCACTCTGTTCCCCGACTAGTCCCAATTATGTTTTCATTTCCCGAAGAGAACAGTGAAAGAAAGGGTGAGCTCAACTAGCCCAGTAAGAAATATTATGACTAAGATAATGCAGAATAATTTATCGTTAGCCTTCAACAGTGTTAAACTGATAAAATATAATAGACATCAAGTTTAACTGCAGCGGAACAAGCAATCCATTAAAAGAGTCAAGTAGAAAATAAAATCTACTATCTTTTATGATTTAAAAGGTTTTTCATCACTATTATCGCTGAGACTCAGCTTAATAAATAATTCACATCACCGAATCACCCCTGCACTACGGCCAAGGATATTCTTTAGTATCACGACCACAATTATACATGCACTACGGGCCAAGAATATTTGTGTATTCATCAACGGTCCTGATCATGCCATAAAACAATTCATCTTTGCACCCTTGGCCGAAGAGAATCCATAGCCATAATCATACCAAAAACTGTCCATCAATGCACTACGGGCCAATGATGACTTTTTCCACATCATTTGTAACATTACGGTTATGATTATACCGAATAATCCCTGGTCATAATCATACCCAGTCCATCTATGCACTACAGGCCACATATGACTTTCAACATAATATAAGCATGAGGATGATGACAATGATATAAGAATTCAATAAAACAAGTTCAAGAATTAATTTATCTAGGAACTGATAACGTCCAAATTGTCAACATGATCTTTGCTTTGTAGAGTAAAATTCAAGAATGCTCATAAGATTATTTCCATGAAAAGATCTTTGGATGAAGCGCAAATATCAAGGATATTCCACTAATTTCATGGAGTATAGAAAGTCAAAACTTTAACCAACCGAGTATAATAAAGAATGGAATAACAAAAGAAATCACCATGTATGCGATTACTTCACATAAAAGTTATTCCAGCAGAATAATAATTAACGGAACCGGGTCATGCGTAAAGCACGCAGATGGGATGTTCCAACGAATAATAAAGAATGGAATAACAACGAAATCACCATGCATGCAAATTGCTTGCATAGACGGGTTATTCCAACGAGAATACTAATAAGGGCGGAATCGTGCCGAGGCGTGAAACGCATGACGTGATATTCCAATGTAATAATAATAAAAGCGGAACCAAGTCCCGTACAGAAAACGCATGCACAGGATATTTCCAATGTAATAATAAAGGCGGAATAATAGAAGAATGTCACCAAGTATAGGTAATTCGCAGTATCTGAGTTATTCCAGCGAATAATAAAGAATGGAATAACATAAGTTCTCTTCATGAATACAAAAGAATAACACCCCTTACGAGTACAACAAATAATATTCCCTACCTTAGATAGAAGAGTACCGGATATAAATGTGGTGAAGTAGCAGAACACTTTTCTTCTTTCTCTCTATAGTTTCTCTCTCTAGAGTTTCAATTGAATTCGTAAGAAATAATGAAGGAATGAGCTTTATTTATAGAAAAATGGACAAGATAAGTAACTAACTCATGAAGAGGTCCAGATTGATTTACTTTAATCTCGACGGTCCATATTTAAAGCAAAATCTTTTAAATAAAATATAATATATTCTATTTATAATCTAATAAAACGAATAACTTTATAAAAGATTTTACTATGCAAACACTATGCAGCACTATGCAAACACTATGCATAATAAAATATAATATATTCTAATTATTGTCTAATAAAACAAATAACTTTATAAAAGTATTTTGTTTTATATAAAAGATTTTACTATGCAAAATACTATGCAAACACTATGCATAATAAAATATAATATATTCTATTTAAAGAATAACTTTATAAAAGTATTCTATTTTATATAAAAAGATTTTTTGTATTATTACATTAATAATACTAATAAAACTGAGTGACTTATCACGTAAGCATCAATAATTAATACCGTGTGCTACTATGCAAACAACGCCAGACGTATTCTTTCTTTTACTACCTGAAAGTAGTTCAACAGTATTAACGGTAAAACTTTCGCCGTTATTTTTAATAAAATATTTTTATCGTTTTCTCAATCCGACAATAATTCTATTGCGGGGTCCACCAATGATTGTTCCATTGCACGAATATTCCCTGATAAAACAAATATTCCCCTACCAATCGAATATAATATGACAACTTGCATACTTTGCAAAATTTATAAATACTACCCATAACTATAACATTATCTCAAATCCACACCATAATATTAAAAAAATATTTCGAGAAAATTAAATCTTTATTCATAAAATCTGGGGTCTCACACAATATAAAAACTCAATGGAGTCCTCATTACATTTATTGTCACACTATTTAACAGAATAGTGAGGACTACTAATGCTATCATCTGGACCGTCACTCCGTTCCTCGACTAGTCCCGACTACGTTCTCATTTCCTGAAGAGAACAGTGAAAGAAAGGGTGAGCTCAATTAGCCCAGTAAGAAATATTATGACTAAGATAATACAGAATAATTTATCGTTAGCCTTCAACAGTGTTAAACTGATAAAATATAACAAACATCAAGTTTAACTGCAGCAGAACAAGCAATCCATTAGAAGAGTCAAGTAGAGAATAAAATCTACTATCTTCTATGATTTAAAAGATTTTTCATCACTTTTATCGCTGAGACTCAACTTAATAAATAAACCACATCATCCCTGCACTACGGCCAAGAATATTCATTAGTATCATGACCACAAATTATCCATACACTACGGGCCAAGGATATTCATGTATTCATCAATGGTCATGATCATGCCAACAACTGTCCATCAATGCACTACGGGCCAATGATGATTTTTACCACATCATTTGTAACATTACAGTCATGATTATACCGAATAATCCCTGGTCATAATCATACAAGGTCCATCTATGCACTACAGGCCACAGATGACTTTCAACATAAGAATTCAATAAAACAAGTTCAAGAATTAATTTATCCAGGAACCAATAACGTTTAAATTGTCAACATGATACTGCTTTGTAGAGTAAAATTCAAGAATGCTCAGAAGAATATTTCCATGAAAAGATACTGGATGAAGCGCAAATATCAAGAATATTCCACTAATTTCATGGAGTATAAAAGCCAAAACTTTAACCAACTGAGTATAATAAAGAATGAAATAACAAAAATATTCACCAGGCATGCGATAGACCGCACAGATCGGTTATTCTAATAGAATAATAAATAATAGAACCAGGTCATGCGTAAACGCACATACAGGATATTCGAACTGAATAATAAAGAATGGAATAACAGCAGAATTCACCATGCATGCGATAGACCGCACAAACATGTTATTCCAACAGAATAATAAATAATGGAACCAGGTCATGCATAATACGCACAGACAGGATGTTCCAACAGAATAATAAAGAATGGAATAACAGAAGAATTTCACTATGTATGCGGTACTTCGCATAGGCAGGTTATTCCAACAAAATAATAAATAACGGAACCAGGTCATGCATAATTTGCACAGACAGGATGTTCCAACAGAATAATAAGGGATGGAATAATAATTGCTCTCTTCAAGAACACGAAAGAAATAATACCCCTTACCTTAGAAAAACTGGATACTGAAATAGTGTGGTAGCAGACTTCTCTTCTTCTTTCTCTCTATAATTTTTCTCTATAATAATTGCTCTAAAGCTTTTGTGAATTGGTGAGAAATGAAGGAAGAATGAGCTTCTATTTATAGGAAAATATAGTTTCGATAATTGCACGTTTTGGGGCTCAAAATATTACAGTATAATACCTTCCTCTTTTTCTTTATTTTTAATTTAGTCCTGCAAGTATTATCAATTTTGCACCACCTCCCCTAATAGTAAATAATATGAATTAATAGTTCATTCATGTGACTCAATAGTATAATCATGTGAAAAAACTAATTACAGTATAGTACCTTCAACTATACCTCCATTTTTAACTTAGTCATGCAAGTATTATCAATCTTGCACCAACTCCCCTAATAGTACAAGAATGTGATTCAATAGTACACACATGTGAACAAATAGTTATATAAGAATGTGAATTAGTAGCAATTAATTGCTCATTTATCTGATAAATTACCCAATTTATCAATATAACTCCCAGACATCAATTATCATCGGAATAAATGTCGATTTTCACTAACACTAATAATCCCAACACAATGGAACTATCAAATTCATCTTTAATCAACACAACTGATTCATCATTAATATTATAACTCACAATATTTAACAACCAGGTCGTTCAAAGGAAAGAGGGGGCTTTCCGATAAGGATTTCTCCTTATTGGCGCGCAATTAGGTGACCAAACCTCTCCTTGACAGAACTTCTAGACATTGTAAATATAATGCAGATGATACTGTGACAATAATTGAATCAATAATATGAGAGATATGATGCAGCAATTACTGTAGCAATAATTGAGTATAACTGAGTGACTTTTCACGTAAGCATCAATAATCAATACCGTGTCAGCTACTATGCAACCACGCCAGATATCTTGTATTTTTTTACTAGGGTAGTTCAACAGTTTTAAACGGTAACACTTTCACCGTTATTTTTATAAAAAGATAATTCTGTCGTTTTCTAACTACGACAATACTTTCGTTGTGGGGTCCACCAATGATTGTGCCGTCGTACGAATATTCCCTGTTAAAACGAATATTCCCCGACCAATCGAATATTATATAACCACTTGCTTACTTTGAAAAATTTATAAATATTACCCACAACTATAAAATTATATCAAATCCACACCATAATATTCAAAAATATATTTTGAGAAAATTATTCTTTATTCATAAAAGTTGGGGTCTTACACTACAGGCCAAAGATATTCATTATTATCACCAGTTGGTCATGTTCATCTCAACACCTGTTCATCTCTGCACTACGGGCCAAAGATATTCATTAGTTAATCATTCATCTTTGCACTACAGGCCAAAGATATTCAGTTATATTATCAATTTAGGACTGAGGATGAGGAAAAATATTTTAAAGGAACGAATCTAGTGAGATAAAAGGACAAAAATTAGGGATTCGTACTTTAGATAATTCAAGTTCAAAAATGCTCCATAATAAACCATAGTTGTGACGCCCCCAAAATTAGGTATACATCACCCATCTTGGGTCGCCAGATACATGGTATAGAATTCAAATACAACTTACTAATACAACTGTCGTGTACAATACGACAAAACATAAACTGTGAGTTTGAATACAAATATTGTCTACCAGAGATTATACAAACTCAAAAGGAGTCCTCATTATAATTATTATCACACTATTTCACGCAGAATAGGAGGACTACTAATGCTATCCTCCGGACCATCACTCCGTTCCCCGACTCGTCCCGCCTATATTCTCATTTCACAAGAGAACAGTGAAAGAAAGGGTGAGCTCAACTAGCCCAGTAAGAAATATTATGACTAAGATAATGCAGAATAAATTATCATTAGTCTCCAACAATGTTAAATTGATAAAATATAATAGACATCAAGTTTAACTGCAGCGGAACAAGCAATCCATTAAAAGAGTCAAGTAGAAAATAAAATCTACTATCTTTTATGATTTAAAAGGTTTTTCATCACTGTTATCGCTGAGACTCATCTTAATAAATATTCTACATCATCGAATCACCCCTGCACTACGGCCAATGATATTCTTTAGTATCACGACCACAATTATCCATGCACTACGGGCCAAGAATATTTGTGTATTCATTAATGGTCATGATCATGCCAACAACTGTCCATCAATGCACTACGGGCCAATGAGGACTTTTACCACATCATTTGTAACATTACGGTCATCATTACACCAAATAATCCCTGGTCATAATCATACCAAGTCCATCTATACACTACAGGCCACAGATGACTTTCAAAAAATATAAATATGAGGATGATGACAATGATATAAGAATTCAATAAAATAAGTTCAAGAATTATATTATCCACGAACTAATGATGTCCAAATTGTCAACATGATACTGCTTTGTAGAGTAAAATTCAAGAATGCTCAGAAGAATATTTCCATGAAAAGATACTGGATGAAGCGCAAATATCAAAGATATTCCACTAATTTCATGGAGTATAGTAGTCAAAACTTTAATCAACTGAGTATAATAAAGAATGGAATAACAAAAGAAATCACCATGCATGCGGTGCTTGCGATAAGCGAGTTATTCAACCGAATACTAAATAACGGAACCAGGTCAGACGAAATTCGCACCGACATGATGTTCCAACAGAATAATAAAGAATGGAATAACAACAGAAAAAACTTTGTATGCGGTACTTGATGATATGCAGATTATTCCAATGTAATACTAATAAGGGCGGAATCAGTTAAGGTGTAAACGCGCATGTGAGCGAGGATATTCCAAATGAATAATAATAAAGACCAAACAAGGTCAAAGCGTAAACGCGCATGCATGACGAGGATATTCAACAGAATAATAAAGAGACAGAATCGGTGCGTAAAAACGCATGCAGACAAGATATTCCAAAGAATAATAAAGACGAGAATAATAAAAGAATGTCACCAAGTATAGGGTGATCAGCAGATACATGTTATTCCATCGAATAATAAGAAATGGAATAACAACAGTTCTCTTCATGAATAAGAAAGAATAACACCCCTTACAGTAAAAGAACTGAATATAAGAGTAGTTAAGAAGCGTAAATCTTTTCTTTCTCTCTATATAATTTTCTCTCTAGAGTTTCAATTGAATTCGTAAGAAATAATGAAGGAATGTGCTTTATTTATAGGAGAATGGAAGTGTCTTCATTTTATGAGCGAATTATTTTCGCAGTAATTATTTCTTCAACCAAATACAATAAAGTCAATCAACTAACCAATAAAATCACAACAAAAATTAAAATATAATACATATATATAAACACATGTTTTCAACTTATATATATCAATATTATATATACACCACTTAATCTTTCTCCCCCATAACCAACATCAATCCCCCACCCTCCCAATAATCACTTTCACTACACTCTTACACATCACTATCATACTACCACTTTTCCACCATTTTCCACTCACACACACATCACACACCTATCACTTTCACATATCATATTCTCCCACCATATACTCAATACATACATATACTTCCATACGTATACTCTTCCATTTCCAAAATCATTTTTCCAACACATATGGTCCCCACATGTGGCCCCCCACATGTGGGCCCCACCTTTAAATAATTTTCAACCGATTATTTTGAAAAATGGGTAAATATGAATCCATAAAATAAGCAAACTTCATAAAAATCACCTTAATAATTTTAACAACATTTATCATCTTTATTACAATTCACAATATTAATCGATTGTGTCGTTCCCAGGAAAGAGGGGGCTTTCCAATAAGGATTTCTCCCTATTGGCGCCACAATTAGGTGACCAAACCTCCTTAACGTAACTTCAGACATCATTAATATTGCAAATAATAATATTAATAATTTTGTCGTCTCAATTATTGATTTTAACAATATAATAAATATCGACAATAATTGAATCAAATAACGTGAGATACTATGCAACAATTACTATAGCAATAATAGAACAAAACTGAATGACTTCTCACGTAAGCATCAATAATCAATATCGTGTGCTACTATGCAACCACGCGTATTACTGTACTTTTACTACCGAGTAGTTCAACAGTATCAACGGTAAAACTTCTGTCGTTATTTTCATAAAAATATTTTTGTCGTTTTCTCAATCCGACAATAATTCTGTTGTGGGGTCCACCAATGATTGTGCCGTTGTACGAATATTTCCTGCTAAAACGAATATTCCCCGACTAATCGAATATAATATAACAACTTGCATACTATGCAAAATTTATAAATATTACCCACAACTATAACATTATATCAATTTCACTCCATAATATTCAAAAATAATATTTATAGAGAATTCATCTTTATTCAAAAAGTTGGGGTTATACAATCTCCCCTTCTTATGAAATTTCGCCCTCGAAATTAGGGTACGTACCAGATATTATAACTGTCGTGTACAATACGACAAAACATAAACTGTGAGTTTGAATACAAATATTGTCTACCAGATATTATACAAACTCAAAAGGAGTCCTCATTACAATTATTATCACACTATTTCACAGAATAGTGAGGACTACTAATGCTATCCTCTGGACCATTACTCCGTTCCCCGACTCATCCCAGCTATATTCTCATTTCCTGATGGGAACAGTGAAAGAAGGGGTGAGCTCAACTAGCCCAGTAAGAAATATTATGACTAAGATAATGCAGAATAAATTATCATTAGTCTCCAACAATGTTAAACTGATAAAATATAATAGACATCAAGTTTAAGCTAGCAATGAACAAGCAATCCATTAAAAGAGTCAAGTAGAAAATAAAATCTACTATCTTTTATGATTTAAAAGGTTTTTCATCACTGTTATTGCTAAGACTCAGCTTAATAAATATTCCACATCATCGAATCACCCCTACACTACGGCCAAGGATATTCTTTAGTATCACAACCATAATTATCCATGCACTACGGGCCAAGAATATTTGTGTATTCATTAATGGTCATGATCATGCCAACAACTATCCATCAATGCACTACGGGCCAATGAGGACTTTTACCACATCATTTGTAACATTACGGTCATGATTACACCGAATAATCCCTGGTCATAATCATACCAAGTCCATCTATACACTACAGGCCACAGATGACTTTCAAAAAATATAAATATGAGGATGATGACAATGATATAAGAATTCAATAAAACAAGTTCAAGAATTAATTTATCCAGGAACTAATAATGTCCAAATTGTCAACATGATACTGCTTTATAGAGTAAAATTCAAGAATGCTCAAAAGAATATTTCCATGAAAAGATACTGGATGAAGCGCAAATATCAAAGATATTCCACTAATTTTGTGGAGTATAATAGTCAAAACTTTAACCAACTGAGTATAATAAAGAATGGAATAACAAAAGAAATCACCATGCATGCGGTACTTCGCATAGACAGGTTATTCCAACCGAATACTAAATAACGGAACCAGGTCAGGCGAAATTCGCACCGACAGGATGTTTCAACAGAATTATAAAGAATGGAATAACAACATAAATCACCTTGTATGCGGTACTTAGCATGCATAAAGTTATTCCAATGAGAATACTAATAAGGGCGGAAATGGTCCGTAACGCATGATACAGGATATTCCAGCAGAATAATAATAAAGCGAGAACCGTGTCCGCGTAAAACACATGACGGGATATTCCAATGAATAATAAAGGCGGAATCGGTCCCACAGTAAACGCATGAACGAGGATATTCAATGAGAATAATAAAGGCGGAATAATAGAAGAATGTCACCAAGTATAGGGTAAATCAGCGTATACAAAGTTATTCCATCGAATAATAAGAAATGGAATAAAAGCAGTTCTCTTCATAAATAAGAAAGAATAACACCCCTACTAGTAAAAAGAACTGAATATAAGAGTAGTTAAGTAGTAAATCTTTTTTCTTCTTTCTCTCTATAATTTTCTTTCTACAGAGTTTGATTGAATTCGTAAGAAATAATGAAGGAATGAGCTTCTATTTATAGGAGAATGGAAGTGTAATTGTTTATGAGCGAATTATTTACTGCAGTAATTATTTCTTCAACCAAATCTGATAAAGTCAATCAACTAACCAATAAAATCACAACAAAAATTAAAATATAATACATATATATAAACACATGTTTTCAACTTATATATATCAATATTATATATACACCACTTAATCTTTCTCCCCCATAACCAACATCAATCCCCCACCCTCCCAATAATCACTTTCACTACACTCTTACACATCACTATCATACTACCACTTTTCCACTATTTTCCACTCACACACACATCACACACCTATCACTTTCACATATCATATTCTCCCACCATATACTCAATACATACATATACTTCCATACGTATACTCTTCCATTTCTAAAATCATTTTTCCAACACATATGGGCCCCACATGTGGGCCCCACCTTTAAATAATTTTCTACCGATTATTTTGAAAAATGGGTAAATAGGAATCCATAAAATAAGCAAACTTCATAAAAATCACCTTAATAATTTTAACAACATTTATCATCTTTATTATAATTCACAATATTAATCGACCGTGTCGTTCCTGGAAAGAGGGGCTTTCAATAAGGATTTCTCCCTATCAAGCTTGATTAGGTGACCAAACCTCTCCTCGATGTAACTTCTGAGACATCGTTAATATTGCAAATAATAATATTAATGATTTTGTCATCTCAATTATTGATTTTAACAATATAATAAATATCGACAATAATTGAATCAAAATAACGTGAGATCTTATGCAACAATTACTATAGCAATAATTGAACAAAACCTGAATGACTTCTCACGTAAGCATCAATAATCAATACTGGTGCTACTATGCAACCACGCCAGAGTATTCTTTATTTTTACTACTAGAAAGTAGTTCAAAGATCAACCGGTAAAACTTACGTCGTTATTTTCATAAAAAATATTTTTGTCGTTTTCTCAATCCGATAATAATTACATTTGTGGGGTCCACCAATGATTGTCTTGGTTATACGAATATTCCCTGCTAAAACGAATATTCCCCGACCAATCGAATATAATATTACAACTTGCATACTATGTAAAATTTATAAATATTACCCACAACTATAACATTCTATCAATTTCACTCTATAATATTCAAAAATAATATTTATAGAAAATTCATCTTTATTCAAAAAGTTGGGGTTTTACAATAGTGGAGTAAAATTCAAGAATAAAGATCAAACCATAGATACAATCAAAGATAGTAACCATAATAGACATCTTGAACAAAGAAGAGAAAATTTTATTTTTCTGTGAATAGTGTCGTATTTGTGAATAGTGTCGTATACGTGAATAGTGCCGTATACGTGAATAGTAACCCCGATATGAAAAAGGTAGTAATTCCATAATAAAGTTCATATCAATATTTCGACATAATAATGATATTGAGGAAAATAATATCATTTACGAAGAAAATAACATCCCTCATGTGACACCCCCAAAATTAGGTATACATCACCCATCTTGAGTCGCCAGATACATGGTACAGAATTCAAATACAACTTAATAATACAACTGTCGTGTACAATACGACAAAACATAAACTGTGCGTTTGAATACAAATATTGTCTACTAGAGAGTATACAAACTCAAAAGGAGTCCTCATTACAATTATTATCACACTATTTCATAGAATAGTGAGGACCACTAATGCACCATCTAGGACCATCACTCTGTTCCCCGACTAGTCCCAGTTACGTTCTCATTTCCTGAAGAGAACAATGAAAGAAAGGGTGAGCTCAACTAGCCCAAGAAGAAATATTATGACTAAGATAATGCGAATAATTTATCGTTAGCCTTCAATGAGTGTTGAACCGATAAAATATAATAACTATCAAGTTTAAGCTGCGGTGAATAAGCAATCCATTAGAAGAGTCAAGTAGGAATAAAATCTACTATCTTCTATGATTTAAAAGGTTTTTCATCACTTTTATCATTTGAGACTCGACTTAATAAATAATCCACATCATCAAATCATCCCCCACCGCTGCGAGCCGAGGATATTCTTTAGTATCACGACCACGAATTATCCATGCACTATGGCTAAAGATAATCATGTTTTCATCAGCGGTTCCGATCATGCCATAAAATAATTCATCTTCAGCACTACTGACCAAAGAGAATCCATAGCCATAATCATACCAAAAAGCGTCTATCAATGCACTACAGGCCAATGAGGACTTTTTCCACATCATTTGTAACATTACGGTTATGATTATCCGAATAATCCTCGTTCATAATTATACCAAGTCCATCTATGCATTTTCTGAGGCCACAATTGACTTCACTACAACAAAAGGCTTATCAATGATCGCTTTATCGTGACAAGACGCGGTCGCAGATATATCTCATGACGAAGTGCGATGCGTTGATAGTCGTCAAAAAAATCTGGTCGTTGGGATGCACATCGGCGACCACTATTAATGATCGAGATATCTGCGGCCGCTATGAAGCGCCGAAATGACAAACCGGTCATTGATTGGTGAGTCGACATGGTCCAGGGCCAAAGGCGGCGTGGTCCACGTGTCGTGACCATTATCAATGACCGCCCGTGGTCGCCGATCTCGTCTTGCGTCGCTAATAACGTTAAATGACCGCATCACGCGATCGCCGATATGAAAAAAAAATTCTTGATTTTTCTTTGTTTTGCGAAATTCCCAAAAACACATACATTTTCTACACCTTTATCCCAACACACATACACACCAAGATAAACAACATACAAAACAATATAAACATCCATCGTCCACCAACACATACACCAAACTAGTATATAAACCTTTAAAACCAATATGATTTGAATAAATATAATAACATTTCAAAACTTGTTTAAGTAACATATATACAAACATCCAAATAATGACTATACAAGTACAAGGTTATGTCAAGCGTCATCCCTCCTTGATCACCCCTGTAATTAACAAAATAATAAAACAACTTACAAATATAATAAATATGTTGATCTTTGGTATATATTACGACAATACATACAACAAATTGATTTTATACCTCGTCGCCATCCCCATGTTTGTCTGCTGCTACTGCTATATATTCATTGCTTGACTAACTCCTCGGGATCAAGACCCCCGGTGCCGCTTGGTATCTTTAGAAGATTTCGATCTTGACATATAACTCTCACATAGTCGGTAGGAGTATGAGCAATTTGGATGACTCGATGGCTGAAGATGGTGGGTAGCAGAGTTGCTGAGCCTTTGAAGGATGGGCGTCGTCGTTGTCCTTGACCTTTAATGTAGTTCTTCTTCACAACAAACGCCTCTCCCACAACTCTTGATCGATAGGCGGACGTGGAGTGCCTTCGGGATAGCGCTCATTCAATAAGCGTTTATAAGTATCCTGTCATCATGTTAACACTTAAATAGTTAAAAATAATATTTTGTAAGTATTAATAAACAAGATCGGGTTGTTAAAACTTATTACCGCTTATCTGGATAGCCTCAGGCGGAACCATCACGGGTGGTACATACACATCCGGCCAATGGATAGGGTGA
Organism: Panax quinquefolius; assembly: GCA_020205615.1. NCBI lineage: Eukaryota > Viridiplantae > Streptophyta > Magnoliopsida > Apiales > Araliaceae > Panax > Panax quinquefolius. The sequence continues at coordinate 3,272,790 of CM035164.1, read as the reverse complement.
CCTTGAGGCCCGAGACTCTATACAAAACAAGACAATATTACTAAGTAAAAATGGGATATTTTCTATAATTCATGATTGTAAACATATTAAAAATTGTAAATCGTGCGAGGCGTTGATATCAGAATATTTGTGAAATCTGCCGCCCTTGTATGTTCCTTTAGCCTTTTTGCCATCGGATACACCAGGAGGCTCTGTTTGGTGGCGGCGGTCTTTCGTCTTTTCTTGACTCTCGGCTCTCCATTGGGCACACATCTAAGCCCATATGGATTTGGGTGCACCACCGAGAGCTATGCTTCGTGCATATAATCCTCTCCACGGCACGGATGGTCGATCTCGGCATTGTGAATGGCTTTATGTCGTTCTTTATTCAAGTTGTCCTTAGTGCGGACCAGCGCACTTTTGCGAATAATGTACGAATCACTTTGAAACTGCACGTCCTCCCATCTATACCGTTTACGCAAATAAAAAATAATAATAACATTACTAAATAATTATCCTTTGAATATTATATTAATATTATATAAATATTATTTGTCATAATTAAAAAAACATACGAAATTACGCCCAAAACGGCATCCTTGTGGGCGATAGGTGTGTGCTTTCATACGTAATCACGCAGTGTAGGCCAATTACGTAAACACAATTTGTGATATGCACTTGACGATCTTATTATCCGAAAAATCACTATAATATACAACATCAATTAGCATATATTAAAGCAATTTACATCTAAGTTATAATATTTGTGAACATTTTTCAAACTTATACTTATAATACTTAAAAAAATTAAATCATAGTCTCCCTATAATATAGACTAGCCACATGCACGATTGACATGCATATATGGACATTTCTAGGCACCCAAGACACAAACCAAGAGAAATATACAAATTTTCAATACAATAAGACCAAAACAAAACATTACCAATATAATATCAATCAAAACATTACCAATATATAATAAATGGAATCTTAAATGCTTTTATATAAATGATATATGCGGGACGTGACGTCTTTATTCGGAGGAGGCGAATCTGAATAAGAATCCGATCATCGGGATTAGTAGGGCCTTGGGCACATTATTTAGGCCCCCTACCCAAGCGCTTTTTTTACTGCGCTTTGCTTGAAGCCATCAGTATATTACAAATTTCAAGATGTTATTAGGAGTCATATTTGATTACATGTATATATGACAATAAACATGACGATGATATAAACATGTATATATATGAATATAAAATGATGATAAACAAAAGTTGCATTTAAATAGTTTAGTACATAAACATGGCGATTGATATAAACATGTATATATATGAATATAAAATGACAATAAACAAAAGTTGCATTTAAATAGTTTAGTACATAAACATGACAATTGATATAAACATGTATATATATGAATATAAAATGACATGATAAACAAAAGTTGCATTTAAATAGTTTAGTACATAAACATGACAATGATATAAAAACATGTATTGCTAAACATACATTTCATGAGTTCAAGTGTCAATGTATCGATTCGAGAATCATCTTGTATCGTGTTGCTTGATTCATAACCATCATACGCCTTGATTACGTGTCGATTCGATCGATAGCTCTTCCTCCTCGATATCGATGTCATCGACACAAGTATTGACTCGAGGATCTAATTCATGTGGTTCATCTCCACCATCTAGCTGGATTACTTCATTGTCGTCCTCCACATTTATTATAGTCGACTATAAAGCATCTGCTCTTGGTAAATCTCCCCATCAACTAATTCTACATGACTACGCGGCGGGAGTATAAATTACAACTTGCCAATCAGAAGGCGGTCATCCCTTTTCCTAACGAGGACTAGGAGTGTAGTATACTTGTCTTTGTTTGAGTTGGTAAAACAAATGGTTCGTTGGACTACTGTGAGACTATGGAGGTCAATATCGGCGATTCCATATGCATCAACACGTATCCCTTTTACGAATCAAACCAGCGGCACTTGAACAAGTGAATATGACCCCGTCGTGCCCTTGTACGACAACTCTACGATTTCCTCCAACTCCCCATAAAAGGCACGACCAAGCTCATTGTAACAATCTCCTTGGACACACACTCGAGTTCGTTGTTCTTTTTATCGCGCCCATATGCCTTTGTGTGAAATTCACAACCATTTATTTTGTAACCATTCTTGGTGACTTGATCCTTATGCGGTCCCATAGCTAGGACTTGTACATTAAGCAGGAATCGTTGATCCTCGATCAAAGCCTACAAAAACTCCATCTTATTAAATGAAGTCATAGTTAACATATGGGTATATATATATATATATATATATATACACTACGTGCTTAAAAATTGAACTTACTTTGTCCTTTAGCCAAAGTGCAAAGTTTTATCCCGATTGATTTGAATATCTTTATCGGTTATGTCGGCATGCTTCACTTTTTTAACTCGTCATCGTACAATCTATACCATGTTATAAACATTAACATATTGGAATAAATTTTCAACTTAAAAGATAAAATATCAAGTTTACATGTGTACCTCACAAATTAAATCAATCTCCTGCATAATTGAGAAGAATGTAAGTATGTGCGGCATGTAATTCTTGCTCAGAGAGGAATATGTGCTTCCCTTTTCCATAAGCGCGGCCCGATAGACCAAATACAGAGAGCCGACCATTTAGTTCAACATTTCCCCCATCATCATGTCTCGATACTCGATTGGCCTTTGTCAAGACTTCGTCCGGAAAATAGTCTGAGACAAACGTAGATATCTCATCAAAACTGTATGCCTCGCATATCGACCCCTCGACATAAGCTCTATTCTTCACCTTCCTCTTAAGGTTTCCCATCACCCTCTCGAAAGGGTACATCCATCTATATTGAACTGGACCCCCAACACGAGCTTCATAGGGAAGATGGATTTGCAAATGCTCCGTGGAGTCGAAAAAACCGGTGGGAATATTTTTTCCGGTTTACACGTGATCTCTATGATGTTCTTCTCAAGTACAAACATGTCCTTCTCATTCAATGATTTTGAACACAAGTCTTTGAAAAGCGACTAAGATCCATCAAAGCATCCCATATTGGTTTATCAAGCGGATCCCAAAATGCTATAGGCATTAGTCTCTCCATGAACACATATGATCATGACTCTTCATCCCTTGCAATTTCCCACCCGTAACACACCTTGCAATGTTTGGCGCATATCCATCCGGTAGTTTCGGAGACTTAACCCATGTGCACACATCTTCAACTTGCTTTTTGGACAATGTGTACCTTGCATGCGGTTTGTCAATCTTACCATTAGGAGATTCATAAAGTTCTAATCCGGAATGACTTACAAATATCTTTCATGTCCAAAGCGTGCCTTATCGTTATCTTTTGTCTTCCTCGTAACATTCATCACAAAGTGTTAAACACATTGTCAAACACATTCTTCTCAATATGCATCACATCTAGATTATGATGAATCAAATTTGTAGACCGATAAAGGCAATTCCCAAAAGATGCTTCTCGAACCCGGTTATGAGATTGACCAAACCCATTGATTATGTTTGTCGCATCAACCTTACCAAATGGGATAAGCGGCAATCTCATCACACGATCTCGCATCTCCGTTCCGACAATCGTGGTGCAAGGCATATCATTATCTACTTTCCATTTCTGAAGTGTTCTCTATTTCTTCAAAGCGGGTGATCTACCTATAAGAGGCAAGCGATGTGACGGTCAAACCAACAAGGCTTTCAACCTTTTGATAGATTAAAGCGACTTTGTATGCTCCATGCAATACGGACAAGCCAACTTCCGTGTGTACTCCATCCGGCTAACATACCATTTGGGAAGTCACTTATAGTCCACATAACGCATTTGCGCCTAAAGTTAAAATTTGTTTTCGTTGCAACATCCCAAGTCATACTCCATCCTCCCACAATACCTTTAACTTTCGTCTATAAGAGGTCTCAAGTAAACATCTAAGTTCTTTCCGGGACTCTTAGGACCGGGAATCACGAGTGAAAGAAATAAATATGGGCATTGTTTCATACACATCGAGGAAGCAAGTTATGCGGAGTAACAATCACGAGCCAACACATGAGTGCGGAGCAATTTGAGTGGCAAAGCAGTTGAAACCATCGGTGGACAATCCAAGCCTCACATTCTAGGTTCAATGCAAATTCGGGATGTGCTAAGTTGAAATCTTTCCAAGCACGCCCATCTGCGGGATGATTTAGTTCTCCATCTTTATTTGGAGATTTCGCATACCAACTCGTATGTTGGTGATCTTGAAGACATGTACAATCTTTTTAGTCGATGTGTTATTGGAAAATACCTTAGAATCTTAAGCGGTATACTTGATTTTTTGTAGTCACACCCTCTTTATTAGGCCTAAACCGATCATGACTTTAAAATGTGCACCTTCATCATCATTCATTTTCCTTATAAAACAACATGCGATCGTTGGGACATGCATCGATCTTTTGGTATCCAAGACCCAACTTCTTCACCATTTTCTTACAAAAGTAATAGTTAGCGGGTAATTTCTCACCGTCGAGGCAACATACTCTTAATTGCCTTGAAGCGACTCAAAACACTCATGGCTCGTGTTGTGATCGACCTTGATGTTAAGTAATGTCGCCACTATCAGAGACAATGTAGTGTGTTTGATGAAACCATACCACTGATGGCTTGCTACCCTCGTCTAACAACTTAAAGAAGTCTTTGGCATCGAGAATTCATAGGTTGCTCTCTCTGCCTTGCTCCCAATCAAAATCGGCCTGCAATATCATGGACCATTTCATTCAATACGATGAGTACTCTTGCCTGAATTGTGTACTTGTGTGATGCCATCATCTCTTCTCTGCCCATGTGCCCACCTGACATTCTTCGTAATTTCTCATGAACCCGAAACAAGTAAATGATAGTTTACCATGTCTCTGTCCATATAATTTACATTCTTACACTTTAAACATGGACATAAATATCTGCGACTTACCATTTCATACATTACGGGTGACTATCGCATACTCAAAAACACTTGGCAACCAACTCTAAATTCAATTTGTAGCACCTATCTCGGGCACTTGACTTTCGTCGTGCCATCAACTCTGATGCGAATAGAGGTCCATGATTCCACGGTACCTACTACAGACAACATTATAAATGTTAACATATGACTTGAGCATACTTATAACCATATGACTTGAGCATACTTGTAAGCATGCATATGATTAACATTTAAGCATACTTCTAAGCATATGACTTAAGCATACTTGTAACCATATGACTTGAGCATACTTGTAAGCATATAATTAATATTTAAGCATACTTGTAAGCATATGACTTGAGAGCATATGACTTGAGAGCATATGACTTAACGAATGAATGCAAATTAAAGCAGTATGAGAAACTTTAAATGTTATTAAATTTAGTATGAGAAACTAAGTAAATGCTACTTAGTTTAATAGTTATATTATATCATGTTATTTTATTTTAATTTGTTTTAAATTTGTTTTTATTGTTTATCGTAAGTGAATCGTAAGGTATTTCATTCATGCTAGCTTTATATCGAGTTTGCTAACTCATTTATCCAACTTTTGAGTATCTTGGAGATTCATTCATATCAACTAGTGTCTTAAGGCGCCTAACATGTTTTAAGATTATACCCCTCACGGTCCCTTTCTATAATCTTTTATGTTTTGGGATAGTCACAACATGATTGAGCAATTTATAACTTTTATAACATTTTATAGCTTTATTCTTGTATACATAAGTGTTAAATACCCTTGTTTTTACTGTTATAGCCAAAAGCAGTCTCTTTATTGACTAAGTGTGTCTAGTTACCTTCTCTGTTGCACTAACGGTTCCTTAACCTTTATCTATTTTGGCTTAATGACCCCTAATAGCTTAGCATGCTAACAACCAAGCTTGGCTTGTACTGTGTGAGCTTGGCTAAGCTTTAGCTTGGCGTAGCCTCGTGTAGCCCTCATGACCCCAAGCCCGACCATCGACTCTAACATCCCCTTAATAGGCTCTAGTGGATCACCAATAGGCTCGTTAATAGTATAAATGTTCGCAACTACCGACCAATAAAAAAATTTAGCCGAGTCTCCCCTATAATATGGACTAGCCACATGCACGGACGGCGTATATATCTGATCATTTCTAGGCACCCAAGACACAAACCAAGAGTCCACATGAGCGATCTTGCATAAGTATAAGTAATGTGAAGAAAAGCCTAACTATTACCCATAGGCGATCTTGAATAAGTATAGTTCTCATATAGGCATAGATTTGACTATAATTTCATAAGCAGTCCACATGTAGGCAAAAAAAACCTTTAGGCATTCAAACAACTTTAAAATTATGATAATAAAAGGTACTTTAGGCATGATTAAGTACTAAATTATACTAACAGGTCCCCAAGCCTTCCATTATAAATATTATTACATCAAATAATTGTTATAAATATCAATACCTATAATATGATGGCTATCAAATTATTTGAAAATAAAAGAAGAAATAAGCAAACAAACTTCTTGACGTAGAGTCTCGGTGATAAATTTGTTGAGTTGAGGATACACTTTTTGAAAGCCCCTTCCTAGAACCTCTTTATCTTTGCAAATTACATCACATAAATTAGATTGACGTTATAATGCAGTTGACTCAACTAAATCATAATGAACACATAATGATAATATCGGAAATGATAACAATTGAAAAGTTTCATTGAACAATACCACGAGATTCCTAATCGCTAAAATATTCCCAATGCTTCCTTCCAATATCTATTTGAACAATACCACGAAATCAAACTATTCCAATCTAGCATACATATCAATCAAAACATTACCAATAAGCTAATTTCTATATATAGGAACAAATAACACAATCAGCAGAACCAATTCCATAACATCTATTCAATTTCCAAGCCTGATTAATTAAGCAACCCCAATTCATATCTAAGTCAAACAAACCAAAAGTTCAAGCACCAATAATAACAAAAATGAAAAAAAAAAATTAGGCTATGTTTCATAATAATGAGTTTATTTTATAAATTTTAAAATAAACTTTAATTAGTTCATTGTCATTAGTTGCCTTTTAATCTTAATTAAGGAATATTCATTTTTGATTTAGGGTTTGTCTAAACCACATTCAATTAACAAATTAACAAGGTTTCTAGTAGATTTTAAGTGGGTTACCTTTGTAGAAGCGGTGGCGGTGGTAGGAGGGAGGCGGTGGCGGCGAGGAACTTCTTCTTCTTCTCTTCTTCTCTTCTCCCCTTTTCTCCCTCTTCTCCTTTTCTTTTTCTCTGCGTTACGTGTCGGCGAATCTTTGAGTCTTGATAACATTTAGTTTGATCGTGTGCATTATCGGCGACCGCGTCGCGATCGTTGATTTTAATGACATAGACTTATCGGTGACCGCGTGCGGTCGGCGATTTCAATGGTCGCACAAAAAATTGGCGCCAACATTTCCGGCCAAAATTTTGGTGGCAAATTTATATTATTGATTGATCGGTGACGCGTGCGATCATCATTTAAAACTGATAGCGACTAGATTACGTTTGATCGCGGATGACGATCGGCATTGTGACTAATATCAATGACAGATGGAATGCGTCACGAATCTTGTTGGTCGCTGATAGACCTTTTTCTTGTAGTGCTTTCAAAAAAAATAAACATGAGGATGATGACAATGATATAAGAATTAAATAAAACAAGTTCAAGAATTAATTTATCTAGGAACTGATAATGTCCAAATTTTCAACATGATACTGCTTTGTAGAGTAAAATTCAAGAATGCTCAGAAGAATATTTCCATGAAAAGATACTGGATGAAGCACAAATATCATGGATATTCCACTAATTTCATGAAGTATAGAAGTCAAAACTTTAACTAACTGAGTATAATAAAGATGGAATAACAAAAGAAATCACCATGCATGCGGTACTTGCATGCAGCGAGTTATTCAATGAGAATACTAAATAACGGAACCGGTCGCATTTAAATTCGCACAAGCAGGATGTTCCAACAGAATAATAAAGACTGGAATAACAACAGAAATCACCATGCATGCGGTACTTTGCATAGACAGGTTATTCCAACAGAATACTAATAAGGACGGAATCAGTCCGCCAGAAACGCATGACGAGGATATTCCATATTCCAATGAATAATAATAAAGAGCGGAACCGGGAATGGCGTAAAACGCATTGACATGGATATTCCAATTGAATAATAAAGCGGAATCAGTAAAGGTGTAAAACGCATTGACGAGGGATATTCCAAATGAATAGTAAAAGGCGGAATAATAGAAGAATGTCACCAAGTATAGGGTAGCAGCGTATCTGAGTTATTCAACAAAATAATAAAGAATGGAATAACATAAGTTCTCTTCATGAGTACAAAAGAATAACACCCTTTACGAGTACAACAAATAATATTTCCTACCTTGGAAAAACTGGATACTGGAATAGTGAGGTAGCAGACTTCTCTTCTTCTTTCTCTCTATAATTTCTCTCTATAATAATCGCTCTAAAGCTTTTGTGAATTGGTGAGAAATGAAGGAAGAATGAGCTTCTATTTATAGGAAAATATAGTTTCGATAATTGCACGTTTTGGGGCTCGAAATATTACAGTATAATACCTTCCTCTTTTTCTTCATTTTTAATTTAGTCCTGCAAGTATTATCAATCTTGCACCAATTCCCCTAATAGTAAGTCATGTGAATCAATAGTACAATCATGTGAATAAATAGTATAATCATGTGAAAAAATTAATTATAGTATAGTACCTTCAACTATACCTCCATTTTTAACTTAGTCATGCAAGTATTATCAATCTTGCACCACCACCCCTAATAGTATAAGAATGTGAATCAATAGTACCCCATGAATAGTAACTCGTGAATAGTATCTCGTGAATAGTACTCCAACACGAAAAGTGCTCCGAATACCCGAGTGAACAATATAACCTCCAGACATCAGTTACCATTGAAATAAATGTCAATTTCCACTAACACTAATAATCCCAATATAATGGAACAATCAATTTCATCTTTAATCAACACAACTTATTCATCATTAATATTATAACTCACAATATTTAACAACTGTGTCGTTCCGAGGGAAGAGGGGCTTTCAGATAAGGATTTCTCTTTTTTGGCGTAATTGGGTGACCAAACCTCTCCTCGATGAACTTCTAGACATTGTCAATATTGCAAATAATAATATGAATAACTTTGTCGTCTCAATTATTGATTTAATAATAATAAATATTATGCGAGATGATCTTTGTGACAATAATTGAATCAATAATATGAGAGATATGATGCAAGAATTCTCGTAGCAATAATTGAGTATAACTAAGTGACTTTTACGTAAGCATCAATAATCAATACTGGTGTGCTACTTATGCAACCACGCGTATTACTTTACTTTTACTTAGGGTAGTTCAAGCGGTTTTAACGGTAACACTTTCGTAGTTATTTTTATAAAAAGATAATTACATGCTTTTTAACTACGACAATACTTTCGCCATAGGGTCCACTAATAATTGTGTCGTCGTCACGGATATTCCCCGACAAAAAGAATATTCCCCAGACCAAACGAATATTTTATAACAACTTGCATACTTTGCAAAATTTATAAATACTACCCACAACTATAACATTATATCAAATCCACTCTATAATATAAAAAATAAAAAATTATTTCAAGAAAATTAAATATTTATTCATAAAATCTGGGGTCTCACAATTTCCCCTTCTTATGGAATTTCACCCTCGAAATTTATGTGCGTACCTGGAATGCCGAAGAGATGAGGATACTCTGACTTCATTTCAGATTCTAACTCTTGAGGTATAACCTTTGAGTGTTGAATACGATCCTTCTTATCCAAGATTTTAAAATGTATCTCATCATACGTTAAATCACCCGCTATCTCGTCCGGTTCTAAATTAATAATGTGGTTCGGGTCGTCGACATATTTATGTAACATCGATACGTTATGAACATGCGACATACTTGACGGTAAAATGAGTCTATAAGCCACAGTTCCTACTCGATCGATGATTTTAAATGGGCCAATTAAATCAAGGGTTGAGATTTCCTCTCTTCGTCGATTCTTGCTTCTAGAATAACGCCCTCTTAAACCTTCTTCTTCGCATTCATCAGCTCTGAGTATATAGCTTGAGCGGCTTTAACTTTATCGATTAAAGTCGATTCTACTCGTATATTCGTTATCTTCACGTGGGTTCCTAGAGTCTTTAACTCTATCTTCATCATTTGTAAGTCGTACGAAATAGGTCTTTTTGTTAACAACATCACACTCATAAACGCATACGATCTTCTACTCAACGCGTCAGCTACCACGTTCGCTTTCTCACAATGGTATTGAATGGCACGATCGTAATCTTCAACAGCTCGAGCCAACGTCTTTGGCGCATGCTACATTCATTTTAGTTGAAGAAATATTTGAGGGTTTAAGAAATGGGTTTTGTACTGGGGTCAATACAAAATTCGATTTCACGCTCTAGGGGTAGGCTAAGAAGTCTTCAAGAATACGTCAGGAAATTTATTAACAATAGAAATATCAATCAAAACTGTGACTCTCATCCAAGACTTGGATAGCATGTCATATTGATACCTATCAACTTGCCATTGTCATTCACGACGTCGCCTACAGAAAGTCTGGCTTCGGTGCATTCCACATAAGAAAGTCAACAACAAAAAGACCGGGGCTCTTTACTTATAAAACGATATGACAATGATTGACTTTAGTGGTTTGGTTGCTTGAATTCAGCATAACAAGGTTGGTTAGAGTATGAAAGCTAACAACCTTCTGAAAAGCATGATGAGTAGTTAACCAATAGTTTCCAAAAATCACATCAAAGGCAAGTATTTTCAAAGAGATAAGATCGACGAAGTAACGTGAAAGTGTTGATTTGAATCAACAAGATGTGTAAACATTGGAGGTGTGAAGGTTTCTACTATCGAAGTTTCAACCAATAAGTAAAAGTCTAATTTCTCGAAGTCAAATTTAAACATTCGAGGCAAGCGAGAGAGAATAAAGAATGGGTAGAACCAGAGGTATCTAATAAGGTATAGACTCAGAAAATTTATAATTAACTAACCCGTGCTAACTTCGTTCGGGTCACTCGCTTTTTGAGAAGTCACGAAAAACGCTCTTCCTGAAACCACCGAGTTTGTTTTGTCCGTATACGCCTTTGGTACCACCGTCCCAGCTGGACTTGACTTCACTATAGGACAAAATCGATCTAAATGACATTCTCTTCTTGAAATTTTCACTTCTATTAACTTGGCCATGGTTACCACCGAAGTGGTTACCATTCTTGGCATGATAATTTCCCCCACGATGGTTATCTTTGTTCCGATGGCTGTTGCCACTGGTATGATTATTATCGTATTGTTGGTCGTTACCTTTTGGTTGAGCTGACTCAACGGTCTCATGTGCTTCATTGCTTATCTCAGCATTTTTATATGCCATTTTCAAACACTGTCACAAAACAAGGGTTAATTAACATATCATATATTATCCCTATACTCTGTCCGACAAATTAAATATCAAATAAACTTAGGTAGGTCATAGTAGCGAAAGAATTCCCCGTCTCTCCCCTCCTAGTTCTAGTCTCACATCTTAGCCAGGGATCATATCCCTAAGCTTTGATACCAACTGTGATGCACCCAAAATTAGGTATACATCACCCATCTTGAGTCGCCAGATACATGGTACAGAATTTAAATACAACTTAATAATACAACTGTCGTGTACAATACGACAAAACATAAACTGTACGTTTGAATACAAATATTGTCTACTAGAGAGTATACAAACTCAAAAGGAGTTCTCATTACAATTATTATCACACTATTTCACAGAATAGTGAGGACTACTAATGCACCATCTAGGACCATCACTCTGTTTCCCGACTAGTCCCAGTTACATTCTCATTTCACGAAGAAAACAAGTGAAAGAAAGGGTGAGCTCAACTAGCCCAAAGAAGAAATATTATGACTAAGATAATGCGAATAATGTATCGTTAGCCTTCAACAGTGTTAAACTGATAAAATATAATAACTATCAAGTTTAACTGCAGCGGAACAAGCAATCCATTAGAAGAGTCAAGTAGGGAATAAAATCTACTATCTTCTATGATTTAAAAGGTTTTTTTATCACTTTTATCGTTGAGACTCAGCTTAATAAATAATCCATATCATCAAATCATCCCTGCACTGCAAGCCAAGGATATTCTTTAGTATCAAGACCACGAATTATCCATGCACTACGGCTAAAGATAATCATGTTTTCATCATGGTCCCGATCATGCCATAAAACAATTCATTTTGCACTACTACCAAAGAGAATCCATAGCCATAATCATACCAAAAGCGTCCATCAATGCACTACAGGCCAATGAGGACTTTTTCTACATCATTTGTAACATTACGGTTATGATTATCCGAATAATCCACGGTCATAATCATACCAAGTCCATCTATGCACCATCGCCACAGATAACTTTCAAAAAAAAATAAACATGAGGATGATGACAATGATATAAGAATTAAATAAAACAAGTTCAAGAATTAATTTATCTAGAACCGATAACGTCAAATTGTCAACATGATCTTTGCTTTGTAGAGTAAAATTCAAGAATGCTCGGAAGAATATTTCAATGAAAGATATCTTTGGATGAAGCGCAAATATCGAGGATATTCCACTAATTTTATGGAGTATATAAGTCAAAACTTTAACCAATTTGGGTATAATAAAGAATGGAATAACAAAAGAAATCACCGTGCATGCGGTAGATTTTGCATAGATAGGTTATTCCAACACAATACTAAATAACGGAACCGGTCGGTGAAATTCACAAAGCGGGATGTTCCAATGAGAATAATAAAGAATGGAATAACAACGAAATCATCATGCATGCGGTACCAGTATAAACATGTTATTCCAATGAATACTAATAAGGGCGGAATCGAGTCCGGCGTAAAAGCATATGAGCAGGATATTCCAATGAGAATAATAATAAAAAAGACGAAACCGGTCCAACATAAAACGCATGTATACATGATATTCCAATGAGAATAGTAAAAGGCGAAATAATAGAAGAATGTCACCAAGTATAGGGTGGTAGCGGGTATCTGAGGTTATTCCAACAGAATAATAAAGAATGGAATAACATAAGTTCTCTTCATGAATACAAAAGAATAACACCCTTTACGAGTACAATAAATAATATTCCCTACCTTGGAAAAACTGGATACTGGAATAGTGAGGTAGCAGGCTTCTCTTCTTCTTTCTCTCTATAATTTCTCTCTATAATAATCGCTCTAAAGCTTTTGTGAATTGGTGAGAAATGAAGGAAGAATGAACTTTTATTTATAGGAAAATATTGTTTCGATAATTGCACGTTTTGGGGCTCGAAATATTACAGTATAATACCTTTCTCTTTTTCTTCATTTTTAATTTAGTCCTGCAAGTATTATCAATCTTGCACCAACTCCCCTAATAGTAAGTCATGTGAATCAATAGTACAATCATATGAATAAATAGTATAATCATGTGAAAAAATTAATTATAGTATAATACCTTCAACTATACCTCTATTTTTAACTTAGTCATGCAAGTATTATCAATCTTGCACCACCACCCCTAATAGTATAAAAATGTGAATCAATAGTACCCCGTGAATAGTAACTCGTGAATTGTAACTCGTGAATAGTACTCCGACACGAAAAGTGCTCCGAATACCCGAGTGAACAATATAACCTCCAGACATCAATTATCATCAAAATAAATGTCAATTTCCACTAACACTAATAATCCCAATACAATGGAACAATCAATTTCATCTTTAATCAACACAACTTATTCATCATTAATATTATAACTCACAATATTTAACACCCGGTCGTTCCCGGGAAGAGGGGCTTTTCGATAAGGATTTCTCCTTATTTGCGCGCGTATGATTAGGTGACCAAACTTCCTCGATGATGAACTTAGACATTGTCGATATTGCAAATAATAATATGAATAACTTTGTCGTCTCAATTATTGATTTAATAATAATAAATATTATGCGACGGATAATCTTGTGATAATAATTTAATCAATAATATAGAGAGATATGATGTAACAATTACTATAGCAATAATTGAGTATAAGCTGAATAACTTTACGTAAGCATCAATAATCAATACTTAGGTGTACTACTTAACGACCACAGCGTATTCTTTTTTTACTACTAGGGTAGTTCAACGGTTTTAACGGTAACACTTTCGTAGTTATTTTTATAAAAGATAATTCGTCATTTTCTAACTACGACAATACTTAGTTGTGGGGTCCACCAATGATTGTGTCGTCGTAAATACGGAAATTTCCAAACAAAAAAAATATTCCCCGACCAAACGAATATTTTATAACAACTTGCATACTTTGCAAAATTTATAAATACTACCCACAACTATAACATTATATCAAATTCACTCCATAATATAAAAAATAAAAAATTATTTCGGGAAAATTAAATATTTATTCATAAAATCTGGGGTCTCATACCTTACCTCAAAAGAACAGTACTTCTAGCTGAAATATCAGGTATAAAACTGAAGGAAACTTACACTGAATAGCAACTCACAAAATATCTAAATACTCACAAAATACGCTCGATAATATAGACAGTGAAAGCTTATGATTATGGTGTGATTTTTAATTCTAACTAAGCACCCTATTTATAGGAAAATGCTTAGAACGCCATAGCAGACTAACCTGCTACCTATTGATTTTACCTGCTACTATTCACGCTCACCACTTTTGAAATAAAATTTCAGCACATTTCTCACCATCCAAAAGTGGAGCCCACCATATTTTTAATAAAAATATTTATTTCCGAAACTTCAATAATTCATAATAAATAGCTCTTTTATCAGAAAAATTTCAATCTCATGTTTATTCCATAGGAAATTTAATTCTCTACAACTTTGTAGAAGAAAGCTTTTCCAAATTCCAAACAGAAAATGTTCGAAATCCACATACGGATGATTGTTAATATCTTCATTTCGATAAAATACTGATAAAACACCTCAACCTTAATTTTTTCATTTATAACCACAATAAATATATCCATTATTTATATCTACATAAAATAAATATTTCTTTATTATAAAAATCAATAATTAATTATTCACAAATAATATTACAGAATCACAATAATGACAACCAGATCGTTCCCAAGAAAGAGGGGGCTTTTCGATAAGGATTTCTCCTTACTGTCGCGCAATTAGGTGACCAAACCTCTTTCCTAGATAGAACTTCCTTAGACATTGCCAATAATGCTATCTAATAATATTATTCAAATAATATGAATTATTGATCTGATAATGGGAAATATTGTGCTGTGACAATTATTGAAACAACAATAATATAAAATATCAACGTAGCAATTATTGAATCAATAAAATAAAATATTGAACAATAATTATTGAGTAGTGTCTTCTTACGTAAGAATCAATAATTCAAAATCTTGCAATAATAATCTGGTGTCTTCTTTTGCAACCACGCCAGATATTCTTGTATTTTAACCACCAAGTATTCCAACAGTGTTAATGGTAACAACTACGCCGTTATTTGCAAAAACTCAAACTTGTCATTTTCTTCATCCGACCATTTTTCGTTGTGGGGCCCACAAATGGTTGCGCCGTCGTACGAATATTCCCCGACAACAAGAATATTTCACGACCAAACGAATAATCCCCGAAAATAATGAATATTTTATAACCACTTGTTTATTTTGCAAAATTTGCACATTTCACCCATAACCAAAGTATTATATCAAATTAACACCTTATTATTTCAAGATAATGAATAGAGAAAATTCAATTTTATTTATTAAAAAGATGGAGAATTTCGTCCTTGAAATTGAGGTACGTACCTGGTGTTTCAAAAAGGTGAGGATACCTTGCTTCTTTTCTGATTCTAACTCCTAGGTCATTTTTTCAATAGCATGGTTTCTCCACAAAACCTTAACTTGTGGTATAACCTTGGTGCGTAGGACATGCTCTTTCATATCCAAGATCTTAATAGGTACCTCCTCGTACGTTAAATCTTCAGCTATCTCGTCTGTTTCTAACTCAATAATGTGGTTCGGGTCTTTCCCATATTTACGAAGCATAGATATGTGGAAAATATTATGAACACAAGACATGCTTGGAGGTAATGCGAGTCTATAGGGCACATTTCCTATTCGGTTAAGAATCTCAAATGGACCAACAAATCGTGGATTGAGCTTTCCTCTCTTCCCAAATCTTGTAACTCCCTTCCATGGAGAAATACGTAACAATACATGATCCCCAATATTAAATTTCACGTCCTTTCGATGAAGATCCGCATAACTCTTTTGTCGATCCTGTGTCATTTGTATACGTTGTCGAATCGTTTGAATCTTTTCTGTAGTTATGTGATAAGTGGATTTAATATACACGAATCGATGTTCATTTCAAGTTTAAATTCGTAGTTATCTTCTTGTTTTGCGTTCGTTTTCACTCGTTTCATGTTCTTTTATGTATAGGGTGGTCTTGGAGGCAAGTGGTGAAGAAAGGCGGTCTTTTGGAGCAAAAGTGGAAAAATACATGCAATGGAAAAAATTCTTTAGCAGTGGGCATGCCTTGTATGAGGCTATATTGCCTTATACCCCCCCGAAGGCGAGGGGTGCTTGGTCTCTTGATCTCCTGCTTCTTGATTGAACTTTCTTTGGGAGATGGTTTTTGGGACTTTTGTGATGCGCATGGACTCTAATAAGGAGGGACTTCGGCCAGAACAAAGGGAGAGATATATATTACGTTGCAAACAACAAATCAAGCATCACGATAAGCATAATATAAAGATTAATTCTAGGATTTGAGTACAAGCTTTGGAGGAGTAATTTGAAGAGATTTTCGTGATGATTGCAATTCTAGGCTACGTGAAGGGTGTTCATCATTATTCTTCTCTTTAGTCTTTTATTTGTAATTGCAAGGATGTTTTCGTTAGATTATTCAGTTTTTACTTCATTCGTTATGAACTAATTTTCTTATTAGGCTTGTGATGGATCCTTGGGTGAAACGATGATTTCTTAACTTTGATATCCAGTTCAATAAAATATTTTCAGTTTATCTATATTAATTTGAGCGTGAATTTATGAATTGTTTGATCAACAATTCCTTGTGGATTTGAATGGAATCGAGAGAGGATATTCAAATCTAGACTTAGTTAATATAGTATGTGTCATGAATTTTGTGAATATCAGATTCTTGATTATTGTTAAGGTAGAGATATGTTTGACATCACATGTAATCGGATAGAGAACTTAAGCTTAAACCTTCTTTAATTTTAGTTCACATAGAGATATAGTGAGTTGGTTGATTTAGGTGTTTAACTTGTTTCTATCTTAATTGTGGATTTAAGTTAATATGGTATTAGTGCATCGAGAGGTGGCTAGTACTGCATTCGTGTTCTTGATTAATAAACTGGGATATTGAATTAAGTTGGAATAAAGGGTTAAAAATCAGAGTGAATCTTAGGGTGAAATCATAAGTCTAATTCTCCATTAACTGTTTGAAATTCTGGATTTTGATATTCGTGATAGTTTTTTTTATTTATTAATTTAGTTTCTATAATTTTAAACCATTGAATTGAATAGTTTAATAGAATTAGGATTAATAAAAAATTGATAATTATGAAGTTAAATTTCTTGTTAATTTGTCTTCGTGGGAACGATACTTTATTCACTACTATATTACTTGTTGACCACGTATACTCGCGTGTTGTGCGTAACTAGATTTTACCCAACAAGTTTTTGGCGCCGTTGCCGGGGATAATTTAGCCTAGATTTTAATATTTTTTACAATATCAGTTTAATTAGTCTAGTTTTACTTAAACATTTTTCTTTTTGTTTTTGTTCTCCGTATTTCAGGTTTTTGACATTGGTTTATGCAAACACGATCCAAAAATCGGACTTGCTTCCTTTTGAGGGCGACATTGAAAGAAAATTTGAGAGGTTAAGTAAGTGGATCAAGGAAACAAAGAGCGAATTGAAAACTACGATAAGGAAGAAAGCAATGGGCTGAAGAAGACCGAGAAGCGTTGAGCGATTTTACAACACCTAAGGTGGTGATCTGCGATCGAGCATCACTAGGAACTGCAATAGCTGCGAATACTTTTGAAATCAAGCTGTGACCATTCGGATGATGCGAAATTGATTCGGTTTGGGGAATGGCAAATGACGATCCGAACGAGCATTTAATCAGTTTTCTGGAAATGTGCGACACGTTCAAGTACAATGGGGTGTCAGATGAGGAAGTGAGACTTCGCTTGTTCCCGTTAACTTTACGGGACAAGGCAAAGAGTTGGTTACATTCTCTGCCACCAGGGTCGATAACTACGTGGGAAGACTTGGCTCTAAAATTTCTTGCCAAATTTTTCCCACCGGCGAAAACTAATAAAATGAGGAATGACATAACGATGTTTGAGCAGCAAAATGGGGAGTCGCTATATGAGGCATGGGAGAGGTACAATGAATTACTTAGAAAGTGCCCACATCATGGATTACCCAAGTGGCTACAAATGAACACCTTTTATAAAGGACTACATGGGAATGTTAGAACCAGTATTGACGCAGCGTTGAGCAGAGCATTCATGGCTAAGAGTTACGAGGAAGCCTATAATTCGATTGAAACCATGGCGGCAAATAACTACCAATGTCCCACATCAAGAATGACACAGGCAAAGGCGGCTGGGATTTTAGAAGTAGATGGGGTGACAACTATACAAGCACAGATTTCTGCGATGTCCAAGAAGTTGGATGCTATGACAGGGGCTCAAGTACAACAGGTTGCGGTAGTATGCGAATTGTGTGCGGGTGATCATCCTACTGATCGGTCTGCAATTAATCCAAACATCCGTCCGATTCATAGGTAACTATAACGAAAATTAGCGAGAATACATACCAAAACACCTACAACCAGGGGAATAGGAACCACCCAAACTTCTCATGGAACAATAACTAGCAAAATCAAGCTCCACGACCATCATATCCCCCAGGTTTTTAGAGTCACCAACAACCGGTTCAACATCAGGAAAGGAAATCAGATTTTAAGGAAATGGCGTCAAAGTACATAACTGGCAATGAGGCATCAATGAAAAATCAAGCAATGATATTGAAAAATCAAGAGATGGCTATCAAGAATTTAGAAAATCAGATAGGACAGATGGCGTTAGCATTGAATAATAGACCACAAGGAACGTTACCAAGCGACATTGAGAAAAATCCGAAGGGTAGTCATGAGCAATGTCTAGCAGTTATGTTGAGAAGTGGAAAACATCTCGGGGGTAATAATGAAGAAAATCCAGCGACACCGGAGGAAAAAGTTGAGGACAATAACGTGGTTTAAGGTAACAAGGGTGAGGATAAGCAATGTGAGGACATAAAAATAAACAGTAAGCTAATTGTTTATCCTCCACCACCATTTCAGCAGAGGGTTCAAAAACAGAAATCAGATAAGCAGTTCGCGAAGTTTTTAGAAGTGTTCAAGAAACTGCAGATTAAGATCCCATTCGCAGAGGCCCTAGAGCAAATGCCGAGTTATGCGAAGTTCATGAAAGAAATTTTGTCGAGGAAAAAGAAATGGGAAGAATTTGAAACAGTGGCACTAATGAGAGAGGAGTGTAGTGCGATTATTACAATGAAAACCACCAAAACTTAAAGACCCGGGGAGCTTTACTATCCCATGCACAATCAGGAAAATGTCGTTTAACAAATGTTTATGTGATTTGGGGGCAAGTGTGAACCTTATGCCATTATCAAGATATATACGAAATTGGGTTTGCCGCTTTGCAAAGCCTACGAATATTTTATTGCAGTTGGCAGATAGGTCAGTCACATATCCGAGAGGTATAGTAGAGGACATTCTGGTCAAAGTGGATAAGTTTATATTCCCTGCGAACTTTATCATTCTGGTCTTCGAGGAGGATAAGAACATCCCGATTATCCTCGGGAGATCTTTCTTGGCCACGGGAAGGACACTCATAGACGTGCAAAAAAGGAGAACTTACTATGAGAGTCCAAGATCAAGAAATCAAATTTAATGTGTTCAAGGCCATGAAATTCCCTACGGATGAGGAAGAATGTTTTTTGATGGATTTAATTGAGCAAATCATTAGTGAAGATATGAGTAAGAGTTTGGTCAACGATCCGTTAGAAACAACCTTATTGGGGGATGAAGAAAATGACGACCCGAAATTTGTGGATTACTTACAGATGTTAGGCTCATTGCCATGAGTTAGCCGTTTCAGAGCACCGTTTGAACCTTTACACACTGAGGAGATAGCTGTAGAAAAACTTAAAACGTCATTGGAGGAGCCACCAATATTGGAACTTAAACCACTCCCTAAACATCTTAGGTATGCGTACTTAGGCAATTCAAATTCTTTACCTATAATTATTTTTGATGCACTTAACGAATTGCAAGAAGAAAAGTTGATGAGGGTGCTTAGGGAACACAAATCAGCGATTGGTTGGACGATTGCGGATATAAAGGGAATTAGCCCGTCATTTTGCATGCACAAGATTCTGATGGAAAATTATGCAAGGCCGTCGGTGGAGCATCAACGTCGACTTAACCCTATTATGAAGGAAGTGGTAAAGAAGGAAATTCTGAAATTATTGGATGCCGGTATCATATATCCGATTTTCGACAGTAAGTGGGTTAGTCTGGTTCATTGTGAGCCGAAAAAGGGGGGAATGAATGTGGTATAGAATGAGGATAACGAGTTAATTCCAACAAGAATAGTGACAGGTTGGAGGGTGTGCATCGATTATAGGAGGTTGAATAAGGCAACCTGAAAAGATCACTTCCCGCTACCCTTTATCGATCAAATGTTAGACAGATTAGCGGGACATGAGTACTACTGTTTATTGGATGGATACTCGGGTTATAACCAGATCGCCATCGCTCCTGAGGATCAAGAAAAGACAACATTTACATGCCCTTACGGCACATTTGCATTCAGGAGGATGTCATTCGGGTTATGCAATGCACCTGCAACTTTCCAACGGTGTATGATGGCCATTTTTTCAGATATGGTGGAGAAAAATGTTGAAGTCTTCATGGACGATTTTTGGTCTACTGGAGACAACTTTGATACTTACTAGGGAATCTGGTCATGGTATTGCAATGATGTAAGGATACAAACCTCATACTCAATTGGGAAAAATGCCACTTCATGGTTGAAGAAGGCATAATTTTGGGCCATAAGGTGTCGGCTCAAGGTTGGAGGTGAGACAAAGCAATTTGGAAAAATTGAAAGCGCCTCCACAAGAGATCGGTTAAAGGGTATTAGAAGTTTTACGGGGCATCTTTGGGTTCTACAAGAGGTTCATAAAGATTTCTCTAAGATTGCAAAACCTCTATGCAGTCTTTTAGAGAAGGATGCTACTTTCAGTTTTATTGTGGAATGCAAGTCAGCGTTTGAATTATTGAAGAAGAAATTAACCACAACCCCCGTGATAGTCGCACCGAATTGGAATATGTCATTCGAGCTAATGTGTGATGCGAGCGACTATGCAGTTGGGGCAATTTTGGGCCAAAGACGAGACAAGGTGTTTCACGCCATATACTATGCAAGCAAAACACTCACAGAGACTCAAATGAATTATACAACCACGGAAAAGGAATTGCTTGCAGTGGTGTACGCGTTTGACAAATTTTGAGCATACTTGATCGGGACTAAGGTGATAGTCTACACGGACCATTCGGCAATTTGGTACTTAATAGCTAAAAAAGATGCTAAGCCACGCCTAACCCGATGGATTCTCCTACTTCAAGTGTTTGATTTGGAAATAAAAGATAGGAAGGGTACGGAGAATCAAGTTGCCGACCAATTATCAAGGCTGGAAAATCGGGATAAAAAGGAAGAAGATAGATGTGCAATCAACGAGTCATTCCTGGATGAGCAACTATTTGGGTTAAATGCAGAATTTCTATGGTATGCGGATTTCGCGAATTATCTGGTGAGTAACATGCTTCCCCCTGATCTTACATGACAACAAAAAAAGAAGTTTCTTCACGACGTCAAGTGGTACATGTGGGATGAGCCTTATGTATTCAAATAGTGCGCCGACAAGATGATTAGAAGTTTTATTCCCTACAGTGAAGTGCACAACATACTGCAGGAATGCCACTCATCGACATATGGGGGACATTATGGGAGTGAGCGCACGGTAGTAAAAGTGCTTCAAGCCAGGTTTTATTGGCCAACATTGTTCAAAGACGCCCACCAATTTATGAAAACATGTGATAGATGTCAAAGGGTGGGGAACATCTCTAAACAGAATGAGATGCCCCTACAAACAATTCTTGAAGTGGAAATCTTTGATGTATGGGGCATCGATTTCATGGGGCCATTCCCTTCGTCTTTGAACAATCAGTATATTCTACTCGCGGTGGATTACGTTTCGAAGTGGGTTGAAGCTGCAGCACTACCATCCAACGATGCCAAGGTGGTCCTTAAATTCTTACAGAAAAACATTTTCACGAGGTTTGCACGCTTGAGAGCAATAATCGATGATGTGAAGGTAGTACTTACGCAATAAGTTTTTTGACTCTTTTGGCTAAGTATGGGGTTAACCACAAGGTGGCTCGATGTATCACCCTCAAACAAGTGGACATCTTTGAGGTATCAAACAGAGAAGTTAAGAAGATATTGGAAAAAGTCGTAAATCCGAGTCAAAAAGATTGGTCACTTCGGTTGGATGATGCATTATGGGTTTACCGAACTGCATACAAAACACCAATCGGGATGTCACCATATCAACTCTTGTACGGGAAAATATATCACTTACCAGTGGAGCTACATCACAAGGCCTACTGGGCAATTTAGAAATTGAACTTTAATCAAGCCGCTGTAGGAGAAAAGAGGCTACTCCAACTAAATGTGCTTGATGAATTCCGACTTCATGCATACGAGAACGCCAAATTATACAAAGAAAAGGTAAAAAGATGGCACGACCAGAAAATTGTGCATCGAACATTTGAGCCGAGTCAATCAGTCCTCTTGTTCAACTCACGGCTACGATTGTTCCCAGGAAAGCTTAAGTCGAGATGGTCGGGACCATTCACTATAAAGCGGGTATTTCCTCATGGCGCCGTTGAACTCTACAGTCGTAATCCATTAGAGACGTTCAAGATCAATGATCAACGGATAAAGCATTACTGGAGTGGCGATTCAAACTGGGATGTCATCAACATTACCCTCGCCGATACACAGTGAAACAGGGAGTAGTCAGGCTGAACGACTTAAAATTAAGCGCTAATTGGGAGGTAACCCAATATTTTATTATTTGTTCATAATTTCATTTATAATTGTTAGAATATAGTTTTTATTAAGTATTAGGTAGGTATTATAGAGTAAAAGTTTTGTTCAAACTCTCAATCATACTCCAAGTCATCAATAATCTAACATCTTGCATGTTTATGGTTGCAGGAGGAGTCAAAACTGAGTAAGAGCAACAATGGGCATGAAAAGAAGGAAAATAGGATAATTTTGATCTGCACTATTGGAAGCCAAAAATCTGAAGTCGATGAGCATGCCCGTAGGAAATGGCTGAAATGGTTTTACACCCTGAGTGAGGTGGGGTCCTTGATTCTGGCGCATATCGTTCAAAGATCTACACCTGACCGCTTTCTTATTTCCCCACTACACGTTTTTTTTGTTTATCTTATTCTCCCTCACCCAAACCACCCAGCCTCCATTACAATACCACCTAGCCCAGTCCTTCTACCCACGAATACACTAGACCTCCACCCTCTCACCCCATTACCAAACACAAACTACCCCACTCCATCAATTACACCAATTCCTCTACTCTAAACCACCTCTATATAAACCCTACCATATACCTCCCATATTTATCTCCAAAAATATGAATTCATCAAGAAATTGGGGTACTGATAGAGAAATTGAGTGTATGTCACCTTTCTATTGGTTCTTCATCTCCTCTCACCGGAATTACCATAGAAAACACCAAGTTTGAGGGGAAGAAAGGACTGTGCACACCACGTGTTTGACAGTTTGGGTAAACCAAGTTTGGGTGGTATTAGTGTGTCTACAACAATCAATGGCTTCTCAACCTACTCCGAAACACCAACAGGGAGAGAGTTCAACGCCAACTGCACCACCCCATACATTCGACCGCCAAAAATTTAAAAGTGTTACCGCCGCCGACCGGTACGATTATATGGTTACCAAGGCTCTTACACCGGAGCGGGGGTTGGCTCCCGATGCCCATGACGGTGAGATGATGTAACAAATTTATCAGCAAGGGTGGGTCAAATTCACGGAGGAGCCCAAGCCCGCCGCTATGAATATCGTCAAGGAATTCTATGCGAACGCCGAGGATAAGGCACCGTTCAATGCCTTTGTGCGGGGTCGCACGGTCCCGTTCAGTGCTGATGCAATCAATACATACTTTTAGTTGAGGGTGCCTTGCCAGTGTTAGTACGCCCATATGAGGGATTTCGACTCTGACTTTGAGGAGGTTATCAAAAACATAACCAAGCCGGGTACAACATGGATAAAGGGCCGGAAGGGCGGCACGGTGTTTCACAGCAAAGACCTCAGTCGGTACGAGAAAATCTGGTATGCCTTCCTATGTGCCAAATTGCTTCCGTCCACGCACACCTCGGACGTGACCAAGGAGAAGGCACTCCTCCTTTACGCCATCGTGCAAGACTTTATCATAGACATCGGGGCCATTATCTGTTTTTCTATTCGACGATGTCTAAGGGGCAAATTTTCAGGCGGCTTACCACACCCATCGCTCATTTGTGGGTTGTGTCGTCAAGCCGGAGTGAGATGGTCCAATGATGAGCCCACGCAGATGCCGCTGCAGCTACTAGACAACAGGATGATAGCGCGGTATTCAGTGTGGCCCGACGGTGAATCGCATCCTAGAGGTTTAGGATTTGTTTTTCCATCAGCTTCGGAGGACGAAGCTGAAGCAGAAGATACCTCTGAGGATGAGGATAAAGCTATAGGAGATCAAGGAACCGAGCAGGTACCACAGACCGAGGCAATATCCAGTCCTCAATTCTATGAGTTCTAAAATCGGGTGACTGCGCACAACAAGGCAGCACGTCGGGAAATGCGGCGATTGGCAATGCGACAGGATCACATGTTTGATGCTATGAACGCATCTTTCGCCTCACTCAACATAACCCTTCAAAGTTTCAACCCAACGGCTCAATTTCCATATCAGCAACCAGGACCACTGCTGACATTTCCACCTAGTGATTCCGATGAAGAAGAGCAGCAACCACCTCCCCTGACTTAGGCGATTGCAGGGAAGTCCTCATGCACTTAATTTTTATTTTTATCCAATGAGGGCATTGCGTTACTTAAGTTTGGAGGATTTGCTATTCTTGTTTGCATGCATATGTTATTTTTGTTTGCATTGTAGTCTAGGTTTGCATTCTAGTTTGCATAATAGCTTAGGTTTTTGCATTGTAGTCTAGGTTATTATTTTTGATATTGCATTTCTGTTATTATCATATTCAATCTAAAAAAAAGGAAAAAAAAATTAGTTAAATATTATGTTTGCATATGTCCAATAGTACTGCAGTTTATGTTATTTGTGGGCCAATGATGAGATTGTGAACAAGTTAACCAATACATCATTGATTATTAGAACCGTGATATAATTTCTATTATGAATCGAATCTTGCACTTGTTTGAAACTATTATAAAAAGGTTAGCACGTTAATAACATCTTTGTCAATCGGTCAATTCCAATTGATACATAAATAGTTTCTAAAGGATAATGCTAGGGTAAATGAGAAAACGACAAGGATATGCAGTAAAGGCTAAAATTAGGCAAGAACCTAAGTTTGGGGGAGTATATGTGGGGTACATAAGCTTAAAAAAACAAAGAGAAAAAGAAGAAACAAAAAAAATATTAAAAAAAAGAAAAGGGTATACATTGTGACTAGTCTTGTTTCGGGGCCTTTGTTACTTGAGCAAGTACGCCCGAGGGGATTGTCTTTACACCTAGCACCCTAAGGTCTTTAATGGTCTGGGAGTCGTTGGTCGAAAACTCGTTAAGGGGTAGCACTGTTAGCCTAATGGGATGAGACATTGCATAGTCACTTATGTATATAAAACAAAAACAATAAAACGAGAAAAGAGCAAAAAGCCCCCGTGGGAAAAAATGAAATAAAAGAAGTATCAGTACCCTGCATAAACCCTTGAATTTGGTATTGAATAGTTTTAGTTTTAGTTGGAATATGCCTATTTTTGACATTTTTAAGTTTGCACTGCATGATTCCTTCTAAGAAATTACTTATGTATTGAATTGGACTCCGTATCAGTTTTCATAGATGTTAAACACACACGTACACTATATCAGTGATAATTGTTCAAGGTTTGAGAATTAATATGAAACCGTGGATTGGTTCTGGTAATTCATAGTGTAGAGTTGCTAGTTTTCTCTGAGGCCGTTGGGATAATTTAGTTTCTGTGATATTTTTGGATTCTAAGGCATTTAGATTTTACTTATTTCATCTCATTGCATTGCATATCATGTAGTTTATTTTGTGCTTGAGGACTAGCACGATTAAAGTTTGGGGGATTTTGATAAGTGGATTTAATATACACGAATCGATGTTCATTTCAAGTTTAAATTCGTAGTTATCTTCTTGTTTTGCGTTCGTCTTCACTCGTTTCATGTTCTTTTATGTATAGGGTGGTCTGGAGGCAAGTGATGAAGAAAGACGGTCTTTTGGAGCAAAAGTGGAAAAATGCATGATATGAAAAAAATTCTTTAGCGGTAGGCGGTACAAATGGGTTCCTAATCTGCCGATCAACGATTGAACTTTCTTGTCGAGATGGTTTTGGGACTTTTGTAATGCGCATGGACTCTAATAAGGAGGGACTTCGGCCAGAACAAAGGGAGAAATATATATTACGTTGTAAACAACAAATCAAGCATCAAGAGAAGCATAATATAGAGATTAATTCCAGGATTTGAGTGCAAGCTTTGGAGGAGTAATTTGAAGAGATTTTCGTGACGATTGCAATTCTAGGCTACATGAAGGGTGTTCATCATTATTCTTCTCATTAGTCTTTTATTTGTAATTGCAAGGATGTTTTCGTTAGATTATTCAGTTTTTACTTCATTCGTTATGAACTAATTTGCTTATTAGGCTTGTGATGGATCCTTGGGTGAAACGATAATTTCTTAACTTTGATTTCCAGTTCAATAAAATATTTTCATTTTATCTATGTTAATTTGAGCATGAATTTATGAATTGCTTGATCAACAATTTCTTGTGGATTTGAATGGAATCGAAAGAGGATATTCAAATCTAGACATTCAAATCTAGACTTAGTTAATATAGTATGTGTCATGAATTTTGTGAATAACAGATTCTTGATTATTGTTAAGGTAGAGATATGCTTGACATCGCATATAATCTGATAGAGAACTTAAGCCTAAACCTTCTTTAATTTTAGTTCACATAGAGATATAGTGAGTTGGTTGATTTAGGTGTTTAACTTGTTTCTATCTTAATTGTGGATTTAAGTTAATATGGTATTAGTGCATCGAGAGGTGGCTAGTACTACATTCGTGTTCTTGATTAATAAACTGGGATATTGAATTGAGTTGGAATAAAGGGTTGAAAATTAGAGTGAAGCTTAGGGTGAAATCATAAGTCTACTTCTCCATTAACTGTTTAAAATTCTGGATTTTGATATTTGTGATTGTTTCGTGATAGTTTTTTTATTTATTAATTTAGTTTCTATAATTTAAACCATTGAATTAAATAGTTTAATAGAATTAGGATTAATAAAAAATTGATAATTGTGAAATTAAATTTCTTGTTAATTTGTCTTCGTGGGAACGATACTTTATTCACTACTATATTACTTGTTGACCACGTATACTTGCGTGTTGTGCGTAACTAAATTTTATCCAACATTATGCGTACCAATTCTGGTCCCAACAATGTTTGCTTCACCCACCTCGTCCCAGCATACTGGAGAATGACATTTTCTTCCATACAATGCTTCAAATGGAGTCATGCTTATACTTGCCTGATAACTGTTGTTGTAGGAGAATTCCACCAATGGCAAGTACTTATCCCAACTCCCTTTGAAATCTAGGACACAGAGTCTTAATAGATCTTCAAGAGTTTGAATAGTCCTTTCTGATTGCCCATTCGTTTGAGGATGGTATGCCGAAGCCCAGAATAAATAAATTGTGCTTCATAGCTTCAGAAGCAAACCCAAAATCGTGAAGTGAATCTTGGGTCACGATCCGAAACTATGGATACTGGTATTCCATGCAATCTCAAAATCTCAGTCACGTACATACGAGCAAGACGTTTAAAGGAATAAGTCTCCCCTATCGGCAAGAAATGAGCAGACTTGGTTAATCTATCAACAATGACCCAAATCACATCTATTCCTTGAGAAACCTTGGGAAGACCCGTAACGAAATTCATAGTAATGTGTTTCCACTTCCATTTCAGAATCTCAAGTGGTTGCAATGGACCCTTTGGCACTTGATGCTCCGCCTTTACACATTGACAAGTTAAACACCTGGATATAAACTCTGTGATCTCTCTCTTCATATTGCTTCACCAAAATGTATGTCGAAGATCGTGATACATTTTGGTACTCCCAAGATGGATTGAAAACGGTGTGTTATGTGCCTCCATCAAGATTCTATGCTTCAAGTTAGAATCGTTAGGAACACAAAGTTTGGAGTTGACTCGAAGTATTCCATCTTCATCGATTCTTGCTTCTGGAATAACATCTTCTTGCACTTTCTTCTTCATACGCATCAGCTCCATGTCCGTAGCTTGAGCAGCTTTAACTTTATCGATTAAAGTCGGTTCTACTCGTATGTTTGATATCATCACGTGGGTACTTGGAGCCTTTACCTCTATCTCCATCCTTTGCAAGTCATACAAGATGGGCATTTGTGTTAAAAACATCGCACTCGTACCAGCATATTGATAAGTGCATATTATTCATTTATTTTGATTCTTTTATATTTAGTTTTATTCCATGTTTCATGTGTATATGAGCTTATTAATGTGTTTAATGATCTCAGGAAGAATTAGAGCTGAAATGAGGAAAAAGGGAAAATTACAGGATTTTTAGCATTAAGTTGAATGCATGGTCTTGGCTTGGGATTTGGATTTTATTGTAGAGCTCTTCTATAGCTTTTCGGAACATCTTGAACCGTCTCAATCGGAGTTCATATGAAAAAGTTATGATCTTTTTACCAAACGGAAGTTGAACCTAAAAGTTTGGATGTTACAATTTGCATAGCAGTCACTTGGAGCCTGATTTTGACCATGATCCAACTAGAATCTATCAAATCGCAAAGAATGAAGGTTGTAGACCTCGTTGATATCTTCGTTTGGATAGGTAGCAGACCCCGTAACTCCTCTCGGATCAAAAGTTATGCTTGTTTTACCAAAGGACGTCGCAGTATGAAATGAAAATTCGCCCTAGCGAATTTGAGCGGGAAAATTGGAAAATCTTGGATTTTTGGAAAGTTTCTAAAAGCAAATTTTGGCAGACTTTTACATGGAATTGGATTGATATTTCTATTAGCTTTAGGATTTCTTTTAGACTAAGTTTTATTTCCAAATTGAATTATATTTCTTTATGGAAACTATTTATGATTTGTAATTCCTTTTAGGATTTGAATTTCTACTTCCTATAGGATTTAGGACTTTGTCTAGCACTATAAATAGAGGATGCTAGTCTGGATTTTATTCATTCAATCATCTAATACATTCTCTCATCTACAACATTGGAGGATTGAAGACATGAACTAAGTTCTTTTTATCCAGTTCTAAGGGATGTTGAACCTTATTTATAATTAATGGTTAATTGAGTATTCATTATTTATTCCTTCTCACATGAAATTCATTCTTGATAATCTTATTTAATTTATGAATGCTATTTGGCTTAACTAATTTGATTTCTGCAGGATTGAGTTGGTTAACGAATATCATATGCTAGATCAAGGAATAATATTACATGTAATTGATATTGTTCCTAATCATAAGTAGTAATTAGTAATACATGATTGTGGACAAGCTTTTGAGTATTGCTATGATTATCAGAAGACAAGTTAAACAATCCGAGCTTATGTGTTTGTTGCTTGGAATAGTCTAATTCCCTAGTTCTTAATGCTGCTATTATATTAAATCTAGAGAGCTTATTCTAGGTTATATAATTGTTAGAATCTTGTGAAGAGCTTGTTTTATTGAGTGACAATCTAAGGGGAGTTTCGGGTAGCAGAGCTTGTTGTTACCTAGGGCTATTAGTTTCATTGAAGGGTAAATAATGTTACACTTTATTAATCTATTGTTATAAAAAGGTAATACTAAACTGAAGAACTGAAGCTTTTTATTTAATGTTTATTCTTATTAGTTTATTCTTGTTAATTTAATTAATTAATTCAAAATTCCATTTTCATTAGAAATCTTAGAATAAATATAGAAAAAATCACTCTCTATGGGATTGATCATTGCTTACTACTGTGCTAATTGTTTAAATTTGTAAAGTAAAAGTGAGGTTAATTTAGGAATGTAAACGACAGCTCCCACATATGATCTTCTACTCAATGCGTCAGCTACCCCGTTTATTTTTCCAGGATGTTATTGGATGATATGATCGTAATCTTTCAACAGCTCGAGCCAACGTCGTTGCCGCATGTTGAGTTCTTTTTGGGTGAAGAAATATTTGAGGGTTTTATGATCTATATAGATCTCCACTTTCTCCCCATACAGGTAGTGTCTCCAGATCTTCAACGCGAAAACGACTGCTGCCAACTCCAAATCATGAGTAAGATAATTTCTCTCATATTCTTTGAGTTGTCTCGAGGCATAGGCTATAACTTTCCCATGTTGCATAAGAACACATCCTAACCCTTTGCCTGAAGCATAGCTGTAGATAAAAAATTCATCCGAACCAGATGGCATTGTCAAAACAGGTGTCGAAATGAGTCTCCTCTTGAGCTCTTGGAAACTCTTCTCGCATTCCTTGCTCTATACAAATTTTGTATCTTTCTGAGTCAGCTGAGTTAACGGAGTAGCGATTCGAGAAAACCCTTCCACGAATCTCCGATAGTAACTATTAAGCCCGTAAAGCTACGTCTTGATCACTAACGGTTGCTTCCAACTTTGTATTGCTTCAATCTTGGCAAGCAGCGGATACTCCATGTTTTGACACCACGTGCCCAAGGAATGCTACTTCCCCAAGCCAGAATTCACATTTCTTCAGCTTGGAATATAGCTTATTATCTCGAAGCCTTTAAAGGACCAACTTCAAATGGCGCTCATGATCTTCATGGCTTTTGGAATAGATGAGGATGTCATCAATAAAGACGAAAACGAACTGATCCAAATATTCTTTGAACACACAATTTATCATATCATGAATGAAAGCGGAGGAGCATTAGTCGATCAAAAGACATGACTAAGAATTCATAATGCCCGCATCGAGTTCTCAGGGTCTTTGGAATATCCTCGATTTTAATCTTCAGCTGGTGATATCTAGAACGAAGATTGATCTTTGAAAAGAATTGTGCTCCTTGCAACTGGTCGAACATGTCATTAATGCGAGGTAGCGGATACCTATTCTTGATGGTGACATGGTTCAATTTCCGGTAGTCAATACAAAGTCGCATACACCCGTCTTTCTTCTTTACAAATAAAAACAGGAGCATCGCAAGGAGATGTACTAGGACGAATGAACCCGATGTCCAATAACTCCTATAGTCGGACCTTTAACTCCTGAAGTTCAATAGGAGCCATTCAATATGGGGTTTTAGAAATGGGCTTTGTACCAGGTTCAAGGTCAATAAAGAATTCATTTTCACGTTCTGGGGGTAGACCGGGAAGTTCTTTAGGAAATATGTGAGACCCCAGATTTTATGAATAAATATTTAATTTTCTCGAAATAATTTTTTTAATATTATGGTGTGTGTTATAGTTGTGGGTATTATTTATAAATTTTGAAAAGTATGCAAGTTGTTGTATAATATTCGATTGGTCGGGGAATATTCTTTTTGTGTGGGGAATATCAAATACGGCGGTACAATCATTAGTGGACCCATGACGTAATTATTGTCGGATGGAGAAAACGACAAAAATATTTTTATGAGAATAATGGCGGAAGTTTTACAGTTTAAACTGTTGAACTACTCGGTTGTAAAAGTACAGAAATGCGATGTCTGGCATGGTTGCATAGTAGCACACGGTATTGATTATTGATGTTTACGTGATAAGTCACTCAGTTTTGTTTTATTAGTATTATTAATGTAATAAAATAGCAAAACTTTTTATATAAAATAGAATACTTTTATAAGGTTATTCTATAAATAGAATATATTATATTCTATTATGCATAGTGTATCATAGTGTTTCATATAGTAAAATTTTTTATATAAAATGAATACTTTTATAAAGTTATTCTATAAATAGAATATATTATATTTTATTATGCATATGTTGCATAGTATTCTGCATAGTGTTTTGCATAGTAAAATCTTTATATATAAAAACAAAATACTTTTATAAATTTATTCGTTTTATTAGATTATAAATAAAATATATTATATTTTATTTAAAAGATTTTTCTTTAAATATGGACCGTCAGATTAAAGTAAATCAATCTGGACCTCTCTTGAATTAGTTATTATGCAGTCCATTTTTCTATAAATAGAAGCTCATTCATTCATTATTTTTTACGAATTCACTGAAACTCTAGAGAGAGAAACTATAGAGAGAGTTCTTCTTCTATAATCTTGAGCGTATTTCTTTAGAGTTTAAGAAAGCTTTGAGCGTAGTACAAGTTTTTTTTCGAGTATATCCTCGCCCAACAAGTCAGAATACTCTTCTTTTACGGTAATGGATATTATTTGTTGTACCTGTAAGGGGTATTATTCTTTTCTATTCATGAAGAGAACTTCTATTATTCCATTCTTTATTATTATGTTGGAATAACCTGTCAATGCGAAGTACCGCATACATGGTGAAATTCTTCTATTATTCCATTCTTTATTATTATGTTGGAATAATCACAATCGATCACAATCTGCATACATGGTGAAATTCTTCTATTATTCCATTCTTTATTATTATGTTGGAATAACTTTTGTTTATCAAGTACCGCATACATGGTGAAATTCTTCTATTATTCCATTCTTTATTATTATGTTGGAATAGCTTTGTTTTATCTGGAAGTCCGCATGCATGGTGAAATTCTTCTATTATTCCGTTCTTTATTATTCTCGGAATATATCCAGCGCGTAATTTAATTTCACGACTGGTTCCATTATTTATTTTTTCGTTCTTTATTATTTCGCCGAATAATATCCTATCGTGCGTTTACGCCGGATTCTGATTCAATATTTATTATCTTGTCGAATATCCATACTATGCATTTTACTGTGGGACACGGGTTCCATTATTTATTATTCCGTTAGAATAACACATACATGTGGATTACCACATGCATGGTGAATGATCCTTTGTATTCATTCATTATTAAATTGTGAAAATGATCTGTATACGTGGATTATCGCATGGCGGACGAAAATCCATTTGCAGTTTTATATATTCTATTATACTCAGTTGGTTAAAGCTTTGACTTCTATACTCCATGAAATTAGTGGAATATCCTTGATATTTGCGCTTCATCCAATATTCTTCTGAGCATTCTTAAATTTTACTCTACAAAGAAGTATCATGTTGACAATTTGGACGTTATTGGTTCCTGGATAAATTAATTCTTGAACTTGTTTTATTGAATTATTATGTCATTGTCATCATCCTCATGTTTATATTATATTGAAAGTCATATGTGACCTGTAGTGCATAGATGGACTTGGTATGATTATGACCAGGGATTATTCGGTATAATCATGACCGTAATGTTATAAATGATGTGGTAAAAGTCATCTTTGGCCCGTAGTGCATAGATGGACTTGGTGTGATTATAACCATGGATTATTCGGTATAATCATGACCGTAATGTGATGAATGATGTGGTAAAAATCCTCATTGACCGTAGTGCATTGATGGACAGTTTTTGGTATGATTATGGCTATGGATTCTCTTCGGCCAAGAGTACAAAGATGAATTATTTTATGGCATGATCAGGACCATTGATGAAAACATGATTATCTTTGGCCCGTGGTGAATGGATAATTCGTGGTCGTGATACTAAAGAATATCCTTAGCTTGTAGTGCAAGGATGATTTGATAATGTGGATTATTTATTAAGCTGAGTCTCAGCGATAAAAGTGATGAAAAACCTTTTAAATCATAGAAGATAGTAGATTTTATTCTCTACTTGACTCTTCTAATGGATAGCTTGTTCCGCTGTAGTTAAACTTGATGTTTGTTACATTGTATCAGTTTAACACTGTTTAAGGCTAATGATAATCTATTCTGCATTATCTTAGTCATAATATTTTTTACTGGGTTAGTTGAGCTCACCCTTTCTTTCACTGTTCTCTTCAGGAAATGAGAATATTCTTTGGGACGAGTCGGGGAACGGAGTGATGGACCAGATGATAGTATTAGTAGTCCTCACTATTTTGTTAAATAGTGTGACAATAAATGTATTGAGGACTTATTTTGAGTTTTAATGCTGTCTAGAAGACAATGTTTGTGAGACCCAGTGATTTTATCAATAAAGATTTAAATTTTGTTGAAATAATTTTTTTTAATATTATGGTGTGAATTTAAGATAATATTATAGTTGTGGGTAGTATTTATAAATTTTTGCAAAGTACGCAAGTGGTTATATTATATTCGATTGGTCCTGGGAATATTAGGTTTAGCGTAGAATATTCTGCATAACTACTCAATCATTGGTGGACCCCACAATAGAATTATTGTCGGATTGAGAAAGACAAAAATATTTTATTGAAATAACTACGGAAGTTTTAAAGTAGTTCTTGTTGAACTACTCGGTAGTAAAAATACGATGTCGTGTGGTTGCATACTGCAGTATTGATTATTGATGCTTATGTGAGAAGTCACTCGGTTTGATTCCATTATTGTCGATTAATAATATGAATTATTATAGCGATAATGACGTTTTGTTTTATTCAGTATTATTAACGTAATAAAAGCGAAACATCTTTTTATATAAAATAGAATACTTTATTAAAGTTATTCTATAAATAGAATATATTATATTTTATTATGCATAGTGTTGCATAGTGTTTTGCATAGTGTTTGTATAGTAAAATGTTTTTATATAAATAGAATATATTATATTTTATTTAAAAGATTTTTCTTTAAATATGGACCGTCAGATTAAAGTAAATCAATCTGGACCGTTCATGGATTAGTTACTATGCATTCCATTTTCCTATAAATAGAAGCTCATTCCTTCATTATTTTCTTACGAATTCATTGAAACTCTACAGAGATAAATTATAGAGAGAGGTTTATATAGAGAAAATTATAGAAAGAAGAAGAGTATTCTCGCTACTTCACTACTTCTATATTAGGTTCTTTTACGG
Source organism: Panax quinquefolius (assembly GCA_020205615.1). Lineage (NCBI taxonomy): Eukaryota > Viridiplantae > Streptophyta > Magnoliopsida > Apiales > Araliaceae > Panax > Panax quinquefolius. The sequence continues at coordinate 3,237,183 of CM035164.1, read as the reverse complement.
TAAGGGGTGTTATTCTTTCTTCTTGAAGAGAACTTACATTATTCCATTCATTATTATTACATTGGAATAACTTTCGTAAAAGTGGCATACCCTATACATAACTCCGTGATGTCTGTGGCATACCCTATACTTGGTGAAATCCTTATGTTATTCCATTGCTTATTATTACATTGGAATAACTCAGATACTGTGATTTTACCCTATACTTGGTGACATTCTTCTATTATTCTGTTGGAACATCACATGCATGTGTTTTACAGGACTGGTTCCGATTTTTTATTATTCTGTTGGAACATCCCATGCATGTGTTTTAGGACTGGTTCCGTCTTTATCATTCTGTTGGAATATCCTATCATGTGTTTTACACGGATCCGGTTCCATCTTTATTATTCATTGGAACATCCTTGGCATTGTGTAATTTCACACGACTGGTTCCGTTATTATTATTCTGTTGGAATAACTTTATCATACAAATCCGCATGCATGGTGATTTCTTTTGTTATTCCATTCTTTATTATACCCGGTTGGTTAAAACTTTGACTTTTATACTCCATGAAATTAGTAGAATATCCTTGATATTTGCGTTTCATCCGAAGATCTTTCATGGAAATATTCTTCGATCATTCTTGAATTTTTTACTACTGTAAAACAAGATCATGTTGACAATTTGGACGTTAATAATTCATGGATTAAATAATTCTTGAACTTGTTTTATTGAATTACTATGTCATTGTCATCATCCTCATGTTATATTATGTTATCTTTGGCTTACGTGCATAGATGAACTTAGTATGATTATGACCGGGGATCATTCGGTATAATCATGACTTGATATAAATGATGTGACAAAAAGTCCTCGGTGGCTGTAATGCGTTGATGGATAGTTTTGGTATGATTATGACCGGGGTGATTTGGTATAGTCATGACCATTGATAATTTGATGAAAATCCTTGGACCGTGAATGCTGTGGATGATTAGATGTGGTGGTTTATTTATTGTCGAGTCTCGGTGATAAAAATTGATGAAAACCTTTTAAAACCTAAAAGATAGTAGACTTTATTCTCTACTTGACTCTTTTAATGGATTGCTTATTCACTTGCGATTAAACTGGTTGTCTATTGTATTTTATCGGTTTTTAACATTGTTGAAGGCTAATGATAATTTATTACGCATTATCTTAGTCATAATATTTCTTCTTTGGGCTAGTTGAGCTCACCCTTTTTCTTTCTTTGTTCTCTTCGTGAAATGAGAACATATTTGGGACGAGTCGGGGAACGTAAGTAATGGTCCGAGAGGATAGCATTAGTAGTCCTCACTATTCGTGAAATAGTGTGATAATAGTTGTAATGAGGACTCCTTTTGAGTTTGTATAATATCTAGTGAGACAATATTTGTATTCAAACTCACGAGTTTATGTCGTATTGCATACCTACGGCAGTTAGGTTAGTAAGTTGTATTTGAATTTATGTACCATGTAAGTGGCGACCCAAGATGGGTGACGTATACCTAATTTTGGGGGCGTCACAATGTTTGTATTAAAACTCACAGCTCATGTTGTATAATTAAGTTTGTATTTGAATTTTGTACCATGTATTTGGCGACTCAAGATGGGTGATGTATACCTATTTTGGGGGTGTCACCGTTGGTATCAAAGCTTAGGGATATGATCCTTGGCTGAGATGTGAGACAAGAACTAGGAGGGGAGAGATAGGGAATTCCTTCGCTAGTATGACCTACCTAAGTTTATTTGGTATTTAATTAATTACAATCGTAGTATAGGGATAATATGTGATATGTTAATTAACCCTTGTTTTGTGATAGTGTTTGAAATTGGCATATGAAAATCTTTGAGATAAGCAATGAAGCACATGAGACCAGATTGAGTCACTCAACCAAAAGGTAATGACCAACAACACGATAATAATCATACCGGTGGCAACGGCCATCGGAACAATGATAACCATCGTGGGGGAAATTATCATGCCAAGAATGGTAACCACTTCGGTGGTAATCATGACCAAGATAATAGAAGTGGAAATTTCAAGAAGAGAAGGTCATTTTGATTGATTTTGTCGTATAGTGAAGTTAAGTCCAGCTGGGACGGTGGTACTAAAGGCGGATACGAACAAAACAAAGTCGGTGGTTTCAGGAAGAGCGTTTTTCGTGACTTCTCAAAAAAAAATGAGTGACCCGAACGAAGTTAGCACGGGTTAGTTAATTATAAATTCTTGCGAAGTCTATACCTTATTCGATACCGGTTCTACCTATTCTTTTATCTCTCTTGCTTGCGCTCAACGTTTAAATTTGAATCCAGAGAAATTAGACTTTGACTTATCTGTTGAAACTCCGTTAGGAGAAATCTTTATTACATGTGTTATCCAAGTCTTGGATGAGAGTCACAGTTTTGAATGATATTTCTATTGTTAATAAATTTCCTGACGTTTTCTTGAAGACTTCTTAGCCTACCCTAGAGCATGAAATCGAATTTTGTATTGACCCCAGTACAAAACCCATTTCTTAAACCCTCAAATATTTCTTCAACTAAAACGAACGTGTAATGTGCCAAAGACGTTGACTCGAGCTGTTGAAGATTATGATCGTACCATTCAATACCATCGTAGGAAAAGCGAACATAGTAGTTAACGCGTTGAGTAGCAGATCGTATGCGGTTATAAGTACGAATATACGAACCCACGTGAAGATAACGAATATACGAGTAGAATCGACTTTAATCGATAAAGTTAAAATCGCTCAAACACACACACGGGTGATGAATGTGAAGAAGAAGGTTCAAGAGGGCGTTATTCTAGAAGCAAGAATCGACGAAGAGAGGAAATCTCAACCCTCGATTTAATTAGCCCATTTAAAATCCTCGATCGAGTAGGAACTGTGGCTTATAGACTCGTTTTACCGCCAAGTATGTCGCGTATTCGTAACGTTTTTAACGTATTGATGTTACGTAAATATGTGGACGGCCCGAACCACATTGTTAATTTAGAACCGGACGAGATAACAGAAGATTTAATGTATGAGGAGATACGTGTTAACATCTTGGATAAGAAGGATCGTATTCAACACTCAAATGTTATATCTCAAGAATTAGAATCTGAAATGAAGTCAAGGTATCCTCGCCTCTTCGGCATACCAGGTACGTACGTAAATTTTGAGGGCGAAATTTCATAAGGAGGGGAGATTGTGAGACCCTAGATTTTATGAATAAATATTTAATTTTCTTGAAATAATTTTTATTTTTTATATTATGGAGTGGATTCCTTATTAAATTGTGAAAATGATCTGTATACGTGGATTACCACATGGCGGACGAAAATTCATTTGCAGTTTTATATATTCTATTATACTCAGTTGGTTAAAGCTTTGACTTCTATACTCCATGAAATTAGTGGAATATCCTTGATATTTACGCTTCATTCAATATCTATTCATGGAAATATTTTTCAAAGCATTCTTAAATTTTACTCTACAAAGAAGTATCATGTTGAAAATTTGGACATTATTGGTTCTTGGATAAATTAATTCTTGAACTTGTTTTATTGAATTATTATGTCATTGTCATCATCCTCATGTTTATATTATGTTGAAAGTCATCTGTGGCATGTAGTGCATAGATGGACTTGGTATGATTATGACCAGGGATTATTCGGTATAATCATGACCGTAATGTTATAAATGTTGTGGTAAAAGTCATCTTTGGCCCGTAGTGCATAGATGGACTTGGTGTGATTATGACCAGGGATTATTCGGTATAATCATGACCGTAATGTGATGAATGATGTGGTAAAAATCCTCATTGGCCGTAGTGCATTGATGGACAGTTTTTGGTATGATTATGGCTATGGATTCTCTTCGGCTAAGGGTGCAAAGATGAATTATTTTATGGCATGATCAGAACCGTTGATGAAAACATGATTATCTTTGGCCCGTGGTACATGGATAATTCGTGGTCGTGATATTAAAGAATATCCTTGGCCTGTTGTGCAGGGATGATTTGATGATGTGGATTATTTATTAAGCTGAGTCTCAGCGATAAAAGAGATGAAAAACCTTTTAAATCATAGAAGATAGTAGATTTTATTCTCTACTTGACTCTTCTAATGGATTTCTTGTTCCGCTGCAGTTAAACTTGATGTTTGTTACATTATATCAGTTTAACACTGTTTAAGGCTAATGATAATCTATTCTGCGTTATCTTAGTCATAATATTTCTTACTGGGCTAGTTGAGCTCACCCTTTCTTTCACTGTTCTCTTCAGGAAATGAGAATATAATGGGACGAGCGAGTAAAGTGCGGAGTGATGGACCAGATGATAGTATTAGTAGTCCTCACTATTCTATTAAATAGTGTGACAATAAATGTATTGAGGACTTATTTTGAGTTTTAATGCTGTCTAGAAGACAATGTTTGTATTAAAACTCACAGCTCATGTTGTATAATTAAGTTTGTATTTGAATTTTGTACCGTGTATTTGGCGACTCAAGATGGGTGATGTATACCTATTTTGGGGGCGTCACAAAATACGTCAGGAAATTCACTAACAACAGAAATATTTTTCAAATTTGACGTGTTTTTATTCAAGTCCGTGACATGGGCTAAGAAAGCTTGTCATCCATTTTTTATTAAACGAATAACTTTATGGCTTGATATGACAGTGATTGACTTTAGTGGTTTGGTTGTTTGAATTTGCATAACAGGTTGGTTAGGAATATGAAAACTAACAACCTTACGAAAACAATCAATTTTATCATGATGAGTGGTTAACTAATCAATCCCTAAAATCACATCAAATGCAAGTATTTTCAATGAAATAAGATCGGCAGGTAGTGTGATGGTTCCAACTTGAATCAAGCAAGATTTATAAACAGTAGATGTAATGAAAGTTTCTCCTAACGGAGTCTCAACAGATAAGTCAAGGTCTAATTTCTCCGGAGTCAAGTTCAAACGTTGAGCACAAGCAGGAGAGATAAAAGAATGAGTAGAACCGGTATCTAATGAGGTATAAACTTCGTAAGAGTTTATGATTAGCTTACCCGTGATCACCTGGTTTGGGTTCCTTACGTTTTGGGCAGTCACGACAAACGCCCTTCCCGGAACCACCGACTTTGCTTGTCCGGGACAACCTTTGGACTCACCATCCCCGTTGGACTTGGTTTCGCTACAAGACAATCTCTTGCTATATGACCTTCCTTTCCACAGTTATAACATACCTTGGATTATTTTGGGCAGTTTGGGCTGATGTGTCCCTCTTTCCCGCATTTATATCAAACGATCGGTGATCGTTCTCTTCCCCAAGAAATAATGGATGTTGGTGCTGACGTCTTCACGTTACCATTGTTGTACCTTCACTTTTTGAAATCACCTCCTGAGTCGCTCCTTCTATTATCATAGCCACGATTACCACCAGAGTGGTTACCGCTTTTGTCTGAATGTTTTCCTCCCCGCTGGTTGTCATTGCTTTCAGGTGGATCGCCGCCCATCAGTATGACTGGTTGTGGTCCCTCGGTTGAACATACTCATTATCTCGCCTAATAATTGAGCCTCATTTATAACATCCGAATATAAAGAAAATTTTTGAGAGATAATATATTGTCGAATCTCGGGTTTTAGACCTCTCAGAAACATCTGCGTCATTCGTTCCTCATTCTCTAATAAATGAGGTGCAAACCTGGATAACTCTGCAAACTTAGCCCCGTACTGAGACACAGTCATGTTGTTTTGTTCCAGTCTGATAAACTCTACCTCCTTCATATGACGAATACTTTTAGGAAAGTACTTGTCATTGAACATTTTTTGAAACGTTTGCCAAGACAGGTTGAGTGCGACAGGCTAGGTACGCACTAAATTATATATCTACTTAAACAGAAGCATTTTTGAGCTAAAGCTAAAACTGATATATTTGCTTATTCAAGAAGCACTTTTAACACAAAACATAAAAGATATTTAAACTTTTATAACAGTGCATAATTTACATATTTACTTACACGAAAACATTATTTGATCTAAGCACAAATTAATATCTGCTCACTAAGAAGCATATTTTCTCAAGTATAAAAGTCTTTAAAATTTTATAAATATATTTGCTCTTTAATTGATATCTGCTTATTTAAGAAGCATCCATCTGTACTAAATTGATATCTACTTATTTGAGAAGCATCCATCTGTACTAAATCCTTATCTACTTATTTGAGAAGCAAATTGTTGTAAAATTATTTGTAAAAAGAGAAAAGGTCAGAATTAGTTTATTTTATGTACCTGTGAGAAAGACTAGTAATTCTTCGACCAATACCAGAGTCTTAGAGAGGTCAGCGGGAAGTTGGGTCTCTAGTATACATGGTAGGTGATGAAGAGGTTGTTGTTTCAAGACCAGATCATAGAATAGAACTAAAATCAAAAGAAGTACAACACAACTTAAGGAGAGAGCGGGGAGCTTGTTGTCCAAGATAGATTAGTTGGGAACAGTTGGAAGTTTGTCTATAAAACTTTGTAAAGGCTTCTCCGCCTGTTTAAAGAGTATTTATTACTGATAGTAATAGGATCTCAAGTCCTAGTTAGGAGCTTGAGACTGGACGTAGCAGCATACCCGAGATATATGTTGTGAACCAGACAAATCTTTGTGCATTGTGTGATTGAATTTTTACTGTCTTGTATTAATTTCTAACACTGCAAATTAATTATCCAAAAATTCAAAAAGGTCTTAGATAATTTTTAAATCTGTAATAATCTATTCAACCCCCCTTCTAGATTATTATTGGACTTTCAGCATCCCCCGAACCTTGGTTGACTCGTGTACATATTTGGTTATGTATCTGTTCTTCTTTAGCTCTTGGTGGTTCATGGTGATTCATAGACTGGATCTTTGAATCTTCTCTCTGATCTGCCAATCTTTTGAATGCTATTTCCTTGGCCTTCTCGGCTCTCAGCTTGGCTAACATTCTTAATGGCATTCTCATTGTTGTTGAGTGAAGCCTTTTTCTGTTAAAGCTTTTCTTTTATCTTGCTTCACTTCTACTTTCGTAATCTCACTGCCACTGAGACATATTTTTTTTTTCTTTGTAGAACTCTTAGATTCAACAACTTGTCAAAACCAACAACACTTCTGCATTCAAGCTTCAGTTGTTAAATATCCTTCCAAAAGCTTCCCGTTGGACTATAGTCATTGGAAGCTATTTGAATTGATTCGCAGACCTCGAGTTATTTGTTGCAGACTGCTGATGTGACGTGACAACCCATTTTTACTTTTCTGACACTGCAGTCTAATATTTCACCTACCACATTAGAGATGTCATTTTAATGTGTCAGGCTGGTAGTCACCTTTATTTATTCTTTCTAATTCCTTGATCAGAACATCAAGAGTTGTCCTTCTGCATCGATGCTTTCAATCAACAACATTTGATTGTCAGTCTTTATATTGAGACGTTGCCAAGGCTTCAATACTCAGATGACTGAACTCTACGATTCTGATGCATATGACCTTGAACTTGATCGTAGTTAGTCTGTTGAATATTTCCCGTTGACTGATTGAGAAAACACTACAATTCTGAGAGTGTTATTTGGATTTGCAATGTAGAACCACTCTTCTTTCACTCGTGCAGTGCTTCAACACTTCTGTTTTCTTTGACTTGCATTAGATACTGACAACTTGTTTGAATGCTCTAGCCCTCCTGAACTTCAAGACTCATCTGATTGGTCATGCTCAGCTCCTTTTCTCCTTGTTATCTCTCGTTCACATATCATCATTGGTCTGACACATGCTTAATCTTCTTTGTCTATTCTTTATAGGTTGGCCAGTATCTTTGTATAAATTGCATTAGTTTCTGCTTCTCATCTGGCAAGCACTACGATCATAGTCACACCCAAGATCGTCATCTTTTGTTTATCTTGACAGCTACTGCATTGTTGACTTCCTTTTGTCAGTCATGTTATCTGAAGTCTTCTTACTGTTGCTTGTGGAAGACTTCCTCTGAATGGCTTCACATCTTAATCAGGATGCTGATTGAATTGGTGCTTTGATCTTCTATTTTCTTCCAAGCCATTTGGTGAGTGTTCTCTGGCTTCCTTCAAGAAGATTGCATCTTTACAGTTCTGACCAGAGGCTACATTATTTGGATGCTTTGGAAGTGCTCATGTATTGAGAATCGTGTTATCAATACGAATCTTCATTGGCGTTGTGAGCACTGATAGGCTTTGTCGAAGACTTTATTTTGCATACTATGATCTAGTTTTTTTCTACAGACACTACGACTCTAAGAGAAGATTATACATCAGACTACGATTTCTGCCACTTATATGATCAGTAGACTCCACGACTTCAAGTGTGGTCTACGATTCTTAACTTGGCTAGGCAGGCGCTTGGACCAACTATACGATTCTGAGTGAGGCCCTCCAAGGCAGACTATGATCCTGTAGCAACTTTCTCGATACTCTACAATTCTGCCTTGACTTCTGCAATCCCTCGGCTGGCTCGACAAACTACGATTTTGCCTTGATAGTCTCCAAGTTCCTTGTCTCTTCTGGCAGACTTCGATGACTGGTGCAATGCTCAACGATAAGACAGGCCTATCTATTACATCATTTAAGATCAACTTAACAAGCTTGATCTTTCTATATTTAGTCCTTGTACATCATATTCTTTTGAAGGACTTTACAAAGCTGTTTTATTCATGTAGAATCAACCTAACATATTTGATCACTTCAGTCTAAGTCCTTGTACATATATTCCTATTATTTATTCAAGGACTTTACAGCTTATTTCAATGCAGACATATTTGCATATTCATTCATTAATATCATAATCAAATCTTATATAAATAGGAATATCATTCTCATGCTTATTCCTAACAGAGGACTTTCACCACAATATTTGTCTTTAACATTAAAGGTCATGATTATACCAATATAAAATTCCTGTTCATAATCATATCAATCAACAGTCCATCTATGCACTACGGGTCAAAGATGACTTTCACCACAATATAAGCACGAGGATGATGACAATGATATAAGAAATTAATCAAGTGAGATTAAGGATAAATATTAAAGATTTATAATTCAATTTATCCAAAGTTTAAGAATGTCCAAATTGTCAACATGATAACTAATTTGTGGAGTAAAATTAAAGAATGATATTCATGTATCAAAAATAATTTGGACAGAAAAGAAATTAATTTTTATCATGAATAGTACTTCGTGAATAGTATCGTATATATAAATAGTATCGTATATATGAATAGTGCCCATGAATAGTACTTCAGCATGAAAAGATTAAAATTTAACAAGAAAGCTCAGAAAAATATTTTTGTGACACGATACTAGATGAAGCGCAAAATTCAAGGATATTCTACTAATTTCAAGGAGTATAGAAGTAATACTTATCAAAATAAGTGTAGATTTAGGAATATGAAACGAAATAATATTACTTACATACTATAGAGTATGGAAGAAAATAATATTTCTTACGAATATTGAAAGAAAATAATATCCCTTACCTTAAAAAGAGAGTAATTTTGACTGGTATAGCTGGGATATTCTTGAAGAAAACTTGCATTATTTGCTACACTCAAAGTTTCCTTAAACGCAAAAGAAATACGTTCAATATTATAGAAGAAGAATTCTCTGATTCTGGCGTGATTTTCATTTCTAAACTAAGCATCCTATTTATAGGAGAATGGTAGAATACTATTTAAAATTCAATCACGGACGCACAGAACGAATTCACATGCGAATTTGATCGGCCAAAAATTTTGATTTTACTATTCATTACTATTCAATAAAATATTCTAATAAAACGAAAACTTTAAATAAAATATAATATATTATATTTATAATCTAATAAAATGAATAACTTTATATATAATATAAAAAGTATTTTGTTTTATATTAAAATTTTTTTTTTTTATAAAAAAAAGTTTTCTATTTTATTACTATTATAATAATAATAAAACAAAAGCTGAGATAACTTTCTACCGGTGATTTTGAAAAATGAGTAAGTGGGAGTCCATGTAATAAGCCAAACTTACAACAAATATTTCATGAAAAAACCCTCTATTTATCACAAATCACTTGTCTTAAATAAACACATTTTTAATCTTTCAACAATTATTCATCATTAATATTATAACTTAATAATGCAAATAATAATATGAATAACTGTGTCATCTCAATTATTGATTTAATAATATAAAATATTGTGTATATGATACTGTGACAATAATTGAATCAATAATATGAGATACTATGCAGCAACTACTGTGGCAATAATTGAATAAAATTGAGTGACTTCTTAAATAAGCATCAATAATCAAAGATACTGTACAATATTGTGTGTTACTGTGCAACCACGCGTATTACTGCACTTTTATTACCGGGTATTTTAACAGTTAACGGTAAAAGTTTTGCCATTATTTTTATAAAAAAGTTATTTCTGTCGCTTTCTAAATCCGACAGTAATTCCTCTATGGGGTCCACCAATGATTGTGTCGTCGTACGAATATTCTCTGATAAAATGAATATTTCCCGACCAAACAAATATTTTATGACAACTTGCTTACTTTGCAAAATTTGTAAATATTACCCACAACTATAACATTATATCAAGTCCATATCTTATTATTTAAAATAATATTTAGAGAAAATTAAATCTTTATTCATAAAAAGTTGGGATCTTACAATGTGGATATAAGCTCCTTGACATAACATGAAAGTTCTGGATTGCGTTAGTATACATTTACTAAAGGAAATTATAGTTTTGAAAATGGACTTTGACAAAACTTATGATATTTAAGTTCTGACCATATGAGCATGTGTATGTGGTTTGGTTATGCATGAAAAACGATTCAAAATATGTTTGCATGCGTTAAGTCGTGTTAGCCTAGTTCAAAACGACTTTTAAAAGAATACTTAAATGTTTTGGAAAACTAATGTTTACGAGCATGTTATAGTTTACATTCTAAATTGTTGGGCATGCATGCTAGTACCCTTATGTCACTAAGCAAGACCTAGCTACATATGTACTCACCTAGTCGGGTATGTTACGAACTATTCAAGAATGAGTTTAGACATGTTTTAAAGTGATAAACGATACTAACTATGCATAAGTGAATTGAATACATGCAATCATGCATATTACAGATTATATGACCACCTCATGTGTATACATGGCGAACATAGTAGCCTTTGTGATTTCATGACCTTATTTAGCCTTAATTCATTAGAAATACTAATCTAAAACTATAACATATAAAGTTGAACTTGGATGGACCTTAAAATCATGAAAGAATTTTTAATAAGTGTTTATGCAATGGGTTAATACCCAAGAATGCTAAAAGAATGAGACGGAACTAGGAGAAAAAAAGCTCAAACTGGTAAAGAGCGAGGGACAACGAATATTTGTCAGTCCCTAAGTTTAACTAGAGGCGTAAATGCGCCTCCTGCATTCTTGTCTGACTTATTCTGCTTGCGATCTGAAACTTGACGCATGTGTATATGGATGTTTTAAGCTATAGTACATAACTCAAGGGATGTTTCAAAAGCTAAGTTAACGGGATTACAAAACTAAGTAGTCGGATATATAGTAACGTGTAATCTGATTATGTAACTAATGAATATATATATATATATATATATATATGCGTAACTACATTACAGTAGGATTTCAAAGTGTTGATAAGCTATAAATTGGTAAACTACACTTGAGGCAAGTTCCCTAACTCTTTTTGTTAGTTCCCAGTAGGCACAATAGATCTAGAAGGGGGAGGGTTGAATAGATCCTTTTTAATTTTAAATACTTTTCTGGTTTATTTTGTATTGCTAATTATTTAGCATATGACAGACATAAGAATCTTTTCAAGCACAACAGAATAAGTAAAAGATCCCCTTCATTGATATATTCATAATCATATATACATTGTTCGTAGAGCTAGTTCAATGTTAAGCAGTTAAAACATACATAGTAGTTATAGCAGTCAATGTATATAATGTAAATGACTTTAAGTAAAAGACACAAGGGGTTTTAAGTGGTTCAGAGACTCAAGCTCCTAATCCACTCTTCTGCTTTCAACTAGCAGGATTTCTATTAAGGAAGGGCAGCACCCTGAATCACTATGATTCCTTCAAGGCCAGTAGCCTTGGGACTTCAGTTCACTAAGAACTCTTCAAGTCCAAAAGCCTTGGAAATTCTCTAGTTCCCTAGGAACTCTTCAAGCCCAGCAGGCTTAGAACTTCATTTAGTCTCACCGGACAAGGACCCCTCAGGCCCTGGCTTCTTGTTGTTAAGTTGTTTGTTTGTTTGTTGGAGTTGGTGCTGAGCTGCTAAGATATCTTTATGCTTTGAATATCTTCTGTACTTAGCAGCTTGGCGTGATCATCCTTGAAATGCAGTTGAGTGTTGCATGATGCTCAGCTTCTTCAGTTACTCAACCTCCTCTGATGATCCCTTGATGAACTGCCTTGAAGATCATTCCTCTTGATACATGATGGCTGCACATGATTGGTTTCTAAGATGACTGTAAGCTCTTCTGCTAGGTACTTAGAAACTTCCTCGTGCTTGCCACCATGATGGCGTTTGTGATCTCCCTTCTTGATAATTGATGACTTCTCATGATGGACTTGCTAAGATGACTGTAAGCTCTTCTCTATGGTACTTAGAGTCTTCTCATGATGGACATCAAGATGACATGACGCTCTTCTTTTTCTCGGCAGTTCAGAACACTCTTCATGTAGTAGAGCTCTCACTTCTACATTGTAGAACTCTCACTTCTAATTCTTTCTTTATATGTCTCTGAGTGTTCTTGGTGGATCGTAGAGTGAGTCTTCAGACCTTCATTGGTCACTCACTATTTACGATGGTTAGATCAGTCCACCATCTCTCCAAACTCGACAACTCCAGCAACCCTCGATCTTTGAAGCTCTTGCTGATTTATACTCCTTCCCAATCCTTCCGTTGGAAAATAGCTATTGAAAGCTATTAAAATATCTTCACAGATCTCGAGTTGACTGAGGTAGACTGCTGTTGTGACATGTCATACTTTTTTTGACACTACAGTCTACTGTTTCACCTACCCCATCAGAGATGTCACTTTAATGTCTTGGGCAGGTCGAAGACTTTATTTCCTCTTTCTGATTTCTCGATCAGAGGTTGTCCTTTTGCATCGATGCTCTCAATAAGCTCTTGTACGAATATTACCCTTCAGATTGAACCATTGCCAATGCTTCAGTCTTCAGCTATTCGAACTCTACGATTCTGATGCATGTCTTCATGGACCTGATCGTAGTGTTTTCTTGACTGGTAGAGACAACACTACGATCTTGAAGAGTGCTGATTGGATCTTCAATATAGAACACCTCTTCCTTTTCTTGTGCGGTGCTTCAACACTTCTGTTTACCTCAAAAGCTCTCAGGGACTGATGGCTCGACTTCTTTGTTCGGCCCTTCCGAATAACAAGACACTTGATTTGTGGCGTGTCCAAATTTCACTTTCTCCTTGTGATCTCCGTTCACTTATCATCAATGGACTGACCCAATGCTTAATCACTTTAGCCTTGTTCTTCAGAAGTTGTCCAGTATCTCTGTATGCACTCCATCAGTTCTTTCTTTGTTTAGCAAACTCTACGATCCTAGTAGATTCTAAGATCGTTGTCTTCCATCTGCCACTGACGATTCATCGCACTTAACGACGATTTTACTTAGTCGATTCATTGAAGTCTTTCTTCGATCTCCTTGTGGAAGACTTCATCTTGAATGGCTTCACAACTCAATCTTTATGTTGATTGGATTGGTGCTTAGATCTTCTGTTAGCTTGCATGCCATTTGTTGAGTGCTCTCTGGTTTCCTTCAGGTGGGATGTATCTATGCAGTGCCAACCAGAGGCTTCAATCCTTTGAAAATTCTGGGAGTGCTCAATCGTTAAGAATCGTAATTGCTCTACGATTCTGCCTTGGCATTGTGAGCACATCTATTGAGGTCTTAGTTCTGCACTCTACGATTCAGCTTTGGCTGTGCAGACACTACGACTCCGAGATCAGATCTCGACACTCTACGATTTCTGTCTTGTGCTTGTTGTCTTCATCTGATCTTGCTCGACTACGATCGCTGCCTCTAGTATAATCACTAGACTCTACGATTCTTGACTTGGCTTGGCGGAGATACTCTATCGGCTGCGTGGCGTGTCGTCTCTCACGATTCGAACACGACTTCCTCTCGGCAGACTACTACTACGAGGAAGTTCTCATCGACACACTACGATCCTTCCTCGTCTTTCTCCTGACAGTGTACGAACTTCGAGATCTACTATCTTGCAGACTACGATTTTGCTTCGATAGCTCTCGAGTTTTCCTTGACTCTCCTGGCAGACTACGATTTCTGGTGCAGTGCTCAACGATCAGACAAGCCTATATATTACATCATAAGATCAACCTAACATGCTTGATCTTTCTATGTTTATAGTCCTTGTGCATCATTTCTTTTTAAGGACTTTACAAAGTAATTTTTCTTATGTAGGATCAACCTAACATACTTGATCAATTCATTCTATGTCCTTGTACACATGTTTCTATTATCTATCAAAGGACTTTACAGCTTTTCTTAATGCAAGCATACTTGCATATTCATTCATATATATCATAATCAAATAATATGTAAATAAGAATAACATTCACATGCTTATTCCTGACACTTTTCACTTTACATATTGTATAAATCCGAATTATTATCATATTGACCATATTTACATCGAGCAATTGTCTATTACTATTCGAAAATAGATTCTATATCTTAATGTTGTTACAAGCATTGAACTTATCGTTTCTAAATGCATTATAAAAGTTTTCTAAGCCATTGATTCAATTAGACTAATATCATGTGTTAGAAATTTATCCAAACCAATTGTCTTGGTGCGGACTCTTATAAATCTACTGAGATGAACAACCCTCATTGTAGGGAAAATTACATAAATGTAGGGGAACCGACGTGCGCACATACTAGCATGTTTAAATGTTATGCATAACGTAGGGTACTTTAGTCTGATCACATGTTGTACTTGTTTATATTGGATTTTCAATACAATACTGGTAATTCTAGCAAAAGTTCTTATTCCCTAATGACTGCTCAGTGTTCATTATTATTGAATCTTGAAATGATTAAATCTTTGCATCTTGTTGATATTTTTCAGTCTATAGCGACACTTATTGAGAACTATTGATATTTCTTGTTATTCTTGAACTATCATTTACTGTTATACCCTTGAGATTCAAACTTTATATTTTTTCACCCTTATTGCTATGTTACTTGCTGGGCAAATTTGTTGCTCATTCTTGCTTACCTAAAAATATTACAGTTAAGGTAGAGCAAGGAAGTACCTCAGGGAAAGACAAAGGAAAGGGCAAGGCTACATAATAGCTTTAGTCCTTCAAGTGTAGGAGAACAATTATTACTATTATCATAATGTTGTATTAAGGGATGATTAATCTATGTTAAGTTTAATTATTGGAATGTTGTAGTAATGGTCACGAAACCTTGGGACCATAATATTTATATTATAACAATATAAATTATTCTATTATTTCGTTGTTGCTGATTTTAGTATGCTATTAGAATTAATACGTTGTTGGGAGAGTGCATATTTTGATTTGATGTTTAAATATAAATGCTCATGATTATTTGTAAAGTCCTTCAAGGAATATGTATAAGGACTTAGTGATAGATCAAATTTGTTAGGTTTATCTAAGCTCTTAATGTATATCATTCTGTAAATGAATGTATAGAAAAGAAGATCAAACTTGTTAGGTTGATCTAGAGATGTAATAGATAGGCTTCGAAGAGATCGTAGTGTATAAAGCTGATCAAGATTATAGAAGCCAAGGCAGAACGTAGAGCTTCGAGGATCGTAGTGTGCCTGCCTTAAGGGCCTCTTCGGAAATCGCAGAGTGATCCCAACGTTTATCGAGCCAACTCAGAGATCGTAGTGTGCTCTCGGAAACGTAGAGCTTGCAAAGTCAGCAAGTGAAGATCGTAGTGTGCATGTCTTTAAGAGAAATCGTAGTGCTCTTATTTGAGAGCATCAGATTATGCACCAAGGTGACAAAACACCACGATGTGGATCGTAGAGTATCATATGCCTTGTGTCATAAGCATCAAGCCCTACCTAGTGTTTGAAGACAAATTCCAGCAAATATGGAATGGATTTCAAACGTTGAAGTCCTCACCAGTTCCAACGGTACAAAAGATATCCTTAGTATGCAACAAAGAAGCGTATTGAAGAAGCTACGGAAAGTACCATTGGTAAGAGGAAATCACCTTTTCAGGTGTTAGGTGAGAAAGCAATCTGCTGTGTCAGTGGGCCAGAATGCAATTCAGAAGATGTGCATAAAAGTCTCCATCAAAGTACAAAAATGTCAAACGCATTTAATGCTTCAACGGATGGATCAAACGGATAGATTTCATGATCATATATATGCAAAACATATGCAGATGACAAAATTAAGAAAGCATTGAACAAAACGCACAAGAACACTCAACTCTCAACTCTACGATCTGAGAAAAAGAAAAGCTTGCTCAGCTACTCAGTTCTTTCGAACAAGTGCTTAAATAGCAACTGAGTAGCACCAATCAAGAACTCAACAACTACCAATCAACTGAAGTAAGAGTTCCAAGTCAGAAGGACTTGAAGAGTTCTAAGTGATTTTTGAAGAGCCAAGTCTGCTGGACTTGAAGAATTGAAGAATGAACTAAGAAGTTCCTAGACTGCTGGTCTAGAAGGAATCTGTGTGATTCAGAAAGTGTAAAAGACATCCTTAGTGGATTTCCTTGTGACAACCCCAAAATAGGTCCATTCCATCAAACTCATTCTGAGTCGCCAAATACATGGTACAGAAAACAACTACAACTTTATTACAACAATTGTCGTGCAAAATACAACAACTCATGTGTTGTGAGTTTTGATACAAATATATATATCAACTGTGACTCTTGACACCAACTTGGGTAGCACGTCACCATGACATCTTACATAAAGGTATAGTCAAAAACTGTTTTAGAAAATAAAATCTTTGGGTAGTGCTCAAGAAAACCTTCGTACATGGGAGGCCATGCGTCTAGGTTATAATAGATATCATATGGCCACAGAATTATCCTTGGTTGACCCAATAGACCCCAAAGAAAAACGAGAAGATTAATATCATATTCTTTCCAATGGTGAGTCTTTCTTCGACATATCATTATCTCCACTTGTCTCTAATTGAGAATTATACTTCAAACAAACACCAAGATCATATAGGTAGTGCGCGTAGATATACTCAGTAAGTGGATGTGCACAACCCAATCTTATGATGACACGAGGTTGTATGTCTTTAGACATCTTGTATGATAGTGGCAAAACACCCTTCCAACGTTGGGTTCGCTTTTACCCTATTTGATTCACCAAATATAACTACTAAATGATGACCACCGCTCTATTCCCCTCACACCCCGCTTTCAACCAAATACACACTTATTACCCGAAAGGAATTGTGAAGCAAAAGGGTGAGCACAACTAGCTCAGTAAAGAATATCATGACTAAAGATAAACAAATTATCAATAGCCTTCATCAGTAATAAATCAGAGATTTAGAACATATGGTAGATGATAAAACTTTTCAACCATAGTTGCAGCAGAACGAGCAATCCATTAGAAGAGTCAAATAGACTATAAAGTCTATTATCTTCTCCATGTTAAAAATCCACCAACAATATTTTATCCCTGTAACATCAATCAAAAATTCTGGTCCACAATCATATGAATAACTCATAATCATAATTGTAGTTCTAAATTCCTCTTCTCATCCAGGACAAAGATAATTTTCATCACCTGTCTTTACCTGAAACACCAAAGATCATGGTTATACCAAATCACAGTTCCTGTTCATAATCATACTAATAAATTCATCTTGCACTACGGCCAAAGATATTCATTAATGATTCATCTTTTGCACTACGGCCAAAGATATTCAACAACAGATCATCTTTGCACTACATCCCAAAGATGTTCAACAACAGTCATCTTTGACTACTACGGCCAAAGATATTCATCAATAATTCATCTCAGACCACAGGCCAAAGATATTAATATATCAAAGAAATACATAATCATTTCAGAATTTATATAAACAATAATTATAACCATGTTGATCAATTCACCTTTGCACTTAAGCTAAAAATATTCAATTGTAAATTCAATGGTCATGATCATACTAGTCACAATTCAACTTTGCACTACTGGCCAAAGAGAACCCATAGTCATGATCATACCAATAATCTACCCATCTTTACACTCAAGTCAAAGAGAAATTCCATCACCAAGGTTATAAAAATGTTATATATGATAATAAAAATAATATAATCAACATATAGATTTAATCTCAAGAGTAAGATTCATAAATCAACGATAATTTGGTTAGAAAAAGAAACCAATTTTGTCATGAATAGTAACTCGTGAATAGTAACCCATGAATAGAAACTTCGTGAATAGTAACTCATGAATAGTAACTCGTGAATAGTAACTCATGAATAGTAACTCATAAATAGTAACTCATGAATAGTAAACCTGACACAAAAAGGTAAAAATTTCACAATAAAATCCATACCAATATTTTGGTATAATGATATTGAAATAACATTTCTTAAACTTATAAACAATTTATTTTAATTGTTTACACTTTACTAAATAATGCATTTAATCATTCTAAAATTCCAAACTCATAAGATTTCATCACCAATAACCAAAACCCTCATCAAAAATCTACATATACCTCATATAGGATTCTCAAGCCATAAAATCCTATTTTCCAATTTTCTTACTTCACATAACATATTTAATTCATTTACTCATAACTAGTCCATTTTCATGAAAATCTTTGAATCAAGACAAACAAATTTTCTTTTCAGAGATTTAGTAGAATATAGTCCCATATTGAACATATATTTTCTCGTAATTTTTAAAAAACATTTACTATTTTTCATATGGCCAAAACAGCCGAATTTAATATTTAGATATTTATCAAAATTGTACTTTTATCCAAAAATTCCAAAATTTACAGAGTATACTTCTATCATATACATGTACTCCCAATAAAAATTTCACCAATTTTGGAGTTAACCACAAGGAGTTATAAGCGGTTACTTTTAAAATAGTCTTTTCCCATAAAATTCATAACTCTTAATCTATATATTCAAAAATCACCATTTTTGGACACAATCAATAAAACTCATCAAAATATCATTTCAAATTTTTCCAGAATTTTTGAAGGTCAAAAAATTATTTAAACCGAAAAACATAACAACCCTTAAAATCCCTTTACTATCCCTTACCTCAAAAAAAGAAAGACTTCCGATCGGATATCGGACATGATTCAAGAAAACTTGCACTGATGAATAGCAACTCACCAAGTATCTAAATACTCACAAAATACACTCGATAATCTATAGAGAAAAAGAGAAAAAACTTATGAATTCTGGTGTATTTTCAATTCTAACTTATCCCTCTATTTATAGAAAAATGTTAAGAGCAAAGGCAGACTTGATTGCAAGCACCGATGGCTTTACCTGCTACTATTCCACCCACCAAAAATCAACCATCTTCCCCAACAACCAAAAGTGGGGCCCACCCATTTCTAGAATTTTCCACCAAAATCATTTATAAACCTAATTTTCGAATCACCACCTCTTAAAATTCATAACAAATCATTCGCTCATTTTAATCTGCTCAAAATTTGTGAACATATACTCAACTTATATATGTATAACATATCCAAAAATCACAACGATCCAACTATTCGATTAAAAATTATAACTCACACAATAAAGTCGTAAGAAGAATCGATTTGATCTTTTAATACCTCCAATCCGACAAAAAAATCGATAAAATACCTCAACATTAGTTCCTTCATTTATAACCACATAAATAAATCCATCATTTATATCCACATCAAATAAATATTTCATTATCATATAAATCAATAATTAATTATTCACAAATAATATTATGTAATCACAATAATGACAACCAGGCAGTTCCCAGGAAAGAGGGGGCTTTCCAAAAAGGATTTCTCCTTACTGGCGCGCAATTAGGTGACCAAACCTCTCTTTGACAGAACTTTTTAGACATTGTCAATAGTGTTATCTAATAATATTATTCCAAATAATATGAATTATTGATCTAATAATGGAGATGATGTGCAGTGATAATTATTGAGCAACAATAATATAAAATATCAACGCAGCAATTATCGAATCAATAAAATAAAATATTGAACAGTAATTACTGTAATAATTAATGAGTAGTGCCTTCTTACGTAAGAATTAATAATTTCAAAATATCAGTGTAATACCGTATGCCATTGTCTTGCAATATTGTGTATTACATCGTATTTTAACCACCGTGTATTCCAACAAATGTTAATTCAGAATAACTACGCCGTTATTTATAAAAACTCAAATTTGTCATTTTCTTCATCCGACAGTTATTACATTATGGGCCCTAAATGAGTGCGCCGTCGTATGAATATTCCCCGACAGAAAGAATATTCCACGACTAAACGAATATTCCCCGACAACAATGAGTATTTTATAACCACTTGCGTTTTTTGAAAAAATTTCACATATCATCCTTAACTTTAAACTTTTATCAATTTAACTATACTTTTATTTCATAAAATTCGGGGTCTTACAATCCTACTCGAGGAGTAGAAGAGTGGACTAGGAGCTTTAAGTGCTCTGATCCACTTAAAACGATTGTGTCTATTACATTCTTGCTATAACTTCTATATCTACTATAACTGCTATATCTGCCTCACTCTCATTAACTCACTATCTTAAAGGAGATTAAAATAAATATTAATTCCGCTATGTTTTAATCATCATCACTCTAACAAAGTAAAATGAAAAGATTTTTAAATATCTATTCAACCCCCCTTCTAGATAACTATTGTGCCTCCGGGAACTAACATACGTGATGTACCAAATTAGAGATATGAGTGTGAATTTGAGGGCGTCACAATAATAGTATTGTTGACAATTTTTATATTAAAAAGGTTATTTGTGTCATTTTTTGCATCCGAAAATATTTCTTTATGGGATCCACCAATGATTAGTTATTTCGACGCCATCGTACTTTTACCTAATATTCCCGAAAGAATGAATATTCTCCGACAAAGCGAATATTTCCTGACAGAACAAATATTCCCTGACATACTTTTTATAACTTCACATATTGCCATTAATTTATCATTTTATCAATTTGATACATTATTTTTAAGAATAATAATTACAAGAAAAAATTAAATTCTCTTTATTAAAAATTTAGGGTCTTACAATCTCACCTCCTTATTAAATTTTGTCCCCAAAATATACGTACGTACTTGGCATTCCGAAAAGATATGTAAGGATAATTAGCTCTTAGTTCAGATTCTAACTCCCCACTCATTTCCTCTATATCATGGTTTCTCCATTACTTATCTCCTAGTTTCCAAATGTCATTCTTAAATGCTACCACAAAACAAAGGTTAGTTAAAGAAATTGGCATATCACATCTTATCCCTAAATCTAGACCGACTAATTAAATAACGAAATTTAGCTTAGATAGGACACACTTGTGAATGATCTTACTTGTATCTCCCCTCATAGTTCTATTCTCAGATCTTCGCCAGAGATCATATCCCTGAACTCTGATACCAAATGTGACGCCCTCAATTTCGTGTTTGTCTGTAGTGTTATTTTTGGCGACTCAAGTTTTGGGTGTTGTTTAGACCCAAATTTGGGGGCGTCACAATATATGTATTTATTGTTAAGTCAGTAATTATCGCATATAAGTTTTATAATGTACACTAATTCTTATATTATAAAATTGTTAAAATTTGACTTAATTGTATTTGTAAAATAAATTGGTATAGTGTATAAAATGAAGTTGAGTAAACTTTCAAATAATTTTGAAATAATAAAATAACTTTTTAAAACAATCTGTCAAATGAATTTTTCAAATTGAATCATCTAAATGAATAGTTTTCTAAAGTAAGAGTTGTAAACAGTGTGTAATTTGTATGAGTATTTGTACAACTACTCCCTCCATCTCATGATAAAAGTTTTTATTACTATTTTGGGTAGTCCCATGTTAAATGTCCACTTTTCTTTAATAACCAAACTTTTACACATGTTTTCTTATTATACCCGTAGCATTAAATATCTCATACTTTTCTTATTTTAATTCTCTTTCCATATTTAATAAGTATGGAGAGAGAATATTTTGAATTAAATAGTTAGAAAGTCATTCTCTCACGTACATTGAAAATAATTAATGACATATTATTATGGGCAATTTTGTCATTTCATTCATCTTCTTAATATGCGTGAAAAATCCACCAGGACTTTTATTCTGGGACGGAGGGAGTATTACTTTAAAGGAAGGACTCACGTGAGCAATTTCTATACTCTTATTGACGTTACCAACGCTTAGAATATCCTTATCCCACTTAAAGAAATACTCACAATATACTAGTATGAGAATTTTTAAAAGATGAAAAAGTGTAAAAAAAATCATTTACCGGGTTCCCCTTTTATAGGTCATCTCATTACTTAGCATTCCAACTTTTCTTCCTAACATTTATTGCATTTTTTTATCACATGGTCATTATTCTTTCCCACATTTACATATTCTATGGAGGCTAACAAAAAATTTCTTCGTTTTTTCTTTCTAAAAGTCTAACTACATTAACTCCCACCTCTAACACCAAACAACCATCATAATTATTGCTTATTTCCCAAATTTTACCGAGCATGCTTCATATTTTCCCTTATCTTATGTTTGTTATTATTATAAATATTACTCCCTCTGTCCCAAATTATCTGCTGTTTTAGCAGAAAAATTTTGTCCCACAATATCTGCTTTTTCAAGATTCCAATGCATTTTTTTCCTTTGTTTTCCAAGTTTGCCCCTTTACCTTAATTGTTGATAGTCATTACTCATTCAAGGCTCTCCTCTTTTTTAAGCATCCTTTTCATATTCCCACCAATAAGAATATGATTGCCAAAGTTATGCTTCTTAAAAGACCTTGGCACACTCTTCTATGGACAATCTCCTTTTACTAAAGCCTTAATTGCAGAAAACAAAAAATCAGCACATAAGGGTATTTTAATATTTTTATCACACATATTGGTATGTGTGTGGAACTCTAGAACAACAGATAATTTAGGACGGAGGGAGTATTATATATGTAGTACTTCACATATATTTTTGTCTACAGTATCTTAAACCAACGTATTAATGAATTTGCCTAACTTTTCAGTACATGTGATTTTAATTTAAGTAACTTTTCATTATTGCTCTTATTACTGTGATAATTATTGGTTTAATATTGTGGAATATTGTAGTGATATTGTGTCTTATAGTTAATGTATTGTTGGGTATTTTAATAGTTAAATGTAACAGTTCAACCGATAATCTTTATTAACGATTATTTTGTCATTTTTATATCCGACAATTATTCTATTGTGGCGGGGTCCACCAATAATTGATTGTTATAGCGCCATCGTACGATATCAAATATTTTTTGACGTCTCCGTCGACATTCGTTTTGTTTCTTATAATTTGCACATATCATCCTTAATTTTAACTTTTATCGATTTAACACCTTACTATTTAGAATAATATATAAAGATAAAATCAGTTTTATTAATTAAAAGTTAGGTTCTTACAATAGATTTTAAACAATTATCTTCTAGAAGCTCTTTTTTTTTTGGAAAAAATGTTCCCTTCTCATCCCATCACTTTCTTTCCCTTCCATCCGAAACAAAACTCACAATTCACAAACATAACTTAAGAGTAATAGTCAAGTTTATTTAGATTTGGCTTCCCTCCATTACACATTCCCTCTAATTCTATCTAATACATCATCTTTTTATAATTCTAGATGGTATGATTAAAATTAACACCCTCAATTAACTTATCATATTGAGTAGTATAGTTGTTAAAAAAATGAAAGTAATTCGATATTTTTTCACCATTTGATGAACATGCAAATATTTCATCAAAATTTAATGGTTGAAAATTCTTTTAAACTTTTAACGATAAATTATTTTTAATTACTCTATTTTTTTGTAGCAATAATCTTTATAGCATCAACTATTTATGAACTTATTATGACATTACTAACAACATTACTAAGATAAAATAATTGGTGTATTGGATAGAATTGAAGATAATGTGTAATGGATGGGAGCCAAATCCAATTTATATGGGATGACTAAGATTTATATCTGAAATTGAAATAAAAAATAATAAGATATTTAAAAGTTAAAAATTGGGCTAAAACTAACTTATGAACTTCTATCTTATTTGCAAAATTGGGATAGTCAATTTTTTTTACTTTTTTCTCATGTTCAAAAAATAAATTACAATAACTTAAATGAAAGATTGTACTTAAGCCAAAACTAAATAATAACTCAAACTTAGTACGAAAATTGTTTAAAATATCAGAAATTAAAATGAAAAATAATGAGTAGATAGCCAAAAAAAAACATTAAAAGGGAGTTCTATGTAATTTATCATTTTCTTTTACTTTGTACATTAAATTTGGTCCAATAAATGAATATATATATATATATATATATATATATATATATATGGGAAATGATATATGGAAAACTTTAGTTCTGGGCACTATTTCAACTAACAGTTATCCAGCCGTCCAAAATTAGAGTGAATGACTGAGATGAGGCCCAACCGCTACTCCATCTAGCGGCCAACCATATTCTTTTACACCGCTACTGTTGAATAAATTATACAGGAACGTGTTATTGCATAGAATAAATAGAATCAATTAATCATAATATTAAGTACTTACATGAATTGAGAGAAGTCATCTCGTATGTATAACGCTTCCGCTGCGCTTAAGGGTGAAGGTCTTCAATTGTATCTCTCAATCTTAGGATGGATGTATAGGTGTGTATAAAGTTTTTGAGACAAAAATTGGGACCAAACCCTAACTGTTTTATTTATACAATAGCTAAGGGTCAAAATCGTCCATCAAGATTATGAAACCCTAGGGCCCATTATGCCAAATACCAAACACTATTAGGAATATTATTTATAGGCCACATAATTAATTACCAAACCCATAAATAAAGTGATTAAATTAATACAATATGTAAGCCCAATAATTACATAAATAGTAGAGGCCACATAAGGAATAAAATATTCCAACATTCTCCCACTTGGCCGAAATACTATTTATTACAAAACATAACGTTTACAATCATTAATTTGGCCAAGTATTAATTTAATATTTACATCTCGTTCAAATAGAAATACCAATGCGAATTAATACAATCTTTGTGTCATTATTAACACAAGATCCCCATTAGTTACACAATTAGTACTTTTATTAAAACAAAGATTAACATTAAGCATAACATGTATGAATAGAGTTTACATAAGTGGTAATAGATTAAACTCATTCATATGGTCCAAAATATTACCGTACTGTTTGCTCACAAGTTCTCAAGTGTGCACCATAAAGAGAATAGCAAACCATAAACATAATGTGAAGTTCAAAATAATGAGCTCAAAATTGTTGTCTTACATCAAAATAACTTACTAATTAAGACTACCAGTTAAACCCATGCTGGCAACATGCTCTAAAAAGAGCTTGGGCGGTAAGCCTTTCGTAAGTGGTTCCGCTAACATATCATGCGTACTAATATACTTAATAACAATGTTTTGATCTTCAACTCTTTCCCTGACAAATAAGTACTTAGTGTCGAGGTATAGTCCAGCACAACTCGAAATGGTGTTGTTAGACAAACTAATTTAACATTAGAATTATTATCACAAAATACTTTCAATGGCCTTGAAATGGAATCTACAACCTTAAGTCCTGAAATAAGATTCCTTAATAATATGGCGTGACAAGTAGCATAATAACAAGCCACATATTCTGCCATCATCGTGGAAGTGGTAGTTAACTCCTGCTTATGAGTTCTCCACAAAACAGGGCCTCCTGAAAGCATAAAGATGTACCCTGATGTAGATTTCTTTTCATCTTTACACTTAGCAAAATCAGAATCAGAATAACCAACAACTTCAAGGTTATCTGTTTTCTAAATGTAAGCATAATATCCTTAGTACCCTGTAAATAGCGTACATAAGACTCCCAACCACAGAAGTATAGGAAATAGGATTCATTTGATCACGTTCAAGGTGGTTCTTAGGACATTGATATGAGCCAAATTTGTCACCCTTAATAACAGGGGTGACAGTAGGGGAGCAATTTTGCATGTTTTATTTGTTAAAAACTTTGTCAATATAAGATCTTTGGGACAATCCTAATATCCCGCGAGACCTATCTCGATGAATTTCAATGCCTATAAAATAAGAGGTTTCACCGAGATCCTTTATTTCAAAATTTCCAGAAAGGAAACGTTTGGTCTCATGTAACATGTCTACGTTATTACTCGCAAGTAGTATATCATCAACATACAAAACGAGAATAACAAATTTACTCCCACTGACCTTCAAGTATATGCATTGATCCACTATATTTTTCTAAAAATCAAAATTACTCATTACCTCATGAAACTTAAGATACCATTGTCGAGAAGCATGTTTTAACCCATATATGGACTTCTTAAGTCTACATACCATATGTTCCTTGCCTTTAACCAAAACCTTCTGGTTGTGCCATATAGACATTCTCATGCAAGTTTCCATTAAGGAATGCAGTTTTAACATCCATCTGATGTAACTCTAAATCATAATGAGCTACTAAAGTCATGACTATTCTAAATGAATCTTTCCAAAATACTGGAGAGAAAGTTTCATTATAATCCACACCTTCCTTTTGAGTGAAACCTTTAGCAACCAATCGAGCTTTATTCCTTTCAACTTTCCCTTTAGGATCTAATTTGGTCTTATAGACCCACTTGCAACCAACAGGTTTTAAAACCTTTTGGTAATTCTTCAAGATCCCAAACGTTATTAAGCTCCATTGATTTCAACTCATCATTCATGGCTTCAAGCCATTGAGTTGATTGAGCACTCATAATGGCCTCTTTATAGGAGATAGGATCATTAATCTTACTTGAATCATAGTCAATCTCATTAAGATAGGTTATAAAATCATCAAAATTAATAGGTTTTCTAGGTCTTTCGGACCTACGTAAATGCTGCATAAATTCAGGAATATGATTTTCAATAATGTGAGGTTCAACATTAGGTGGTGGCTCAGGATTAGAAACATAAAACCTGTTTTCTTCAAGATCAATTTTTCTAGGCTCACCACTCCCACTTAAATCACCATTCTCTAAAAAACTCTGCATGCCTAGTCTCAACAATTCTAGTGGTATGCGAGGGACAGTAAAATTGAAAACCCTTAGATCTCTCAGGATATCCAATGAAATAACAACTAATGGTTTTAGAATCAAGTTTCTTTATTTGTGGATTAAAATCTTAGCCTCTAATGATGTACTAAATTTCACATTCGTAAGTATTTTAAACTAGGTTTCTTACCTGTCCAAATTTCATAAAGAGTGTTAGGGACAGATTTGCTAGAAACCCGGTTTAAAATATAAACAGCCGTCTTTAATGCCTCAGTCCACAAAACACAAGTAAGCTAGAATTGCATAACATACTACGTACCATATCCATAAGGGTACGATTTTGCCTCTCAGCTACACCATTCTGCCGCGGTGTACCAAGCATTGTATACTGAGTGATGATTCCATTTTCTTGACAAAATAAGGCAAATGGGCCAGGACTATGACCTGTATCGGAGTGTTTACCATAATACTCCCCGCCTCTATCTGATCTCACTACTTTAATTTTTCGCTCAAGTTGATTTTCAACTTCAGCCTTGAAAACTTTAAACATATTTAGTGATTCAGATTTTTCATTAATCAAGTACACATAAGTATAACGAGAATAGTCATCAATGAACGTAATGAAAGATTTGTGTCCACCAATTCCCAGAGAAAATGGTCCACATATATCAGTGTGAATCACCTCAAAAAGTGCACTACTTCTAGTTGTTCTTTTCTTATTACCTTTCACAAATTTTCCTTTTATACATTCAATACAATGGTCAAGATCAGAAAAATCTAGTGAATAAAGAATTTCATCCTTTACAAGACGTTGCATTCTGTCTTTTGAAATATGGCCTAAGCGTTTATGCCACAATTTTGAAGAATTCTCATTATCTAGTTTTCTCTTAGTTCCACTTTTAGAGGTATTTTCTGTCACATTAATTGTTAATAAGGATTCAGCAAAGACATTATCCAAATTTATCTTATAGAGGTTTCCCTCTAAAGAGCTAGAACCAATAACATAAGAGTAATGATAAATAATTATTTTATTATTCCCAAACTTAAACGAAAATCTATCAACGTCAAGTTTAGATACAGAAATTAAATTTCGTGTCATACTGGGAACATAAAGAGTATCATATAAATACAAGGTGAAACCACTCTCCAAAACTAAAGGAAGAGTTCCTACAGCTTCAACTTGTATAGACTCTCCATTGCCAACTTTAATGGTTCTTTCCCCTTTTGGAGTGTCTTCTTTGAAAGAAATCCTTGCAATGAATTAGTAATGTGAACCATAGCACCAGTGTCAAGCCACCATGTATTAGAAGGAACATTAATTAGAAATGATTTATAAGTTACATAATTGATGGACGATATACCTTTCTTTTCAATTCATTCTCTTAATTTAGGGCATTCTTTCTGAATATGTCATTACTTCTTACAGAAGTGACATTTAGGACAAGTCTCAGAGTTGTTACCTAAATAATTTTGCCTTATTTGTTTTGGTTCCTTCCTTTGATCAACGTTAGCCACCCAAGTGTTTGGCCTCTAGAGGTGATCCACCAAGGAATAATAAGAATTCAAGAAGATGGGTATTTGGCTCAAACCCTAATTTTCTATCTCTATAGAAAAGGAACGTACTCTCCCAACTATTGGAATTATTACGTATGTTGTAAAAGTCAACAACCATACCACCCATAATAAGACTCCTCTTATTTATAGATGTGGGCAACCCACCTTAACAATTAAGAAATTGGGATTTATTTAATTAATTAAATTCTTTTAATTAATTAAGCTCCCTAATCTTATTAGGAATAATTAATTAAACTCCTTTAACTAATTTTCCTTCCTAATCCAATTAGGAATAAATGAGAGTACTTATATTAAATTAATTCCTAAACTCTTTTAGAAATTAAAATAATAATAATTTTAATAATATTAATAAGACTCTCTTATTAATTTATATTTAATATTTCTAAAATATTAAATAATAAATATTAAGCTATTTAATTTATTTTATCACCATAGATTAAATTAAATATACATAACATATTATTACGATTATGCCATTAACTTCTTAAATAATTATTCTTCCTTTTATGGTGTGACCCTTTAGGTTCTCCATATTAAACCTATTGTGAATAAATCAATTAGAACAATTCTAATCTTATTTAAATAAATAAATTAAACAATTAATTTATTTAAATAAATAATATTTATTCTATAATAGGGATAAGTCTCCCAAATGATCAACGACTTTCCAGATAATATAGATTTCAACATTAATCATTAAAGAACCTTTGAGTAAATAGTTACTGCATAATTCAATCCTTCCACCATACATAGTCCCAATTAAATATAAGACATGGAATTCTTTGTCAAGTCGTATTTTATTTAATTATATGTATTTCGATCCTTAAATGCACAACTCAAATAATGCAAATTAGAAACTCCTTTCTAATTTCATTTCGCGCCTTGCCAAGGACTCACTGGGTTGTCATTTATCGAATCACATAGACATTTCTCTTCTTTTAATAGAAGTGGTAGATTCTTTATTGATCATACATTATCTCCACGCATACAACTTATTATACCCAAGCATACCCTTTGATATACCCTAAGGGTCTTAAGGAATAAGTCAAAGTATAACTCATCATACACAAGATACTATGATGATCTCAAGTCCAAGGATCACTTAGACTACTATCACTACAGAATTCCTATTGATGCACAAGTAAAACTCCATTAGGTATTCCTTAGCGAGCCACGTTCGTTGAACTTATTCTCTAATAAAGACCTACATACTTGCTTTAGTGTCTCCACATAAATGATCATGAGATCAATCATCCTCATCCAATGAGCAAACAATGTATGTACCAATCTATCCGGATTCACTAATCCCCAATTTAGTAATCCAATGATTGGGAACTATTTTAGTTTTAAGCTTTCTAAGAATTTAGATCTCATTAGAATGATCATCATCATTATTCTAAAAGCATTGCTTAAAACTATGGGTTTATCACATATTATAAAACAACATCATGTAGATAATTAAAAGCCTTTAATAAATTAATATTTTTTATTAATAAATGAATAAGATTGTTACAAAGTATATGCTTTATCATCAAACATGATTGGCTTTGTGTGCATACTACTTTCAATCTCCCACTTGCACTAAAGCCAATCGCCATCAGATCTTATACTCTTCTTCTCTAAGTGACGATTATCCCATTGTTGGATAAGCTTTAGTTAATGGATATGTAATGTTGTTCTTGAGAGTCCACCATCTCTATAGTGATTTTCCATCTTTCAATGATTCTTATAATCAAATGAAAGTGCCACAACACATGTTTAGATCCAAGATGAGACTTAGAACTATTCCTAGTTCAGTAATGAACTTTTAATCCAAACAATCAACTCATAAAGATCATTTATAGCTATATACTTTGTCTTTATCACTAAACCTCGCAACTCTTTCTGTTGTTTGGAACCTTTCCAATTATCGCACCACCTGCTCAAGGTAACCCTTTACCTTAAAGTGGATTTTTCTGTCGCTCTTGGTCTCGTCTCGAAAAACTTGAGTCTGTTAAGCCCTCTAGTTTTAATTAAGACCCACCATGAATATGATCACATCCTTAGTGCCGATTAAGCACTTTAAGATGTTTTTTTACTGACTCATAGTGAACTTCTCCATAATATGACTGATCAACATCAGGTCTCGTACATTTCATTGCATACATGATTGTCACTCATGCGACCTCTCTTTTCAAGAGTCTGTGGGGACTATTAAGAGAGATACACTCCATAGCTCATCGACATGAGACATCTCTTGGAGTTTGCCATGCTAAACGACTTTAGCATCAAATGAATATACATTCCTTGGGTTAAGTCGAGCATCCTCTTGAATCTATCTATATAGATTTTATCCCCAATTAAGATACTCTTCCCAAATAATTCGTGGAGGAATTTTTAGACAACTTTATCTTTTCTAATTGTAGCATTGATAAGTTATTCCTCATCCGTAGTATATCAACATATAATACTAGAAATGTCACGATGCTCCCACTGACCCTTTTGTACACACTAGAACTCTTACCTCATCGTATGTAACTGGATCATCATCTTCTATGATGTGTACCTCATCATCATCATCTATGATGAATCCATACCTCCTAGGTATCTTCTGACTATTCCGCATTTACAATTGGGCCAGGGTACAATAGGTCTATCTACTGTGTTCCTCTTATTTGACTTATAGTATTTTGTGGTTCTTGAACTCTTCAAGATCTATTATTCTCCCACTAGCCCTTTTAATGATAAACACCTTTATCTTAGAAGGCAGCGTGTTTCGTAACAAACACCTTTTGCTAAGTAGAATTATAGAACATATACCCTAAACTTAATTTTAAGATGTCCCACAAATCTGTACATGTCAAATTTTGTCCCAAGCTTATCCTTCAAACCTTTTTACATAAGTTGGACAACCCTTATCTTAACATACTTAAGATTAGGAATCCTCCCCATCCATAACTATTATGGAGTCTTCAATGGATTTGAGGTTACCTTTTCGTAGAGATATGCGTACCATTTCTAGGACATGATCCTGAAGGATACCGGAATGCTCAGTAAAATCATTTTGGACCGTACCATGTTCAACAAGGTATGATTTTTCCTTTCGGATACATCAATCAATTATTACGATCATGAGGTGTCCATTATGAGAGAAAACCATTTGAGATGATCTAGAAACTTATTGCACAAGTATTTATTCCTTGATCTAATCAAAGAATCTTAATATTTTGCCAATTTGTTTCACTTCTGAATTCTTTGAACCTTTCAAATAATCCACACTTGTATTTCAACAAATACATACATTCAACTCTTTGAATGATCATCTCCTTTTCTTATACTAATTTGTTCAATATGCAAAATTATTTTTCATGTAAGTCAAGTATACAAAATCCATTAAGTGATATTCCGATCCTATACAAAACATTATTATTATAAATAGAACAACAATTGTTCTTAATTATAATACCAAAGATTTCATTGTCCAACAATAAAATGGAAATAATATTTTTAACAAGAATCGGAATACAATAACAACTTATCGACTTAATAGATTTGCGTAGTAGCATTGCTAAACTATAAGTTTCTATGGCTAATATGGAAACCTTTGCTACATTTCCGCACATAGGATTACTTATATTTGTTTAGCTTTCACTTACTGCTTGGTCCTTCATAAATCTATATTTATGATAACCAAAGTCGGTATCCAATACCTAAGTAGAACCTCGACTTAAAGAAAATTTATTTCAATCATGAACAAAAGCGTATTATGAACCAAACTTCACTAAGCTTCTTTGGTTAGCCTCGCAAGATGCTTCGCAGATTTCCTTCCAAAGGTGTCCAAAGCTTATTGCAGTGGATGCAAACTCCTTTGCTATCCGTATCCGTTTTGTTCTTATTATCCTTTGTTTTTGCCTTTCTATATACCTTCTTTGAATCGTTCTTCTTTTCAGAAGATCCTTTGGCCCCTACCAGTAAGACATGGTCTTTCTTGGTTGGAAAGTGACTCTCATCATTTTTCAACATGTTAAGCAAATCAACGAAAGTCGATATCTAGCTTGTTTATATGAAAAATTCACAACAATTGTGAAAGGAGTCCAGGAGTGAGTGCAAGATCAAATCTTGGCTCAACTCTCCATCCATGACAAAACCAGTTGTCCTAATTGATCAATCAAATTGATTATGTTAAGAACTTTTGTCTGCATCTTATAGTGCCATTGGCCATTCTAGATCGGAAGAGCTCCTTAGATATCTCGATATCTATCACCCCACTTTCCTCACCATCAACTACTTGATGTGCGGGGAATATAGTAGGAGCATCCATAGTTTCACGCCGACGTGAAGCTCGTTACTCATGGATGCGAGCATGATGCATCGAGCCAACTATGCATCATCTTGCCACTTTCTAAAAGTAGCAATCTCTTCCTCGAGGCATTATTCGCAACCATTGCAGGATAGGCGATTAAGGACATAAGATAGCTTTTTCACCATGAGAACTATTCTCAATTCCTTAACCGGTCGAGTAATTCTTGGCCGGATGGTTAATTAACATCTAATATGTTTCAAAGTTGATAGTAATTTAGACATTGTAAAATTTCGTAAATGAATTTGTAATTAACAACATTTTAACATACATTCTTTTATTAATTACCAAAATAAATTAGGTCTTGTTTTAAATTGGTATCTCCCACTATTTTCGTCAAACTATATTACCTCACTTATATAGTTCTAAGCAAAATCTAATTAAAGATTTGCTAGTGAGAATAAGGATCCCATTTCAAATGTATATAGCCTTGTGGTGACACAACAAACTATATATAAATAAATAGGTAGACAACTTTTGTCAATTACATCAACTATGCAACTCCTTTTCTTTTACCTCTTAGATTATTTTGATCAAGTGGTGGCACATCCGAATCAAAATTATCCAAGTTAAGTCCAACCTAGCACTCTATATATTCAAAAAAGAAAAATATCATCCTTGTGGTGACACAACAAAATAATATTGTTCAATTTTCTTTATAAGCATCAAATGTGATAAATTAACATCTTAAATACTTAATACTTGCCTTGTGGTGACACAACAAACTCATATTAAATATTTAATACTCTATTAATTTTATCATGCTAGAAGGCTGCGACGTTCGATATTCCAAATATCTTTGAACGCTTAGGACTTAATATAAAAAAAAATTGAGGGGTTTGTTATTAATTTGTCTCATCTGTTTTTATGCGCATGCATATATATATATAAAATACGCGTTATATTAATGAACACGCGAAGCATGTTTGCATAATATATAATATATATAGTATAAGCATGCACATATAGAATACTATATTCTACCGGATTGATTATGGACTTTTATTCTAGTTTGGTTCACTAGAGCCACCAAGTGAACCAAAAAGTCAAACCCTGGGGGTGCAAGAAATAATATTTAAATATAACTATTACATTTAAACCCGGGCTCCATTACAAACGGGTCTTCAGCGTTGCTTGCTCCTTGATCTCCAATTTTTCAAAATTAATTCTAACTATTCCTATTACAAAACTATTTAAAATAAATAGAAACCTTGATCGTGATCAAGGGAAGTACATAGGAGGGAATAGAATTTACATTAAGAAAAATTAGAGAAGGCGAATACTGTAAAACCCCATTTAATAAAACCCATACATTCATGCATCCAACTAAAATAAAATCCAATCACATTGGTCAATAGTCCATAATCAATCCCATTTATTATCATACACATCATCATATGCATCAATAAATAACATTCATCTTATGAATAATAAACATTCAATATATATATTGATATCATTTAATGGGCAAATTTAGTTAGTATAAAATCTATTTTTGAATCAAAATAAACTCCTTTATTTTAATCCAAATTTAAATCAAAATAAAACTATTTTATTTTAATTTATCCAATTTTAAATAAAATAAACTATTTTATTTTAATCAAAATCTTTAATCAAAATAAACTCCTTTATTTTAATTAATTATGGAATCCAATTCCATATAATAAAAAAAAAATTATTAAAGGAAACACGGATTATCTTTCCTATTCACAAATAAACTCCTTTATTTTGAATAATATGAAATCTTATTTCATATCTAAATAAACTCCTTTATTTAAGAAAACACGGATTTTCTTTCCTATTCACAAATAAACTCTTTTTTATTTTGAATAATATGAAATCTAATTTCATATCAAAATAAACTCCTTTATTTAAAAAAAAATAGAATTCAATTTCAACTCCAATTAGTTATCATGGAATCCAATTCCAACTCTAATTAGTTAGATGAAATTTAATTTTAAAATTAAAATAAACTCTTTTATTTTAATATTAAAATAAACCTTTTATTTTAAGATTAAAATAAACTTTTTATTTTAATTATAAAATTATTACTAATATATATATATATATATAAACCGTAATATATTATATATATTAACGTGATAATATAGATTTATTCCTAACAGGTATTTATTCGGTTATTATATTTATAACAAAGGAATCTTGATCCATGATTTTACCGTATATACTATACCGTATATAATTCGTGCATGTCATCCTTGAAATGAAAAACACGAAAACAAGAATGCAGTATGTTTTCGTGATTCGTGCAGAATTCGTTTTTTTTTTTTTTTTTTTTGAAATCATAAATTTTATACAATAAAATTATGCCCAATTAAATTGTTCTAAACACATATCAATATACATATCAAATTTGAACAATTAATAATTTGCATAAAGGTTTGGCTCTGATGCCACTGTTAGGTTTGTAATATTCCTGAACGCAATCAAATTGCAAAAATTAAGCGGAAGCGAGATAAATCAGAGTTTAAAAAATTTTACAAACCATATACCCGGATCACCCTTTATGCACAATTATTAATTAAACGAAAAAGATAAAGAATAAAATCATACCCTTGAAGATCGAGCTTCCTCAGGTACAAGTTCACCTCCAAATCCTTTCGCGTTCAACTTGAATTCACCGGGTTTGGTTCCTTCCTTTCATCAACGTTAGTCACCCAAGTGTTTGGCCTCTAGAGGTGATCCACCAAGGAATAATAAGAATTCAAGAAGATGGGTATTTGGCTCAAACCCTAGTTTTCTATCTCTATAGAAAAGGAACGTACTCTCCCAACTATTGGAATTATTACGTATGTTGTAAAAGTCAACAACCACACCACCCATAATAAGACTCCTCTTATTTATAGATGTGGGCAACCCACCTTAACAATTAAGGAATTGGGATTTATTTAATTAATTAAATTCTTTTAATTAATTAAGCTTCCTAATCTTATTAGGGATAATTAATTAAACTCCTTTAACTAATTTTCCTTCCTAATCCAATTAGGAATAAATGAGAGTACTTATATTAAATTAATTCCTAAACTCTTTTAGAAATTAAAATAATAATAATTGTAATAATATTAATAAGACTCCTCTTATTAATTTATATTTAATATTTCTAAAATATTAAATAATAAATATTAAGCTATTTAATTTATTTTATCACCATAGATTAAATTAAATATACATAACATATTATTACGATTATGCCATTAACTTCTTAAATAATTATTCTTCCTTTTATGGTGTGACCATTTAGGTTCTCCATATTAAACCTAGGTTGTGAATAAATCAATTAGAACAATTCTAATCTTATTTAAATAAATAAATTAAACAATTAATTTATTTAAATAAATAATATTTATTCTCAATAGGGATAAGTCTCCCAAGAATCAACGACTTTCCGGATAATATAGATTTCAACATTAATCATTAAAGAACCTTTGAGTAAATAGTTACCGCACAATTCAATCCTTCCACCATACAATGTCCCAATTAAATATAAGACATGGAATTCTTTGTCAAGTCTTATTTTATTTAATTATATGTATTTCGATCCTTAAATGCACAACTCAAATAATGCAAATTAGAAACTCCTTTCTAATTTCATTACGCCTTCGCCAAGGACTCATTGGGTTGTCATTTATCGAATCACATAGGATATTTCTCTTCTTTTAATAGAAGTGGTAGATTCTTTATTGATCATACATTATCTTCATGTACAACTTATTATACCCAAGCATACCCTTTGATATACCCTAAGGGTCTTAAGGAATAAGTCAAAGTATAACTCATCATACACAAGATACTATGATGATCTCAAGTCCAAGGATCACTCAGACTACTATCACTACAAGAATTCCTATTGACGGCAAGTAAAACTCCATTAGGTATTCCTTAGCGAGCCAATGCTCAAATTGAACTTATTCTCTAATAAGCACCTACATACTTGCTTTAGTGTCTCCACACAAATGATCATGAGATCAATCATCCTCATCCAATGAGCAAGCAATGTATGTACCAATCTATCCGGATTCACTAATCCCCAATTTAGTAATCCAATGATTGGGAACTATTTTAGTTTTATGCTTTCTAAGAATTTAGATCTCATTAGAATGATCATCATCATTATTCTAAAAGCATTGCTTAAAACTATGGGTTTATCACATATTATAAAACAACATCATGTAGATAATTAAAAGCCTTTAATAAATTAATACTTTTTATTAATAAATGAATAAGATTGTTACAAAGTATATGCTTTATCATCAAACATGATTGGCTTGTGTGCATACTACTTTCAAAAACATCTCACGGAAGATACTAGAGTATCCATAATCCATGTTGTCCAAATGGATGACGACGGTAACCCCATCTTTGATGAAGATGTTGGTATTGGCCCGCTGGATGGTGTTAACACTTTAATATTTACCATAATCAAACATTTTGTTGGTACTCCCAGTAATATCACTGAAAGAATTCATGATCAGTTAAGTAATCTCACTTGTCCCACTCTAAGTGATTTTAGATGGTACAAAGATATTTTTACTTCTTGTGTTATGATGCGTAGTGATAGTAATAAACCATTTTGGAAAGAAAAAATCGTTAATAGTTTACCTTCATTATTTGCTCATAAGGTCTGTGAAGAATTAAATAAAAACTTGGGTTATATTGATTATGACAACTTAACCTATGGTGATATTCAGTTACATCCAAAAAATTGGACTAAAAATGTGCATTGATTTCAAACTATCTAAACAAGCTGGTAAAGAAAAAAAATAAAGCTAAATATGAGTTAGGAACATTTTGTGAACAATATGGTTTACCCCCAGTCGCACCCTCTAGAAGAAAGCACAGGCATAAACATATTGATAAAAGTCACAAACGACACAGGAAAAAACATAAGAGTTAAAAAGATAATATCCAAGATAGTTATTACACCAAACCTAAATCATCGAGTAAAAAATCCACTAAAAAGCCTAAAAAAATTGACAAAAGTAAAATTATTTGTCATAATTGTGGGCAAAAGGGGCACTATAAAAATGAGTGCAAGATAAAACAAAAATTATCTCAGTTAAATGTTTCTAGTGAAGATACTGAGCACCTATTAGAATTAATGAGGATTGAGAACAGCATCAGTAACGATGAATTAAGGTTCAGACATTCCTTATTCCTCTAATAACAGTTCCAGTAACAAAGAAACAGATAGTAACAATGAAGATGTCACTATTTGTGCTAATAATTGCAATGAAAACTGCTGGATTAAATTAAAGATTAAATGTTATTACCAAAGAAGATGAAGAAAGTTGTCTGTTAATCGATTTAATTAGTAAAATTTCTGACCCTGAGTTTAAGATTCAATACACCAAGAAGTTAAAGGATTTATTAACAAAGGATAATAAAGTTAAAGACACGATTATTAAAGCCAAAGATAAACATATATTTAGCCTTAATAAAACTCTTGAAATATTTAAAACTCCTGTTAAAGAAATTACCCTCCCTGAGTTAAATCAAGAAGTTAACAAATTAAAAAGAGATATTTCTAACTTAAAATCAGATATTTCTAAATAAAGAAAGGAAATTGTAGTAAAAAAAACTGACCTTCATATTCATGATTCGTCCTCTAGTGATGAAAATCATGACTTACCTGATTCGTCTAATGCTAAAGTTGAAGCTGGCCTTTTTATTCAAGGTCTCTCCCTCAAACGTATTAAAGATATCACCATTTAAAAATGGTAAATCTCTGTTAACTTAGTTATCGATAAAATATTCTCAATACGACTCCCTACCTTAGTTGATACTGGTGCAGATTTGAATTGTATCCAATAAGGTCTTATCCCTACTAAGTATTATAATAAAACTAGTGAAAAATTGAATTCTGTTAATGGTAGTCAGATGGAGATAAAATATAAATTGCCTAACGTTCATATTTCTCAAGATAATATGTGTTTTAAAATTTCATTTGTTTTAATTCGCAATCTTACAGATAAAATCATCCTAGGATTACCATTTATATATTTATTATATCCTTTCACTACCAGTAATTAAGGATTAAGTTGTAAACACTTAGGAAAAAAGATAACATTCAATTTTCTCATTAAACCTAAAGAAAGAGATTTAAAATTTATCCAAGATGAATCTATTTCTAATTCTTTGAATTTATTAAACTGCAAATCCACCCATTTAAACTTCTTAAAGGAAGAGATTAAATATAAGCAAGTTGAAGAACATCTTAAGAGTAAAAGTGTTCAAGAAAAAATTGCAGATTTAAAAGATTATTTAAATGAAAATCTTTGTTCTGATTCTCCTAATGCTTTTTGGCATCGGAAGAAACATATGGTAAGGCTTCCTTATGCTAAGGAATTCAAGGAACATTTGATTCCAACTAAGGCTAGACCTATCCAGATGAGTCATGAACAAATGGAGTTATGCAAAAAGGAAATTAATGATCTCCTTAATAAAAAACTAATTAGACATAGTAAATCCCCTTGGTCTTGTCCTGCCTTTTATGTTAACAATGAAGCAGAAAAGGAAAGAGGTGGTCTTCGTCTACTCATTAATTACAAGCCATTAAACAAAGTGCTCGAGTGGATCAGATATCCTTTACCCAATAAAGAAAACATCTTTAATAGGTGAAGTTATGCCACCATTTTTACTAAATTTGACCTAAAGTCAGGATTCTGGCAAGTTGCCATTCACCCAGATGATAGGTACAAAACATCATTCACTACCCCATTTGTTCATTATGAGTGGAACGTTCAGTCATTTGGTTTGAAGAATGCCCCTAGTGATTTCAAAACATTCTCAATGACATTCTGAACCCCTTAAGTCATTTTATCATTGTTTATATCGATGATA
The DNA here is from genome assembly GCA_020205615.1 of Panax quinquefolius. Lineage (NCBI taxonomy): Eukaryota > Viridiplantae > Streptophyta > Magnoliopsida > Apiales > Araliaceae > Panax > Panax quinquefolius. Next base: position 3,197,060 of record CM035164.1, on the reverse strand, counting down.
TCCTCGTTTTTTCCAGAACCATTGAAGAACATATTAAACATTTAAATTCGTTCTTCAAAACTGTTAAAACCAATGGTCTTTTCCTATCTCCCTCTAAATGCAGTCTGTTTTAGACTAAAGTTAGGTTTCTTTATCTCAATATTTATCGCGGACTTATTTGGCCTATTGATAGAGCTATTCAATTTACTGACAAATTTTTGATAAAATTACTAATAAAACCCAACTTCAGAGATTTCTGGGCTCGCTTAACTATATTGGCAAGTTCTATGCAAATCTCAGGAAAATCTGTAAACCTCTCTTTCAGCGTTTACAGGATAATCCTCCACCTTAGACTGACACACACATTTCTATCGTCTAGCAAGTTAAAAAATATGTTAAGGCTTTGCCCCGCCTTGGCATTTCCAATGATTCAGCGTTTAAAATTGTTGAAATTGATGCCTCAGATATTGGATTCGGAGGTATCCTCAAGCAAAAGTTAACTTCTGTTTCTTCTGAGCAAATTATCCGATTTCATTCTGGTGCATGGAATCCTACACAGTTAAATTATAGTAATATAAAAAAAGAAATTCTTTCTTTAGTTTTATGTATTAATAAATTTTAAAGTGACCTACTAAACCAAAAGTTTCTAGTCAGAATTGATTGCAAATCTGCGAAATTTATTCTTGAAAAAGACGTTGAAAATATTGCATCAAAACAATCCTTTGTTAGATGGCAAGCCATGTTGAGCATTTTGGATTTTGAGATTGAATATATTAAAGGAAGTAACAATTCAATTCCTGATTTTCTTACTCAGGAATTTAATAATATAGGTACCCTACCTTCGATATGAGTGTGCGAGGAGGTTAGTTTTCTCGTGGTTCAGGCCGCCCTTCAGGCCCAAGTAACAAACCCAAAGGAACTTTGGTTCCACACCCAGTTAACCCAGTCCCTTCAAGTAATAAATTTCAGGTTCTTGGATCTATCCCTAAGTCTTACAGCTAAGTGCTAGCCAGTAACCCCAAATCAGTCGACATGCAGGCAGCTTCTGAATTCAAACAAAATTGGGAAAATAACCTATTTCATATTGAGCCCCATATGAAACCCAGAGATGATCCAATTAAACTTGTTTCCCAATATTTTCCTTCGGGATGACATTTTACTCCTCTTGCTCTTTATAAATCTCTTGCGTATTATAAGGATATTCTTTTCGAAACAGAGTCAATTTTTGTCAAACCTATTTATGCTAGGGATGATGAAAGTAAAGTTCTTTATCACTCTTTATACATTAAGCAGATTATCCCAATAACTGACTGGGGTAATCACCCATCTGATCTTCAACAGCTCTCTAATCAAAATAACTCATTTTGTTATTTCGATTACATGGAAGCATGGAAAAAGATCTTTCTCTACCAAAACCAGTCACATAGTCATTCGTGGTTTATACAATTTGACCACAAGTTCAAAAGTCTTTTTCCCATCTGGTTCCTTTTATGGTGGTCGAGATTTGGCTCGTCTCTTACCTTAATCCCCGATCCATTAGAGGACCAAGTCTTTCATTTTGTAACAATATTCAATATCAACAACGATATGAAGGTATCTCGGCCTTACTTCAGTTTGTCAGTAAATACAAGGTCCCTTGGATTCTGAAATGGCAATGCGACCTTCTTACTCCAATTGTTGAAATAATTTATCCGCCCCCAGTTTCTAATCCTTCCAGTCAGGTTACTAAAGTTAACAATGTTCTTCCAATCACCATGGTAGTAACCCGCATCTTTTTTACCAAGTGGTGGGATAAATTTGATATTAATAGAATTATCGGGCAGGTTGAAAAAGAATTCCCTCCTATCCCTCTTCCTATTGTTCCGATTAATTCAAAACCAGTCATAGACTCTTCCAGTAATATAAAAAAAAAGTCAAAAGTTATTCCAGCAGGTTCGTCAACCTCAGTTGATATCTCCAATATCAATAATTCCAAAGTTAAAGATTTGAAGCTCATGCCTCAAGCCATTCAAGATAGAATTTCTCAGTTACGTGAAGATGTTGAAGCATCAGAGTATTCCTCTTCTTCAGCTTCCAATGCCAGTAAAGACGAAGATGATGATGATCCATATGGCACCATCAACCTTCATGATGCTCAGGAACTATTTGCATGATCTTTCAATCACTCATTGTTGCCTCCACTCAGCAATCAATCAGTTAATCACGCATGCTCCTGGTTTTCCACCGAAAGCAGCCACTAGTCAAAAGATTCGGCCTTTTTCAGCAAAAGTTATCGGAAGCATTTATGCATAGTAAAAAGTCAGCACTATTTTACTGTTCATCAATAGTAAATATTATCTATAATCATTCAAATTTGAAATAGTAATGTTGTAATAGTTCTTTCCTTATTCTATAAAAGGAAACCGAACTTAGTTAGGAAGGCAGACTTAAAAAGACTTAGAGTTCTTTCTCTGACAAATCTTTAGACTCTGCTCTCTCTTCTCTTCTACTCTTCTTATGTTCTAAACACTTGTATATATATATATATATATATATAGATACACAATTTTTTTTAACATAACATACTGCTTGTTATTCCATTCTTAATCCATGATTAGAGTTTGTTGTACTTACCGGAAATATATGCATGCACATAATAAATAAATATCCAAAAACCCACTGTTCTAGTTTAGGTGATGATTATAATCTAATGTTGATGGTCAGCAACTTTGCCAATATCATATCAATTGGATGATTATTCAACTGTTGGGATGTTTTTCTTTTTGGCATAATAGCATATTTGAAAATTATATTTTAATATTTTGTGTCTATTTAAATGTTATAACACACACACATATATTGATCTCTCATTTCTGTTATTCATCATCATTTTTTATATTGTATGACTAAATATATATTGTATGATTATATAATTTTTATAACCAGATATTCATGCACATGTGAATAGTTATAATAAACTAAATTTATAATGATTTTTGATATTTTTTGTATGAAGTTACAATGACAAACTTTGCCAAAATTGAGTTCGTGGAACTTGATATTACGGGTAAGAATTATTTGTCATGGATCCTTGATGTCGAAATTCATCTTAATGTCATGGGTCTTGGAGACACCATTAAAGATGATAATGAAACACCTAGTCAAAACAAGTCAAAGACCATGATTTTCTTACACTATCATCTTCATGAGTAGTTGAAGTTAGAGTATCTCACAATAAAAGATCATCTTCTTCTTTGAAAAATTTGAAAGAAAGATATGACCATCGAAAGACAGTTATTCTCCCAAAAGCTCATTATGATTGGATACATTTACGATTGCACGATTTTAAATCAGTAAGTGAATATAATTCTGTGATGTTTGAAATCTGTTCTAAATTGAAATTATGTGGAGATAATAACACTGATGGAAATATGTTAGAAAATATATTCTCTACTTTTCATGCCTTAAATGTGCTCCTGCAGCAACAATATAGAGAATGAGGTTTTAAGAAATATTCTTAACTGATTTCATGTCTCCTTGTGGCTGAGCAAAATAAAGAAATTTTAATCAAAAATCATGAATCACGACCAACTGGTTCAGCTCCATTCCCTGAAGTGAATGCTATGAGATATAACAATAATTATGGTCGTGGTCGTAATAAAGGTCGTGGACGTGGCCATGGGCGAGGACAATTTAATTACCACAGCCATGATACCAAATCTTCAAACAATGATAAGAAACAAGAAAGGGGAAAGAATATAAATAACAGAGATAACAAGAAGGAAGAAAATATCTGTTATCGGTGTGGAATGAAAGGACATTGGTCTCGTACCTATAGTACAGTCAAACATCTTGTTGATTTATATCATTCCTCATTGAAAGGAAAGGAGAAAAACATAGAAATAAAATTTTCTCATCCACATCAAGATAATAATGATTTATTTTGATCCTTAGAATATGACACACCTTGACGTTGAAGATTTCTTTGAGCAAAATAATGAGCAAGTTGATATTTCTTGTAATGAAAATAATTAGTTCAAAATTATGTTAATCCTTTTTAAGTGTATTTCTTTTATGCTAATATATTCCAATGTATTTTGTTTTCTTCATTTCATGTTGGTTTATTTAATGCAATGAATTGTGTTATTAATATTATATCTTATTATGAACTTATTATATATTTATTCCTTTTATGAAGAAAATATGGATTTGCGTCGTGCTATAAATGATCCTAATATCAGTAGTAGAGATATATGCTTAGTAGATAGTGCAATGACACATACCATTCTAAGACATAAGCAATATTTTTCAAATGTAAGAATGATGAAATCAAAAGTGAATACAGTATCAGGTTCAACAGAATTAATTGAAGGCTCTGGAAGAGCCAATATAATATTTTCTAGTGGAACAAAATTTATTATTGATAATGCCTTGTTTTTCACTAAATCAAGGAGGAATCATCTAAGTTTTAAAGATATACGACTTAATGTGTACCATATTGAGACAACCAATGACAATAGTATAGAATATATGAAACAACCCGGGTCAAGTCCCGAGTCCGGAATAAATCTCGGGTCAAATTCCAAGTCCGAATTGAATCAAATCCATCAAATTATAAGGTCTTAAACTACTAGCCCAATAATATCTTCTTGGGTTATCTTAGCCCACCACATGCTCCCAAAAGGTCATGACTTGAAGGTACTATTGGTAGTAACTTATTTCCTTATATGCAGATAAATTTTCCCCTCATCTTTCGATGTGGGACTGGGGTGTTACAAACTCCCCCACTTAAATTTCTGTCGTCCCCGTCAGAATCCGATCACACATACGACCAAAAGATCTTTGCCTCTCTAGCCATTGTGGGATAATACCGGCTGGCTTCGTGTCCCCACCTCCGGACCTCCATCTCTCCATTGTGGGATAATACCACCAGCCTTCGTGTCCCCACCTCCGGCAACCCGATCGAATGACCCCACCCGAGCTTTCGAGAGTCGGCTCTGATACCATATTAAACAACCCGGTTCAAATCCCGAGTCCGAAATAAATCTCGGGTCAAATCCCAAGTCCGAATTGAATCAAATCCATCAAATTATAAGGCCTCAAACTACTAGCCCAATAGTATCTTCTTGGGTTATCTTTGCCCACCACAAGCTCCCAAAAGGTCATGACTTGAAGGTACTATTGGTAGTAACTTATTTCCTTATATGAAGATAAATTTGTCCCCCATCTTTTGATGTGGGACTAGGGTGTTACAATATATTTACATCGTATCAAATGTCTCTATTAGAAAACAAATATTGAAAAAATTATATGTTTTATCTTCAGGTTTGTACTATAAAAGTATTAGTACAATTGAAGTCAATGCAATAATGAACCAGAAGTTCAATGAACCAAATAATTTTATTATTTGGCATGACCGATTAGGTCATCCTGGATCAATTATGATGCGAAGAATTATTGAGAATTCACATGGTCATCCATTAAAGAACCAGAAGATTCTTCAATTTAAGGAATTCTCGTGTGCTGCTTGTTCTCAAAGCAAATTGGTCATTAGACCATCACCAGTTAAAGTTGGGATTGAATCCCCAAGATTTCACGAACGTATTCAAGGAGATATTTGTGTGCCTATTCAACCACCAAGTGGACTATTTAGATATTTTATGGTTTTAATAGATGCATATACAAGATGGTCACATGTGTGTTTATTATCAACTTGCAACTTGGCGTTTGCGAGATTACTTGTTCAAATTATTAGATTACGAGCATAATTTCCGGATTATACAATCAATACTATGGGTCTTGACAATGCTGGTGAATTCACATCCCAAACATTTAATGATTATTGCATGTCACTTGGGATAAACAATGAACATCCAGTTGCCCATGTTCATACTCAAAATGGTCTTGCTGGATCATTTATTAAACACCTCCAGTTAATTGCAAGACCATTGCTCATGAGAACAAAACTTCCTGTCTCTGTTTGGGGGCACACTATTTTACATGCAACAACACTTATTCGCATTAGGCCAACATCATATCACAAATTCTCCCCATTACAATTGGTTTTTGGTCATAAGCCAAATATTTTCCATCTAAGAATATTTGGTTGTGCGGTGTATGTTCCAATTTATCCTCCATAACGTACAAAGATGGGTCCTCAAAGGAGGCTGAGAATATATATTGAGTTTGAGTCCCTATCAATAATTAAATATCTTGAACCCTTAACAGGTGATTCATTTACGACATGATTTACCGACTGTCATTTTCGAAGAGAAAATGATGAAAGAGTACCCTGAGTTATTTGTTTAATCTGTGTCTTCGATTCTAGGGACAGAATCTTTGTAAGTAGGGAAGAATATAATGAATGTGTTGTTTGAGTTGTGATTCTGGGGACAGAATCCTTATAAGAGGGGAATGATGTAACATTCCAGATTTTATAAATGTAAATTATAAATATTTATTGATTTATATAAGTATTTATTGGATGTGTTTATTATTGAATAAATAATTGTTCAATTTGATTGAGTTGATTTAGTTAATTATCTATTTGTTAAATAATTAATGCGATTAGTTAATTATTTATTTGTTAAATAATTAATGTGTTATGTGGATTGAGTTATGTCATTAAGTAATTTATTTAATAAATTGTTATTAAATAAAGTGTGACAAATAATTATATTATAAAGAGATATTAAAATAAATTAAATTAATTTAAGTTGGTTTTATCCAAACAATGCTTAAGGTTATTAAGTGTTTAATTATAAATTAGTTAAGTTAAACAAAGCCTACTAGCTTTTGGATTTTGAAATTTAAATGATTAATAAAATAATAATATAATATATCGTTAGTTTTGTAATTGATATGTTATTAAATTAGATGTATTAAGGTTAGCGGTTTTATTTTACGCATTATAGATATCGGTTGTTTTCTTTTTACACATTCTAGTTCTTTGAGAAAAAGAGAAGAACACAAGAGAGAATTTGAGAGAAAGTTTAAGAGAGAAAAGGCTGTGTTTTTCAAAATAAGTTCTGAGTTTGTCAAAGCTATTCTCAGTGATTAACAAGTGTTGTCGGAACAAATTAAAGGTAGGTTGTATAAACCTTATCATATATGTTTACATTATATAGTTTTGAGAAATTGTATGTCTCTCTTTTTCTTGAAATAACCAGTGTATAAGTTTTTACCAAATTTGTACGTAAACCTTGTTCTAGGATTTGTTTTGGTATTACATGTTTTGTTGTTATAATTGTTATAACTAGCATGTATATATATATATATATATATGCATATATGAGTGGTATTTTAATCGTGTGTTAATGAAAAAGAAATAGTTTTACTGTGAACATAAACATGTATGAATATATGTTTTTCAGAGTACCAAAATTTATACTTGTATTGTATGATAATCATGGAATTTAATTGTGATTATATGAATTGGGTAAGAATTAAATAGAATATAGTTAGAATAAATCAAATTATTTTCTAACTATGATTACAGTGCTTACTGTGTTAACAATGGAGTTTTTGGTTTTAAAATATGTTATCCTAGTATTTAATTTTTCTAGAATTATGGTTTAAGTTGTGTGAATTTAGTATTTGTATGCTTGGTGAAGTTTATGTGTAATTTTTATAAGTTATACTTGTTAATTGGTGTTAGAAATTAAGACATAGTAGCTTGGTTTGGTTTCTGGTTTTGGGTGTCCTGTAGTTCAGAGCCCCAGTGACAAATTTTGCGCCCCAGCGCCAAATTTTGGGATGTATATTCTCCATATTTTGGGATTTCAGTTTCTAATTATTGTTGATAGATTACTATTCACTTTTGATGAGCCTATTTTAAATTATTATTGTTATATACTCTGTTGATTCCATGTTATATCCGGTGAGCAATTGTTTTGCTCACTCTTGCATATATTAAAAACTCATTGCTGACTAAAGAAGAGAAGGTAGGTGAACCTTTGACTAGAAAGAAAGGAAAAAATGTACAAGTGATGAAGACTTGTAATAGTTTTGATAGTTTTATTATCAGACTTTGATTTAAAGATTGTAATGAAGTTTATTTAATTTTCCGCATTTGAATGTTTGTAATTAAAGGTTAGATACCCTGGGAGATTTTTATTTAAGTTTAATCTTGTATAGGCAGGTTTTCTTTTATTATTCAATTCTATTGTGATTGGGTAGTTAGAAATGAATGTTTGATCAAGTGAACACCAAATCCTGTGGGAATGAAGTACCTGGGTTTGGGGGTGTCACAAGTTGGTATCAGAGCTTTAGGTTATGAACCTTAGGTGGGGGGAAAGCCTTGGGAAGTAACCTTCAAAAAGATAGTAATGATAAACTCTTATCGAGTTTTAAGGAAGAAGTAATAAAACACTTATGTGCTTATGTGTTTACAACTTATGTGCTCGTGAGAGTCGAGTAGTAATGATTAGTAATTAAAACTTAAACTTTGGTTGACAAGATGACTAATATAGGAGGATCCAGTCAGGCTAGGGAGGAAGGACTTCAGATGCCTAGAGAGGAGGAATCTCGTGACATTCAAGTGGTTTGGGAACAACTACTTCCACGAGAGTCAGCCCCATTACTCACGGTGGTCGAAGATGATGATGATGATGATGATGATGTAGAAACAGATGAAGAAGATCCCGTGGAGCTGCCACAGACGGATGAAGAGGACGAGGAGGAAAGGATTCCACTTAATTCGATACAATGGTCGTATATATCGATGAGGTGTATGACCCTGATGTGAAACTTCAAATCTTGTCGAGGAGTTACAAGAGATAGTAGGTGAACAATGACCTCGATAGGCGAAGAATGACGGCGAGATCCGAGGATCGAGAAGAACGATTGAACAATGTTGAAGAGAAGTGGTTCACTTTGAAGAAGAGAACGACCAAATGAGAAGCGGAGAGGTTGCAGAGTTGAAGAGTAAGTTAAGAGAAGAATCGCAAAAGGGCGAGAGTCAGAAGGCAGCGTCTGATGAAGTTTATCAACAAATTTGAAATAGCAAAGGAGACGACAAGCAAAGAGAAGGAAGATGGAAGAAATGGATAACGTGTTCAACATCGCTATCAATCGAGCTCGAGACCGGGTCATGGGTTATCAATTCGATTCGAGACGCTACCCCTCGTTAAATACTTAGATCGTCGAACCATGTTCTGAGTTATGGAAGAAGAGCATCGTAAGGCTTTGCAGTATCTTAATAGGACATCGTAGGGAGTGTACTTGAATTATGTTATGATAAATAAATTGTAAATCCCAAGTGTTATGCAACCTATGGGATATGATGATGATGTTCTGAAAATTTAGTAGTTCAGGAAAATAATGTAAATAGCAGTGATGCTATTGATATGATGTTTTCAAAGAAGTTATGAATAAAAGTTATCATTTTCTTTTATCCAAAGTGTTATGTTTTATGAAGTGATTACTTTTATGGGGGGGCAAGTTAAGTAGAAATTACTTGAAAAGAGTTGAGTAATAATCTAGTGAATGTATTTTTAACAGAAAATGCCTCCAAGACGTCAACCACCTCGTCAGAGAACCACCGAAGGAACCAACAACAATAATGCTGAAGCTAACTCTGTTCAGCAGCTGGTGACGTTAATGACAAGTGCACTACAAAATCAACCGCAGAATCGACCTCAGAACCAAGGTGCTACGTTTAAGGACTTCAAGGCGGTTGGACCACGAATTAGTGGATCCATGAATCCAGTTGAAGCACAGACTTGGATCATGGAAATTGAGAAGGTGTTTGATGTTGCGGGAGTAGGGGAAGGTCAGAAGACTGCTTTTGCAACATTCATGTTGAAAGCAGAGGCTAGTTATTGGTGGCAGGCCAATAAAACTCGGGAGGGACCATGAATTATGAATTGGGATAAGTTTAAGAAGATGTTCTTCGAGACCTATTTCCCAGAGAGTTCGAAAAGCCAGTTAGAAGTACAGTTTTTAGAACTGAAGCAGGGAACGATGAAGGTGTCAGAATATGCCGCGAAATTCAATGAGTTGGCGAGGTTTGTGCCATATCAAGTCAGCACAGACGAACGCAAGGCGAAGAGGTTTGAGCAGGGACTGAAGCCCTAGTTGTTTAGCAGGGTTTCTTTGTTCCAATTGAAGACGTTTTGTAAGTGATGGAAAAAGCAATTCTTCTTAGAAGGTGGGAGGCGAGGTTGTAACCAAGTTCAATCAAGAACAGAAAAAGAAGAAGAATGAAGTGGAGGTGAAGAATAGAGGTGGTGGTAATGGAAATGGTAACAACAACTTGAAAAGAAAGTGGAATAGAAATGTGGGTGTTGGGAATTAGCAAGGTAACCAGCAGAATAAGAAGTTTGAAGCATGTGCTTTACATGGGAAGTTTCACGAGGTGTATGCTTAATGGGGGAAAAGAGTATGCTTTAAGCGTGGGCATGAGGGTCACATCGCCCCAAATTGCAATCGACCCCAAGAAGAATGTTTGCTACACTTGCGGGTCGAGGATCACTTTGCTCGTGAGTTCCCCAAGAAAAAGCTGGAAAAACAATGGGGAAGCGTGGGAGGAAGCATTGGAGGTACTTGGGCCATTATTGAATGACGGCATCAACCAAACCCACGACCGGAACCTTCAATATGGTATGCGGAAGATCTTTGTCAATCAAAGGATGTGGTGTCGGGTATTATCCCGATCAATGATATTGATACTTATGTATTATTTGATTAGGTGCTACTTGCTCATTTATATCGATGAATTTGCTATGAGATTAGGATTGCTAGTGAAGAATTGAATTCCCTTTAAACATAGAAATTGCGAATAAGGAAGTAGTTCTGTTAGGTTCGTATACAAGCTGTAGGGTGAATATTAAGGAAATATTTTGATGGTAGATTTGATTCCGTCAAAGTAGGAGAGTTTGATGTTATTTTGGGAATGGATTGGTTATTCGATTATGGAGGCGATAATTGTTGCCAAAAGAAATGTGTAAACCTTTTTACTCCGTCAAAGGTAGTATTCAATGGTAGGAAATTGCCTAGACAAATGAGATGTCTGACGATTATGCAAGCTAAGAAATTGTTGAGTCAAGGCTGTGTGGGTTATTTAGCTTACATAGTCGATACTCGAGAAGAAGGTCTCTGGCCGGAAGAAATACCGATAGTTAGGGAATTTGTGGATGTGTTTAGGAGGATTTGCAGGACTTCGCTTTGCGGAGAGATCGATTTTCGTGATCGACTTAGCGCCGAGAACCGCTCCGATATCGAAGGCCCGTCTGAGAATGGCTCGGTGGAGATGAAAGAAGCGATGGTACAACTACGAGGGAGCTGTTGGACAAGAAATACATTCGGTAGGAGTGTGTCGTAGTGGGGAGCAATTAGTGTTATTTGTAAAGAAGAAGGATGGGTCGATCGTCTTTGCATTGATTATAGGGAGTTAAACAAAGTCACTATTAAGAATAAATATCCATTTGCGAGAATAGATAACTTGTTTGATCAATTGAAGGCGCTAGATATTTCTCAAAAATAGATTTGAGAAGTGGGTATCATCAATTTGAAGGTAAGAAAGGAGGATGTACAGAAGGCGGCATTAGAACTCGGTAGGGACATTACGAATTTTTGGTGATGTCTTTTGGTTTGACAAAGCGCCCTGCAGCGTTCATGGATTTGATGAACAGGGTGTTTAAACCATTCTTGGACAAGTTTGTGGTGGTGTTCATCGATGATATTTTGGTGTACTCTAAAACTCAAGAGGAACATGTGGAACACTTACGTCTAACTTATTTGGAGACGCTAAGAAAAAAAAAAGTTGTATGCAAAATTCTCTAAATGTGAATTTTGGGTTTGGAGCGACGTATACAATTTCTTGGGCACGTAATTGATAAGGATGGAATTTCAGTGGATCCATCAAAGGTTGAAGCTGTGATAAATTGGGAACAACCAAGAACTCCATCAGAAGTGAGAAGTTTCTTGGGATTAGCAGGGTATTACAGACGGTTTATCCAGGATTTCTCCAAGATTGCCACTCCGTTGAAAAATTTGACGAGAAAATCTGCAAAATTTGTTTGGACGGAGAAGTGTGAAGAAAGCTTCCAAGAATTGAAAAAGAAGCTAAGTATGGCACCTGTGTTGTCATTCTTAGGATAATCTGAGAAATTTTGTGGTGTATAGTGGCGCTTCATACACAAAGGATTAGGATGTGTCCTTATGCGAGAATGGGAAAGTCATCGCGTATGCATCAAGACAATTGAAAGACTACAAAAAAAGGGTATCAGACTCATGATTTAGAGTTGGCGGCGGTTGTATTTGCTCACGAAGATATGGAGACACTATCTCTACGGAGAGAAATGTGAGATTTTTACGGACCATAAAAGTCTGAAGTATATTTTTCTGAGAAGGACTTGAACATGCGTCGAAGAAGATGGATGGCCGATAAAAGATTATAATTGTGAGATCTTTTATCACCCGTAAAGCAAAGCGTGGTTGCGAGATGCCTTGAGTAGGAAAGGTGGGGAAAAGTTGATGTTGTTAAGCGATAAGGAGGAGCTTATTACAGCAATGTCGAGGTTAGAGTTGGAAATAAAATTTTCAAAAGAATCGATGAAATTATACCGGATGGAAGCCGGTCGAACTTTGGTGGACAAAGTGAAGAATGCTCTGCTGCAGGACGAGGAATGCGAGAAAAATAAGAGAAAGTGTGGTCGAGGGAAAGAAATAAAATACAAAGTTGATCTGAGGGGATCTTTAAGATTTGAAGGGCGAATATGGGTTCCAATGATTACGGATATTAAAGAAGACATCTTAACCGAAGCTCATAACTCGAGATATTCGATTCATCCAGGAAGTACGAAGATGTATCAAGATTTGCAACGATATTTTTGGTGGCCAAATATGAAAAGAGACGTTGCGAGAATCGTTGCAAAGTGCTTAACATGTCGGAGAGTCGGTAGAAGCATCAAAGACCAAGCGGGTTACTTCAACCGTTGGAGATGCGGAATGGAAATGGGAACATATCACAATAGATTTTTTGGTAGTTCATCCAACAACTCAGAAAGGATACGATGCGATTTGGGTGATAGTGGACAAATTGACAAAATTTGCAAACTTTTTGCCAATAAAGATTAGATTCGATCTTGATCAGCTGGCAAAACTATATGTTAAAGAGATCGTTGCAAGACATGGAGTTCGATGTCGATTGTGTCGAGACAGAGATCGAGGTTCACATCAAATTTCTGGAAGAGACTACAAGAATGTATGGGAACACAGTTGCGAATGAGTACGGCATATCATCCATAAACGGATGGCCAAAGCGAGCGAGCGATTGAGACATTGGAAGATATGTTGAGAGCATCGTCATGGATTTCAAAGGAAATTTGGGATGAACAATTACCATTGGTGGAATTTGCCTCTGATAATAGTTACCACGCTAGCATCGGCATGCCGCCTTACGAAGCATTATATCTGGCGGGAAGTGCGAGAACTCCTTTGTCTTTGGGACGAAGTCGGTGAGCGTCGGCTATTAGGACCGAGCTGGTACAACAAATCTTTGAGGTTGTCAACTCATCGAAACAAGATTGATAGTATTTGCTCAAGCGGACAAAAGAAATATGATGATCAACACTGAGACAAGATCGTGCATTTGACATAGGAAATTACATATTCTAAAAGTTTCTCCTTGGAAGGGAAAATTGATTTGGTAAAAAGGGGAAACTAAGTCAGGGTTTATTGGACCCTTTGAAGTCTTGAGGGAAGTTGGAGAGGTAGCTACGAGGTAGCTCTACCTCGAGTGCAAAACATTCACAATGATTTTTTCATATTTGATTATTACGACCATATAAACCCGATTATAAACATGTGATCGAGTACGAACCGTTGCAGTTCGAGAAAGATTTGTCTTATTAAGAGATTCCTATCTAGATAGTCGACAAGAAAGAACAAGTGCTCAGGAATAAAGTGATACCTTCTGTGAAGGTCAAATGGAGGAACCACAATGCTGAAGAAGCTACGTGGGAACTCGAAGAGAAAATGATGAAAGAGTACCCTGAGTTATTTGTTTAATCTGTATCTTCGATTCTAGGGACAGAATCTTTGTAAGTAGGGAAGAATGTAATGAATGTGTTGTTTGAGTTGTGATTCTGGGGACAGAATCCTTATAAGAGGGGAATGATGTAACATTCTAGATTTTATAAATGTAAATTATAAATATTTATTGATTTATATAAATATTTATTGGATGTGTTTATTATTGAATAAATAATTGTTCAATTTGATTGAGTTGATTTAGTTAATTATCTATTTGTTAAATAATTAATGTGATTAGTTAATTATTTATTTGTTAAATAATTAATGTGTTATGTGGATTGAGTTATGTCATTAAGTAATTTATTTAATAAATTGTTATTAAATAAAGTATGACAAATAATTATATTATAAAGAGTTATTAAAATAAATTAAATTAATTTAAGTTGGTTTTATCCAAACAATGCTTAAGGTTATTAAGTGTTTAATTATAAATTAGTTAAGCCAAACAAAAGCCTACGGCTTTTGGATTATGAAATTTAAATGATTAATAAAATAATAATATATATATATCGTTAGTTTTATGCGATATGTTATTAAATTAGGCGTATTAAGGTTAGCGGTTTTATTTTACGCATTATAGCTATCGGTTTGTTTTCTTTTTACATTTAATTCTTTGAGAAAAAAGAAGAACACTAAGAGAGAATTTCAGAGAAAGTTTAAGAGAGAAAAGGCTGTGTTTTTCAAAATAAGTTCTGAGTTTGTCAAAGCTATTCTCAGTGATTAACAAGTGTTGTCGGAACAAATTAAAGGTAGGTTGTATAAACCTTATCATATATGTTTACATTATATAGTTTTTGAGAAATTGTATGTCTCTGTTTTTCTTGAAATAACCGTGTATAAGTTTTTACCAAATTTGTACGTAAACCTTGTTTCTAGGATTTGTTTTGGTATTACATGTTTTGTTGTTATAATTGTTATAACTAGCATGTATATATATATATATATATATATATATATATATATATATATATATATATATATATATATATATAGTATTTTAATCATGTGTTAAAAAAAAGAAATAGTTTCTTGTGAACATAAACATGTATGAATATATGTTTTTTGAGTACCAAAATTTATACTTGTATTGTATGATAATCATTGAATTTAAGCTGTGATTATATGAATTGGGTAAGAATTAAATAGAATATAGTTAGAATAAATCAAATTGTTTTATAACTATGATTCTGAGTCTTCTTGTGTTAACAATGGAGTTTTGGTTTTAAAATATGTTATTCTACAGTATTTAATTTTTCTAGAATTATGGTTTAAGTTGTGTGAATTTAGTATTTGTATGCTTGGTGAAGTTTATCTGTAATTTGCATAAGTTATACATGTTAATTGGTGTTAGAAATTAAGACATAGTAGCTTGGTTTGGTTTCAGGTTTTGGGTGTTCTGTAGTTCGGAGCCCCAGCGCCAAATTTCACGTCCCAACGCCAAATTTCGGGCCCCACCGCCAAAAAAATAGGCGGAAGTTCTCGCCCAATTATATGGAATTCGCGCCCGGCGCTTGAATTCGCGCCTCGGTGCTGCTTATCTCGCACTCCTAATTTGGAAAAGTGGTGGTGCAGGTGGGACGATTTTGACCTCCTGTAGTAAAATGGCCATAACGTTTTCATACGAACTCCGATTAAGTTGATTCAAGATGATTCGAAAAGAGGAAGAATAGGCCTATAACTTTTATTCTTTAAGGTTTTCAATTTGAAATCGTTATGAAGGGTCAAAATGGTTATCTTTAGAACTGTTGTGTATTTAGAGCCAATCGGAGGGCGTCGGGATGCGCGAATGCAAGTGCAACCCTTTGTGTATTAGTATAACTTAATGATAACATGTTGGACATGTAATAGGATGTTGTATCACGTTGTTAATGTGCATGTGGTGCAATGACATGATCACTTAAGTAGTTGTAATAAAGCTAAAAAAAAATAATGTTCATGAAAAGAAGTGATGTTGTTTAAACTTAAACTTATTTAGTAGCTATACTAAGAGTAATAAAGTAACTCATAAAGGTAATGTTAATGTAACTAATGTGTACTGTCAATACATATGGTATGTGTAGGACTTGGGGTGAACGTGAGTAGTAATTGTTTAACCTACGCACGAGGCAAGTTCTCTAACTCTACTTTTATAATTGTGCAAATATCTAGCTATCTTTGAGCAAGTTTTGTAATCTATTATTTTGTTAATTCAATTACTGTTTTCAATTCGATTACAATATAATGATGTAAGTTATTCTGGAGCAAGTTATTCTTGTATTTAACTTGTTGTTTAGCATGCACAACTATATATACTAGTGTCGAACATTTCTATCGTTCAAATTGCTATGCATGCTTAGTATTCAATTCTAATTAACATTGGCTTAGTATTGTTCAAGCAAGGTATGATATAGTTATTCAAATTGTATGCTATTAGATTATTCCTAAAGCATGACTTTAGTTTACTATGATTGATTGATTCAATGCGATTATTCAATAGTATAGTGTTATTGGTTTTATTTCAACTACTCCTTAGTTGATGTTCGTTGAATTCAAATTACCTTGAAAGCTTATCAAACCAAACTTCCTTTTGTGCGGACTTGTACTCTAAATCTTGAGATGAACAACCCTATTGTTATGATTAGGGGTTAACTTACGCATAAGCGTTAAAATATTTATGCACAATACGTTTATGCGAAGGATGATCCCCCAAATACGAGGTCCTTATAGTCTTATATTTGTTAAAGTTGGAGTTGAAAGATTACTTTTTATTTGTGGGCGTAGTTCATGGTCTTACGACCCTCGATGATGTATATTCTCCATATTTTGGGATTTGGTTTACGATTATTGTTGATAGAGTACTATTCACTTTTGATGAGCCTATTTAATGATTATTATTGTTATACTCTTGTTGATTCCATGTTATATCCGGTGAGTAATTGTTTTGCTCACTCTTGCATATTAAAAACTCATTGCTGACTAAAAAGAGAAGGTAAGTGAACCTTCGACTATGCAAAAGAAAAGGAAAAATGTACAAGTGATTAAGACTTGTAATAGTTTTGATAGTTTTATTATCAGACTTTGATTTAAAGATTGTAATGAAGTTTATTTAATTTTCCGCATTTGAATATTTGTAATTAAAGGTTAGATACCCTGGGAGATTTTTATTTAAGTTTAATCCTATATGGGCAGGTTTTCTTTTATTATTCAATTCTATTGTGATTGGGTAGTTAGAAATGAATGTTTGATCAAGTGAACACCAAATTCTGTGGGAATGAAGTACCTAGGTTTGGGGGTGTCACAAGTATTAGGGGGAGAAATTAAACAGATGGATAAAGATATTACATGGAATGCATTGTCATTATTGAATTTTGATCCTCGTAAAAAATAATGTGAACAAAAAGTTCAAAAGATACTTCTTTTGCAAGATATAGCAAATCAGCTACCGAATGCATTCACTAACTCAAAAGAAGTAACCAAATCTCATATACTAGCTGTAAATGCTCCAACTCGGATTGAATTCCTAATAGGACAATTCGTAAAAATTGTAACAAATGAGTCCAAGGCACGCCAGAAGCGTGGTAGACCAATCGGTTCGAAAGACAAAAATTCTCGAAAAATAAAAGAAGTAAATAAACAAGTTGGCATTATTGAGGAGGAAAATATTCATGAGGATATAGACATAGTTAATCATAAAACCCCAGAAGAGTTTTAGGTTCCTGAAAATAATAAAAATGATGAGATCTCGATAAGTTATGTCTCTACAAAGAAGATAGAACCAAAGTGAGATAGTTGTTGAAAAAAAAATTCATATAATAAATCGCTTGATATCATTAATGAAAACGAGGATTTTGAGCCTAATTCTGTCGAAGAATGTAGACGCATAAATGATTGGCCAAAATGGAAAGAAGCAATCTAGGCATAATTAAATTCACTTGCAAAACGTGAAATTTTTGGACTTGTAGTCCAAACACCCGAAGAAGTAAAGCCAGTTGGATACAAATGGGTCTTTGTGCAAAAAAGTAATGAGAAAAATTAAATCGCAAGATATAAGGCACGACTTGTGGCACAAGAGTTTTCACAAAGACCTGGCATTGATTACGATGAAACATATTCTCCTATGGTAGATGTAATTACATTGCGGTATCTTATTAGCCTGACAACTCATAAAAAACTAGATATGTGTCTAATGGATATTGTTACTGCCTATTTATATGGGTCAATTGATAATGATCTTTATATGAAAATTCCTGAAAGATTTAAAATGTTTGAAGCATATAATTTAAATCTCAGGGAAGTTTACTCAATCAAGTTGCAAAGGTCCATATATGGGTTAAAGCAATCAGGACGAATGTGGTATAATCGTCTTAGTGAATATTTATTAAAGGAAAGTTTAATAATAACCATATATGCCCACGTGTTTTTATAATGAAGTTGGAATCTGGTTTTGCTATTATTTTTGTGTATGTTGATGATTTAAATATCATTGGAACTCATGGAGAGATACCAAAGAAAATGAATTATTTAAAGGAAGAATTTGAAATGAAAGATTTGGAAAAAATAAAATTTTGTCTCGGCCTGCAGATCGAGCATTTAGCAGATGGAATTCTCATTCATCAGTCAACTTACATAGAGAATGTTCTTAAAAGATTTTATATGGATAAAGAACATCCATTGAGTACCCCAATGGTTTTAGATCACTTGATGTGAAAAAGGATCCTTTTAGACCTCATGAGGATGATGAAGAATTACTTGGTCCTGAAGTACCATACCTCAGTGCAATTGGTGCGTTAATGTATCTTGCTAATAATACAGGACCTGATATAGCATTCTCTGTGAATTTGTTAACAAGATATAGCTCTTCTCCTACCCGGAGACATTGGAATGTGGTTAAACATATTTTTTGTTACCTACGAGGAACTATGGATATAGGCTTATTTTATTCAAATAATGATAATCATAAATTTGTTGGATATTCTGATGCAGGATATTTATTTGATCCACATAAATGTTGTGACGCCCCCAAAATAGGTATACAACACCCATTCTGAGTCGCCAAATACATGGTACAGAAACAACTACAACTTTATTAATACAACTGTAAATGCAAAAATACGACAACACTTAAGCTGTGAGTTTAAATACAAATATTGTCATCTAGACAATATCCACACTCAAATAAGTCATCATTACAATTATTGATACACTATTTTACAAAATAGTGAGGACTACTAAAACAACTTCTAGAACCATCAATCCACACCCCGACTAGTACTCGCTACATTCTCGCCTCCTGAGAAGAAAAATGGAACAAAAAGGAAAAGGGTGAGCCTAACTAGCCCAGTAAAGAACATTATGACTAAGATAATATAGAACAAATTATCGTTAGTCCTCAATAGGGAAAAATCTAATAGAATATAATAGACAACAAGTTTTAAATCAATATTCGCAGCGGAAATAATAATTCATTAGAAGAGTTAAGTAGAGAATAAAATCTACTATCTTCTATATATGAATTTAAAAGTCCATCGTCAATATTTTATCCTGTAACATCAATCAACATATATCGGAATCAAATATTCATCTTTGCACTCTGAGCCAAAGATATTCATCGATTGGTCATGTTCATCTAAACACATTCATCTTTTGCACTACGGGCCAAAGATATTCATCAGAAATTATTCAACTTTGCACTACAGGCCAAAGATATTCAGTTACATCATCATTTAGGACTGAGGATGATGAATTTTTTTTAAAGAAAACGAATCCAGTGAAACAAAAGAACAAATATTAAGAATTCGTACTTTAAACAATCCAAGTTCAAAAATACTTCATAAATAACCATAATGGAGTTAAATTCAAGAATGAAGACCAAAACATAGATCCAATCAAAGATAGGAACCATAACAGACAATCTTGGACACAGAAAAGAAAATTTAATTTTTCTGTGAATAGTGTCATATTCGTGAATAGTGTCGTATACATGAATAGTAATTCCGACACTAAAAGATAGAAATTTCACAAGAAAAATCATCATGCTTCGTGAATAGTAACTCATGAATAGTAATTCATGAATAGTAACCCCGACATAAAAAGATAAGAATTTCACAAGAAAAATCTTACCAATATTCCGGTATAATGATATTGAAAGAAATAATATCATTATATAAAAATAAAAAAAAACATCTCTTACCTCGAAAAGACAGTATTTCTGAATGGAATACTGGATATAGTGCTAAAAAAACTTGCACCGTATAGCAACACTCAAAGTACCAAAATACTCACAAAATACACTTGATATTATAGAGAGAGAAATCTTTAGTTTCTGGTGTGATTTTCAATTATAACCTAAGCACCCAATTTATAGGAAAATGCTTAGAACACCAAAGCAGAAAATTTAATAAGATATTAATATATTTATATAAATTTCCTACGCCCACTTTAACAATCCAATTTCAGCACATTAACCACATAAGTGAGGCCCACCAACTTGTTAAAAACGTTTTTCTTAAAAAAAATTAATTAAAACTTCAAAAATCAATTATTCTGGAACTTCAATAATTCATAATAAATAGCCCTCTTATCAGAAAAATTCGAATCTTATGTCCTTCATAGGAAATTCAATTCTCTACAACTTTGTAAGTTTAAGTTTTTCCAAATTCCAAACAGAAATTGATCGAAATCCACATACTGAGACGATTTTCTGTGCTATAATCAAATTTCGAATAAAAATTGGGTCCACCAACATGTTTAACATGTTTTTAGTATTTATTGCAACAAAAATACTCTTTCTCCTCATTTACTCATATATCCCACATTCATTGTAAAATATAACCATTATTATATTATTATAATATAATAATATATTTAAATGAATTATTTTATCAGAAAAGATAGAATATTAATTTTCAACAATTGTCACATCAAAAAAAAATTCTCCATCTATATCCACATAAAATGAATATTTTCCTTATCATATAAATCAATAATTAATTATTCACAAATAATATTACAGAATCACAATATCGACAACCAAGCCGTTCCCAAGAAAGAGGGGGCTTTCCAATAAGGATTTCTCCTTACTGGCGCGCAATTAGGTGACCAAACCTCTCCTTAGACAGAACTTTCTAGACATTGCCAGTAATGCTATCTAATAATATTATTCAAATAATATGAATTATTGATTTAATAATGGAAAATATTGTGTAGTGACAATTATTGAAACAACAATAATATAAAATATCAATGTAGCAATTATTAAATCAATAAAATAAAATATTGAACAATAATTACTGTAACAATTATTGAGTATTGCCTTCTTACGTAAGAATCAATAATTGGTGCAATACCGTGTGTTACTGTGCAACAACGCGTATTACTGTGTTTTAACTACCGCGTATTCCAACGAAGATTACTTGTAATAACTTCACGCCAATTATTTATAAACAACTTATATTTTGTGCGTTTTCTTCATCCAATCGCTTTCCGTTATGGGGCTCACAAAAGACTGCGCCGTCGTACGAATATTCCCCGACAGGAAGAATATTCCACGACCAAACGAATATTCTCCGACAACAATGAATATTTTATAACCACTTGCTTATTTGAAATATTTGCGCATTTTACCCATAACTAACCACATTAATCAAATCAACCCGTACTATTTCAAAATAATAATTAGAGGAAATGAAATTTCATTTATTAATAAGTTGGGGTCTTACAAATGTTAATCTTAAACATGTTATCTCATTATGTGTGGTGATACTGCTATATCATGGAGATCTACATAGCAAACATTAGTTGCCACTTCATCTAATCATGTTGAAATACTTGCGATCCATTAAGCAAGTCGACAATGTGTATGGTTGAGATCAATGACTCAACATATACGTGAAACATGCGGTTTATCCTCCAGCAAAGGAATTCCAACCATTTTGTATGAAGACAATGTTGCATGTATAGCTCAATTAAAAGGAGGATACATCAAAGGAGATAAAACAAAGCACATCTCACTGAAAATTTTTTTCACACATGACCTTGAAAAATGTGGTGGCATTGATGTTCAGCAAATTCGCTCAAAAGATAATCTAGCAGATTTATTCACCAAAGCATTACCAACTACAACATTTGAAAGATTGAGGCGCAATATTGGAATGCGACAGCTGAAGGACTTAAGAATACATTAATGAGGGGGAGCTAATACGCGCTGCACTCTTTTTTCTTTAACCAAGATTTTTTTCCCATTGGGTTTTTCCTGGTAAGGTTCTTATTGAGGCAACTTTCAATGCGTATTGCTGCACAATAGAAATCCAAGGGGGAGTGTTATAAAATTAAAATATATATGTATGTCTAGATTCATTCCTCCCATCTTTAATTGTAATGATCCTTGATCTTTTGAAACTCACATGGCCCTTAAGTTTTGAAACTCATGATCTTTGAGTTTTGAAACCTCCAAGTATTAATGTTAATGTACCTATAAATAGTAACATTGTAAAGAGAATTGGTGAGATACAAATATACTATAACTTATATGATATGAGAATGCTCTTGTGACGCCCCAAAAATAGGTATACACAACCCATTCTGAGTCGCCAAATACATGGTACATAATTCAAATACAAACTTAATTTATACAACTGTTAAGTATCGTGCAGAATATGACAAAACATAAACTTGGAGATTTTAACACGAATATTGTCTCGTAGATAATATACAAACTCAAATGGAGTCCTCATTACAATTATTATCACACTATTTTATAAAATAGTGAGGACTACTATAACCACCATCTTGGACCATCACTTCATTCCCCGACTAGTACCAGTTATATTCTCATTTCCTGAAGAGAATAATGAAAAAAAGGGTGAGCTCAACTAGCCCAGTAAATAATATTATGACTAAGATAATGTAGAATAAATTATCTTTAGCCTTCAATAGTATAAAACTGATAGAATACAATAGACAACAAATTTAACTGCAGTGGAACAAACAATCCATTAGAATAGTCAAGTAGAGCATGATGTCTACTATCTTCTATGATTTAAAAGTTCATCATTAATATTTTATCTATGTAACACATCTCAATAAATAATCCACATCACTGAATTATCTATGCACTACGGGCAAAGGATATTCATTAGTATTACATCCACGAATCATCCATGCACTACAGGCCAACGATATTCGGTATTATCATCAGTGGTCATGATCATGCCAAAAATTGTCCATCAATGCACTACGGGCCAATGAGGATTTTTACCACATCATTTGTAACATTACAGGTAATGATTATACCGATACATAATTCCTGGTCATAATCATACCAATCAACAGTCTATCTATGTACAACGGGCCAAAGATGACTTTTATCACAATATAAGCATAAGGACGATGACAATGATATAAGAATTCAATTAAGTGAGATCAAGGATAAATTTTAAAGATTTATAATTCAATTTATCCAGAATTTAAGAATGTCCAAATTGTCAACATGATAACTGCTTTGTGGAGTAAAATTCAAGAATAATATTCATGTGTCAAAAATAATTTGGACAGAAAAGAAATTATTTTTTGTCGTGAATAGTACCCGAGTGAATAGTACCCCGTGAATAGTACTTCGTGAATAGTACCGTATGTATGAATAGTACAATATGTATGAATAGTGCCCATGAATAGTACTCCGGCATGAAAAGATTAAAATTTAACAAGAATATCCAGAAAGATATTTCAGTGAAACGATACTAGATGAAGCGTAAATTTCAAGTATAGTCTACTAATTTCAAGGAGTATAGAAGCAATACTTATCAAAATAAGTGTAGAATTAGGAATATGAAACGAAATAATATTACTTACATACTACAGAGTATGGAAGAAAATATTATTTCTTACGAATACTGAACAAAATAATATCTCTTACGAATATTGAACGAAAATAATATTTCTTACGAATATTGAACGAAGACAATATCCCTTACGGATATTGAACGAAAATACTATTCCTTACGAAAATAATATTCTTACAAATACAAAAAATAATATCTCTTCTGAATATGAAATAAATAATACCCCTTACTTTAAAAGGAGAGTACTTCTGACTGGTATAACGGAGATATTCTTGAAGAAAACTTGCACTATTTGCAACACTCAAAGTTTTCTTAAACTCAAAAGAAATACGCTCAATATTATAGAAGAAGAATTCTCTTATTCTGGTGTGATTTTCATTTCTAAACTAAGCATCCTATTTATAGGAGAATGGCAGGAAACTATTTAGGAGAAAAAATCACAGACTGCACAATAACAATATCACGAGCGCGCAGAATTCGATGATTTTTTTTTATTTTCACTATGCAGCACTATACAAACACTATGCAGTACTATGCAAACACTATGTAGTACTATGCAAACACTATTAAGTACTATGCAATAAAATAAAATAAAATATATTCTATTTATAAAAAGTATTTTGTTTTATATAAAAAAATCTATTTTATTACTATAAAACAAAAATTGAGATAACTTTCTACTGACGATTTTGAAAAATGAGTAAGTGGGGGTCCATGTGTGACGCCCCCAAAATAGGTATACATCACCCATTCTGAGTCGCCAAATACATGGTACAGAAACAGATACAACTTCATTAAACTGTGAGTTTAAATACAAATACTGTCTAATAGACAGTATACAAACTCAAAAGTAGTCCTTATTACAAATATTATCACACTATTTTTCAAAATAGTGAGGACTGCTAACACGACTGACTGGAAACAACACTCCACACCCCGACTAGTTTCCGCTATATTCTCGCCTCCTGAGAAAGATGGAACAAAAAGAAAAGGGTGAGCTCAACTAGCCCAGTAAAGAATATTATGACTAAGATAATATAAAACAAATTATCATTAGTCTTCAACATGGAAAAATCTGATAAAATATAATAGACAACAAGTTTTATATCAACAACTGCAGCGGAAACAGCAATCCATTAGAAGAGTCAAGTAGAGAAAGAATTCTATTATCTTCTAAGATTTAAAAGTCCATCATTAATATTTTATCCCTGCAACATCAATCAATATACATCTTGAATCAAATATTCATCTTTGCACTACAGGCCAAAGATATTCATTTGTATCACCAGTTGGTCATGTTCATCTCAACACCTGTTCATCTTTGCACTACGGGCCAAAGATATTCATTAGGTAATCATTCATCTTTGCACTACAGGCCAAAGATATTCATTAATATCATCATTTAGGACTGAGGATGATGAAAACTATTTTAAAGAAAACGAATCCAATGAGATAAAAGATCAAATATTAAGGATTCGTATTACAGTTTATCCAAGTTCAATAATACTCCGAAATAACCAATTTTGAAGCAGAATTCAAAAATAATGATCAAAACATGGATACAATCAAAGTAGTAACCATAATAGATAACTTAGACAAAAAGAAAAAAAATTCATTTTATGGTGAATAGTGCCGTATTCGTGAATAGTGCCGTATACGTGAATAGTAACTCCGACATAAAAAGTTCCAAATTTGATAAAAAGTTCATACCAATATTTCGGCATAATGATATTGAAGAAAATATCATTTTAAGAAGAAAATAACATCCCTTACCTTGCAAAGACAGTACTTCTAACTAGAATACTGGATATAGTGCTGAATGAACTTGCACTGTATAACAACACTCAAAGTACTAAAATACTCACAAAATGCGCTCAATATTATAGAGAGAAAAGGAGAGAAAACTTATGAATTCTGATGTGATTTTCAATTCTAACTAAACACCCTATTTATAGAAAAATGCTTAGAACGCCATAGAAGACTAACCTACTACCTGATGGCTTTACCTGTTACTATTCAAGCCCACCACTTTTGAAATACAATTGAGCACATTTCTCACCAACCAATTCTAGAATTTTCCAAAATGTTTTATCATTTAAACAATAATCAGAAACTTTAATAATTCATATAAAATAGCCCGTTTATCAGAAAAATACTAATTTTATGTCCATTCCGCACGAAATTGAATTCTCTACAACTTTGTAGCTTTGAGTTTTTCCAAATTCCAAACGAAAAATGACCGAAATCCACATACGGACGATTTTTAAAACCTCCATTCCGAAAAAATACTTATAAAACACCTCAGCATTAATTCCTTCATTTATAACCACAATAAATATATCCATCATTTATATCCACATAAAATAAATATTTCCTTATCATATGAATCAATAATTAATTATTCACAAATAATATTACAGAATCATATTTATAACAACCAGGCTGTTCCCAGGAAAGAGGGGGCTTTCCGATAAGGATTTCTCCTTATTGGCGCGCAATTAGGTGACCAAACCTCTCCTTGACAGAACTTTCTAGACATTGCCAATAATGCTATCTAATAATATTATTCCAAATAATATGAATTATTGATCTGATAATGGAGATGTTGTGCAGTGACAATTATTGAACAACAATAATTTAAAATATCAACGCATCAATTATTAAACCAATAAAATAAAATATTGAACAGTAATTACTGTAATAATTATTGAGTAGTGTCTTCTTACGTAAGGATCAATAATTCAAAAATACTGTGTAAAACCATGTGCTTCTTGTGCAACCCACGATATCAGTATTTTAACCAATAGGGTATTCCAACGGTGTTGTTAAGTAGCAATTACTGTAGTTATTTATAAAACTCAATTTTTGTCGTTATCTTCATCCGACCGTTTTTCGTTATGGGGCCCACAAATAGCTGCGCCGTCGTACGAATATTCCCCAAAAGAAAGAATATTCCACGAATATTCCCCGACAAATGAATATTTTATAACCACTTGCTTATTTTGCAAAATTTGCACATTTCACCCATAACTAATGCATTATATCAAATTAACACCTTATTATTCACAATAATAATTAGAGAAAATTCGATATTATTCATTAAAAAGTTGGGGTCTTACAACCTCCCCTCCTTATGAAATTTCGTCCTCGAAATTGACGTATGTACCTGGTGTTTCGAAAAGGTGAGGATACCTCGCTTTCATTTTTGATTCCAACTCTCAGGTCATTTCTTCAATAGCATAGTTTCTCCATAAAACCTTATTTTGTGGTATAACCTTCGTGCGTAGGACATGCTCTTTCCTATCCAAGATCTTAACAGGTACCTCCTCGTACGTTAAATCTTTGGCTATCTCGTCTGGTTCTAACTCAATAATATGGTTCGGGTCTTTAACATATTTACGAAGCATAGATATGTGAAAAACATTATGAACACGAGACAGGCTTGGAGGTAATGCGAGTCTATAGGCCACATTTCCTATTCGGTCAAGAATTTCAAATGAACCAACAAATCGTGGATTGAGCTTTCTCCTCTTCCCAAATCTTGTAACTCCTTTCCATGGTGCAACACGTAATAATACATGATCCCCAATATTAAATTCCACGTCCTTCCGATGAAAATCCGCATAACTCTTTTGTCAATCCTGTGTCGTTTGTATACGTTGTCGAATCGTTTGGATCTTCTCTGCAGTCATTCGTACCAACTCTGGTCCCAACAATGTTGCTTCTCCCACCTCATCCCAGCATACTGGAGAGCGACACTTTCATCCATACAACTCCTCGAATGGAGTCATGCCTATACTTGCTTGATAACTGTTGTTGTAGGAGAATTCCACCAATGGTAGATACTTATCCCAACTCCCTTTGAAATCTAGGACACAAAGTCTTAATAGATCTTCAAGAGTTTGAATAGTCCTCTCTGATTGTCCGTCCGTTTGAGGATGGTATGCCGAACTGAATCGTAAATCCGTGCCCATAGCTTTTTGCAAGCTAACCCAAAATCTTGAAGTGAATCTTGGGTCACGATCCGAAACTATGGATACTAGCATGCCATGCAATCTCACAATCTCGTTCACGTACATACTAGCAAGACGTTCAAGGGAATAAGTCTCCCGTATAGGCAAAAAATGGGCAGACTTGGTTAATCTATCAACAATAACCCAAATTGCATCTATGCCTTGAGAAACCTTGGGAAGACCTGTAATGAAATCCATAGTAATGTGTTCCCACTTCCATTTCGGAATCTCAAGTGGTTGCAATGGACCCTTCGGTACTTGATGCTCTGCCTTTACACGTTGACAAGTTAAACACCTCGAGATAAACTCCGCGATCTCTCTTTTCATATTGCTCCACCAAAATGTATGTCGAAGATCATGATACATTTTGGTACTCCTATGATGAATTTCAAATGGTGTGTTGTGTGCCTCCATCATGATTCTATGCTTTAAGTCAGAATCATTAGGAACACAAAGTCTGGAGTTGACTCGAAGTATTCCTTCTTCATCGATTCTTGCTTCTGGAATAACACCTTCTTGCACTTTCTTCTTCATACGCATCAGCTCCATGTCCGTAGCTTGAGCAGCTTTAACTTTATCGATTAAAGTCGATTCTACTCGTATGTTTGATATCATCACGTGGGTACTTGGAGCCTTCATCTCTATCTCCATCCTTTGCAAGTCATACAAAATGGACTTTTGTGTTAACAATATTGCACTAGTACCCGCATATGATCTTCTACTCAATGCGTCAGCTACCACGTTTGCTTTTCCAGGATGATATTCGATGGTATGATCGTAATCTTTCAGCAGCTCGAGCCAACGTCGTTGCCGCATGTTGAGTTCTTTTTGGGTGAAGAAATATTTGAGGCTTTTATGATCTGTATAGATCTCCACTTTCTCCCCATACGGTAGTGTCTCCGGATCTTCAACGCTGAAACGATCTGCCGCTAACTCCAAATCATGAGTAGGATAATTCCTCTCATATTCTTTGAGTTGTCGCAAGGCATAGGCTATGACTTTCCCATGTTGCATGAGAACACATCCTAACCCTTTGCCTGAAGCATCGATGTAGATAACAAATCCATCCAAACCAGATGGTATTATCAGAACAGGTGCCGAAATGAGTCTCCTCTTGAGTTCTTGAAAACTTTTCTCACAATCCTTGCTCCAACCGAATTTTATATCTTTACGAGTCAGCTGAGTTGACGGAGTAGCGATTCGAGAAAATCCTTCCACGAATCTCGATAAGTAACCAACTAAGCCCCGAAAGTACGTGCACTTGGCCACCGACTTGGTTGTTCTCCAACTTTGTATGGCTTCAATCTTCGCCAGTCGACAGATACTCCATGTTTTGACACCACGTGCCCAAGGAATGCTACTTCCTCAAGCGTAATTCGCATTTCTTGACTTGGCATATAGCTTGTTATCACGAAGCCTTTGCGAATATCAACTTTAAAACGGCGCTCATGATCTTCACGGCTTTTGGAATAGATGAGGATGTCATCAATAAAGACAACAACGAACTGATCCAAATATTCTTTAAACACACGGTTAATCATATCCATGAAAGCAGCAGGAGCATTAGTCAATCCAAAAGACATGACTAAGAATTCATAATACCCGTCATCGAAGTTCGAAGGTCTTCTGGAATATCCTCGATTTTAATCTTCAAATTGATGATATCCGAGCGAAGATCGATCTTTGAAAAGAATTGTGCTCCTTACAAACTGGTCAAACAGGTCATCAATGCGAGGTAGCGGATACCTATTCTTGATGGTGACATGGTTCAATTCTCGGTAGTCAATACAAAGTCGCATACTCCCCGTCTTTCTTCTTTCTGAATAAAACAGGAGCACCCCGAGGAGATGTACTTAGGATGAATAAAATCGATGTCCAACAACTCCTGTAGTTGGACCTTTAACTCTGAAGTTCAATAGAGCCATTCGATATGGGGTTTTAGAAATGGGCTTTGTACCCGATTCAAGGTCAATAAAGAATTCAACTTCACGTTCTGGGGGTAGACCGGGAAGTTCTTCAAGAAATACGTCAGGAAATTCATTAACAACAGAAATTTTATTCAAATCTGACGTGTTTTTGTTCAAGTCCGTGACATGGGATAAGAAAGCTTGACATCCATTTTTTAATAAACGAATAGCTTTATGGCTTGATATGACAGTGATTGACTTTAATGGTTTGGTTGTTTGAATTCGCATAATAGGTTGGTTAGGAATATGAAAACTAACAACCTTACGAAAAAATTCAATTTTAGCATGATGCGTGGTTAACCAATCAATCCCTAAAATCACATCAAATCTGAAGAATTTTCAAGCGAAATAAGATTCGGCGGGGTAATGTGATGGTATCGACTTGAATCAAGCAAGATTTATAAACAGTAGATGTAATGAAAGTTTCTCCTAACGGAGTCTCAACAGATAAGTCAAGGTCTAATTTCTCAGGAGTCAAGTTTAAATGTTGAGCACAAGCAGGAGAAATAAAAGAATGGGTAGAACTGGTATCTAATAAGGTATAAACTACGCAAGAGTTTATGATTAGCTTACCCCTGATCACCTCGTTTGGGTTCCTCGTATTTTGTGTAGTCACAACAAACGCCCTTCCAGGAACCACCAACTTTGACTTGTCCGGGACAACCTTTGGAGTCACCATCCCCGTTGAACTTGGTTTCACAACTAGACAATCTCTAGCTATATGACCTTCCTTTCCACAATTATAACACACCTTGGATTGTTATGGGCAATTTGGGCTGATGTGTCCCTCTTTCCCGCATTTGTAACAAACAACCGGTGGTCATTCTCCTCCCCTAGAAACAATTGATGTTGGTGCTGACGTCTTCACGCTATCATTATTGTACCTTCTCCTTTTGAAATCTCTTCCCGATTCGCTCCTTCTATTATCACGGCCACGATTACCACTAAAGTGGTTACCTCTTTTGTCCGAATGCTTTTCTTCCCTCTGGTTGTCATTGCTCCGATGACCGCTGCCACCGGTATGACCCTGGTTATGGTCCCTTGGTTGCACATACTCATTATCTCGCTCTAATAATTGAGCCCTGTTTACAACATCTAAATATAAAGAAAATTTATGAGATATAAGATATTGCGAATCTCGGGCTTTAGACCTCTCGAAACATCCTCGTCATTCGTTCCTCATTTTCGACCAAATGAGGTGAAACTGGATAACTCGGTGAACTTAGCCTCATCTTTGGGACACATCGTCATATTGTTTTGTTCGATCGATAAACTTCACCTCCTTCTTATACGCGAATACTTTCAGAAAGTACTTGTCATTAAATAGTTTCTAAAATGTTTCCCAAGAGCGTGTTGTTGAGGCGCAGTCGGGTACGCTTCACAGACTCCCACCGAGTGTCCGCCTTTACCACTTGAAACATAAAGGTGGCGAATGGAACCTTCGTTCTCCGTGCATCCCAAGACATCGAAAATCTTGGTAATTTGCTTGACCCACGTTTCGCCTTGATCGGATTAAACTTTCCACGAAATTCAGGTGGTCCTGACTCTTTGAAGCGCTTGCATTTGTGACAAGTCGAAGCGTTCTTATCATTTCCACCAGTATTTTTGTACGAGTCTCCTAAATGCGGTTTTGCATGAGCTGCAAAAAGCTTCTAAACATCCCATCATTCATCATTTGTTGGGAGTGTTGTTCACTGGGAGAAATATTGCTTCTTCTGTTGCATCGTTCCACAGGTGGTGATTAAAGGCATCTCCACGGTCTCATTCACACCATTATTAACGTTCTCATTGCCATTTCTTAAATCGCCATAAAACAAGGGTTAATTGTCATGCAACATATTATCCCTATACTCTGACCGACCAAATAAATACCAAATAAACTTAGTCAGGTCATACTAGCGAAGGAATTTGTGAGACCCCAGATTTTATCAATAAAAATTTAAATTTTGTCGAAATAATTTTTAATATTGTGGTGTGAATTTGAGATAATATTATAGTTGTGGGTAGTATTTATAAATTTTGCAAAGTATGCAAGTGGTTATATTATATTCGATTGGTGGGAATATTCGGTTTAGCAGGGAATATTCGTATAACTACTCAATCATTGGTGGACCCCATACTGTAATTATTATTTCGGATTGAGAAAGCGACAAAAATATTTTATTGAAATAATGGCGGAAGTTTTACTGGTTGATCTTTGTTGAACTACTCGGTAGTAAAAATACGAGAATCGTGTGGTTGCGTAAGTAAGACACCGGTATTGATTATTGATGCTTATGTGAGAAGTCACCATTGATTCCATTATTGCCGATTAATAATATGAATTATTATAAGCGATAATGACGTTTTGTTTTATTCAGTATTATTAACGTAATAAAAGCGAAACATCTTTTATATAAAACAAAATACTTTATTAAAGTTATTCTATAAATAGAATATATTATATTTTATTATTCATAGTGTTGCATAGTGTTTTGCATAGTGTTTGCATAGTAAAATGTTTTATATAAATAGAATATATTATATTTTATTTAAAAGATTTTGCTTTAAATATGGATCGTCGATTAAAGTAAATCAATCTGGACCGTTCATGGATTAATTACTATGCATTCTATTTTCCTATAAATAGAAGCTCATTCCTTCATTATTTTCTTACGAATTCTTTGAAACTCTAGAGAGAAATTAGAGAGAAGCTATAGAGAGAAAATCTATAGAGAAAGAAGAAGAGTATTCTCGCTACTTCACTTTTATTTATATCCAGTTTCTTTCAAAGGTAAGGGATATTATTTGTTGTATCCGTAAGGGGTGTTATTCTTTCTTATTCATGAAGAGAACTTATGTTATTCCATTCATTATTATTACATTGGAATAACTTTGTAAAAGTGGCATACCCTATACATAACTCGTATACTGTGGATACCCTATACTTGGTGAAATCCTTATATTATTCCATTCTTATTTATTCATTGGAATAACTTTGATAATGCTGAATCCCCTATACTTGGTGATCTTCTTACATTATTCCATTCTTTATTATTCATTTGGAATATCACATGCATGTGTGTTTTACAGGACCGGTTCCATTGTTTATTATTCCGCATTTATTATTACATTGGAATATCATGTATGTGTTTTACAGGACCGGTTCCATTGTTTATTATTCAAAGACATTTATTATTCATTGGATCATCCCGCGATTGTGAATTTCACCGACTTTGGTTCGCTATTATTATTATTCATTGGAATAACCTTGTCTATGCTGAATACCGCATGCATGGTGATTTCTTTTGTTATTCCATTCTTTATTATACCCAGTTGGTTAAAACTTTGACTTCTATACTCCATGAAATTAGTGGAATATCCTTGATATTTGCGCTTCATCCAAAGATATCTTTTCATGGAAATATTCTTCCGATCATTCTTGAATTTTACTCTACAAAACAAGATCTTGTTGACAATTTTGGGCGTTAATAATTCCTAGATAAATTAATTCTTGAACTTGTTTTATTGAATTATTATGTCATTGTCATCATCCTCATGTTATATTATGTTATCTTTTGGCTTACGTGCATAGATGAACTTAGTATGATTATAACCGAGGATCATTTAATTATAATCATTGCTTGTTATAAATGATGTGATAAAAGTCCTCAAATGGTTTTGTAATGCGTTGATGAATAGTTTTTTGGTATGATTATGACCGGGGGTGATTCGGTATAGTCATGACCATTGATAATTTGATGAAAATCCTTGACCAGGGTACAGGAAGATTAGATGTGGTGGTTTATTTATTAAGTTTGAGTCTCGTGATAAAAAATTGATGAAAACCTTTTAAAACCTAAAAAGACAGGTAGAGACTTTATTTTCTACTTGACTCTTTTAATGGATTGATATTCCGCAGATTAAACTGGTTGTCTATTGTATTTTATCAGTTTAACATCGTTGAAGGCTAATGATAATTTATTACGCATTATCTTAGTCATAATATTTCTTCTTGGGCTAGTTGAGCTCACCCTTTCTTTCTTTATTCTCTTCAGAAATGAGAACATATTTTGGGATTTGAGTCGAGGGAGCGGAGTAATGGTCGAGAGGATAGCGATAGTAGTCCTCACTATTACGTGAAATAGTGTGATAATAGTTGTAATGAGGACTCCTTTTGAGTTTGTATAATATCTAGTAGACAATATTTGTATTTAAACTCACGATTTATGTCGTATTGTATACTACGATTATATTAGTAAGTTGTATTTGAATTTATGTACCATGTAAGTGGCGACCCAAGATGGGTGACGTATACCTAATTTTGGGGGCATCACAGAATTCCCCATCTCTCCCCTCCTAGTTCTTGTCTCACATCTCAGCCAGGGATCATATCCCTAAGCTTTGATACCAAATGTGACGCCCCCAAAATAGGTATACATCACCCATTCTGAGTCGCCAAATACATGGTACAGAAACAAATACAACTTCATTAAACTGTGAGTTTAAATAAAAATATTGTCTAATAGATAGTATACAAACTCAAAAGTAGTCCTTATTATAATTATTATCACACTATTTTTTAAAATAGTGAGGACTGCTAACACGACTGACTGGAAACATCACTCCACACCCCGACTAGTTCCCGCTATATTCTCGCCTCCTGAGAAAGATGGAACAAAAAGAAAAGGGTGAGCTCAACTAGCCCAGTAAAGAATATTATGACTAAGATAATATACAACAAATTATCATTAGTCTTCAACAGGAAAAATCGATAAAATATAATAGACAACAAGTTTTAGATCAACAATCGCAATGAAACAACAATCCATTAAGAGACAAGTAGAGAAAGAATTCTACTATCTTCTAAGATTTAAAAGTCCATCGTCAATATTTTATCCTGTAACATCAATCAATATACATCTTGAATCAAATATTCATCTTTGCACTACATGCCAAAGATATTCATTTCATATCACCAATTGGTCATGTTCATCTCAACACTGTTCATCTTTCCACTACGGGCCAAAGATATTCATTAGGTAATCATTCATCTTTTGCACTTTCTGGTGCCAAAGATATTCATTAATATCATCATTTAGGACCTGAGGATGATGAAAATATTTTAAAAAAAGCGAATCCAAATTGAGATAAAAGATCAAATATTAAGGATTCAGTATTATAGTTTATCTAAGTTCAATAATACTCCAAAATAACCAATTTTGAAGCAGAATTCAAAAATAATGATCAAAACATAGATACAATCAAAGATAGTAACCATAATAGACAACTTGGACAAAAAGAAAAAAATTTCATTTTTTCTTTGAATGAATAGTCTTAGTATTCGTGAATAAGTGCCTTCTATACGTGAATAGTAACCCGACACAAAAAGTTCCAAATTTGATAAAAAGTTCATACTAATATTTCGGCATAATGATATTGAAGAAAATATCATTTTAAGAAGAAAATAACATCCCTTACCTTGCAAAGAGACAAAGACTTACGACCTAAATCTGGATATAGTCTTGAATGAACTTTGCACCGTATATAACAACACTCAAAGTACTAAAATACTCACAAAATACGCTCAATATTATAGAGAGAGGAGGAGAGAAAACTTATGAATTCTAGTGTGATTTTCAATTCTAACTAAGCACCCTATTTATAGAAAAATGCTTAGAACGCCATAGAAGACTAACCTGCTACCTGATGACTTTACCTGTTACTATTCAAGCCCACCACTTTTGAAATTCAATTGAGCACATTTCTCACCAACCAATTCTAGAATTTTCCAAAATATTTTATCATTTAAACAATAATCAGAAACTTTAATAATTCATAGAAAATAGTCCGTTTATCAGAAAAATACTAATTTTATGTCCATTCCGCACGAAATTGAATTCTCTACAACTTTGTAGCTTTAAGTTTTTCCAAATTCCAAACGAAAAATGACCGAAATCCACATACGGACGATTTTTAAAACTTCCATCCCGACAAAATACTGATAAAACACCTCAGCATTAATTCCTTCATTTATAACCACAATAAATATATCCATCATTTATATCCACATAAAATAAATATTTCCTTATCATATGAATCAATAATTAATTATTCACAAATAATATTACGTAATCACATTTATGATAACCAGTCGCATTCACAGGAAGAGGGCTTTTCGATAAGGATTTCTCTCACTTCTTGGCGCAATGATTAGGTGACCAAACCTCTCCTTGATGTAACTTTTAGACATTATCGATAATGCTATCTAATAATATTATTCCAAATAATATGAATTATTGATCCGATAATGGAGATGTTGTCAGGCGATGACAATTATTGAACAACAATAATTTAAAATATCAACGCATTCAATTATTAAACCAATAAAATAAAATATTGAGCAAGTAATTATCGTAACAATTGTTGAAAGAAGGCCTTCACGTAAGGATCAATAATTCAAAAATACTATATAAAACCGTGTGCCATCGCTAAACCACATGTATATTATTTTATTTTAACCACCGGTATTCCAACAAGATGATAATCTGTAACAATTACGCCGTTATTTATAAAAACTTAATTTTTGTCGTTATCTTCATCAGACCGTTTTCCGTTATGGGGCCCACAAATAGCTGCGCCTTCGTACGAATATTCCCCGACAGAAAGAATATTCCACGAATATTCCCCGACAAATGAATATTTTATAACCACTTGCTTATTTTGCAAAATTTGCACATTTCACCCATAACTAAAGTATTATATCAAATTAACACCTTATTATTCACAATAATAATTAGAGGAAATTTGATATTATTCATTAAAAAGTTGGGGTCTTACACCATGTAATAAACCAAATTTACAATAAATACTTCATGACAAACCCCTTTATTTATACTAAATCACTTGACTTCACTAAACACATTTTTAATCTTTCAACAATTATTCATCATTAATATTATAACTCCCAATATTAACAACGAGATCATTCACAAAAAAGAAGAGGCTTTCCGATAAGGACTTCTCCTTATTGGCGCGCAATTAGATGACCAAACCCCTTTCCTCGACAGAACTTTCTAGACATTATCAATAATGCAAATAATAATATGAATAACTGTGTCGTCTCATTTATTGATTTAATAATATAAAATATTGTGCAGATGATACTGTGACAATAATTGAATCAATAATATGAGATACTATGCATCAACCACTGTTGCAATAATTGAATAAAACTGAGTAATTTCTTACTTATGTATCAATAATCAAAGATATTGTACAATACTGTGTGCTACTATGCAACCACGCATATTACTGTACTTTTATCATCGGGTATTTCAATAGTTAACGGTAAAAGTTTTGCCGTTATTTTTATAAAAAGGTTATTTCTATCTATTTTTATATCAAATGATGAATTAATTCCGCTGGGGTCCGCTTAATGATTTTCTTTGTCGTCACGGATATTCTCAAAAAAAAAAGAATATTTTCCCACCAAACTAATATTTTATGATTAACTTTTACTTTTGCAAAATTTATAAATATTATCCACAACTATAACATTAAATTAAATTTTTATTCATAAAAGTTGGGTCTTTCTGACTCTCTTTTCATTAATCATTGTTCTTAATATTAAAATTAGTATTCTTTTATAATAGTTTTGTAATAAAATTATACTCTCTTTTTTTGAAAAAATGATTAAAATATAACTTTTTTATTTATAAAAGAATGAAATAAAATACATAAAATAAAAGATAAATATATCATTTACATACACAACACGTGTGTGGCCACGACTTGTATATATAATTGGTTCCTTTTAGCAAGCAGTATATATATAACAATGTTATGTTTATTTCAAGTTAATTATATTTGAGATATGATTATTAATCCAAAATTTGCCTTGTTTTGTTTTTAAATTTAGATTTAGACTATTAGTTTAAGAATTATAAAATTATTTAATAGTGTTTAAATTATAATTATAATCAAAATTAGAATCTTAAAATTAATAATTTTGAGATTATATGAATTATAATCTCAGAATTATGATCTTTAAGTTGATGATCCATCGTATGAATGACCTCAATGATAATGACCAATCATAATTAGCCATTTCATTTTGTATTCATCTTTTATAATGGGCTAAACAACTATTTTGGTCATTGTATTCTATAGTTGGTTTAGTTTTTTTATATATAACTAGTATATATATATATATATATATGATTGATTATTTTTTTATTACCTATTTTGGGTACACTTAAAAATGCCTTGAAAAAACCAAAAAAAGAATTACTTCTATAAAATAAGAAGTTGAAAAAATAAAAATAGGAGCTCTTAACAATGGTTAATAAGTTAATTATTTTCCATTGATAGATTAAACTATCAAAATTAGAGAGAGAAAAAGGGAAAGAGCGGATAGAAAAAGCGAAAAAGACAGGCAAGGAGGTTAGGAGGAGAGAGAAAAGTCTCTGTGAAAGGGCTTTGACTCTCTCTCATCCATGGCGGATTTTCAACTTGAATCCCATTGTTCACATTATTCCCCATTTCCACATTCTTGTTTACCCCCAACAACTATTTCATTCGTTTCTTTGAATTTTTAGCCTCTTAATCTTGAAAACCCATCTCGGTCATTCTTATCTACACTCAAAAACATCTCCAAATCAGAGGAGAAACAATCCTAGGTACGTTTTCTTTGTAATTTTGGTTTAAATATTTGATGGATTTTTTCTCGTTTGTTTTGTTCATCTTCATTTGTAGAAATATTTTTATTTTCTCTCTTAATTCTAGATTCCTGAAAAATTGCTTCCAAAAACCTACTTTTCCCCCATTTTTTAACTTTTGGGGCCATTTCCTTTTTATTTTTCCTATTGAAAGATCAGTATTTGATAATGGGTGGTCTTTTTTTCTTTTGAGATAAAGTTATTGGGGTTTGTTCATCTATGAAAACAAATTTAATTTGTGGCTTGGATTTGATTTGCACCCTGTTGCTTTTGGCTCAAAAAGGATTTCATTTTGACTTTCTTTTTTGTTTGGTTTTAGGATATAAGATAAAATTCCAAGAATTTGACCATTTGAATCATGGGAAATTGCTGTGTGGTCCCTAGAAGTTCATCTCAGAGGGAGAAAAAGGAGAAGAAGAAGGACAAACCCAATCCATTTTCAATTGCTTATGGTGAAAATGGATCTGGAGGTGGGAGCAAGCTTCGTGTGTTAAAAGAACCAACTGGGCAAGATATTTCACAAAAATATGATCTGGGTCGTGAGCTTGGTAGAGGCGAATTTGGGGTAACATATTTGTGTACTGATTCGGATTCTGGCGAAAAATTCGCCTGCAAATCGATATCTAAGAAGAAGCTTAGGACTTCTGTAGATATTGAGGATGTGAGGAGAGAGGTTGAGATTATGAAGCATATGCCTACGCATCCTAATATTGTGAGCTTAAAGGACACATATGAGGATGAAAATGCTGTCAACATTGTAATGGAATTGTGTGAAGGTGGAGAGTTGTTCGATCGGATTGTGGCAAGGGGGCATTACACTGAACGGGCAGCTGCAGCTGTAATGCGGACAATTGTTGAAATTGTTCAGGTAAAAAGTTTATCAATTGTTTTATCTTGAGTTTAGTATTTTCTTGAAATTTGATACTTATTTTAACTTTTTGTATTTTAACATTTCATCACTTGAACTAGGTTTTTATTTATTGTTGATTAGTCATATGTTTGATAATTTCGTTTCAGATGTTCTTTGTCTTGGTTTTTACTGCTCTGAATTATTCTTGAGGTTGAACGTATAATATGTTATCACTTATAACCCCTGTTTTGTTATTCTTAGTCCCTCTATTATTTTCGCCTTTTATGCAGAGATCCTTGGCACAAGATGGGCCTTTATCTTGCATTTTCTGATTTTTGTCACTCCCAACTGATTCTCTGCATTTGGATGTCTAAATTGATACTTTTTCTGTTGGTTGTTGCACTTGCATATATACACATGCTTCCACATGCTGATATGGTGTTTTAATTACTCAGTGTATCCAATAGTATTAGTGAGTTTCTTTACGAAAGTTCATGCATTGTTTTCCATTTAGCTAATTCCTTTCTTCTTTTATACCTTTCCTTTTCTGCTAGCCCTAGGATTTATTTAACTGTTACATTGGGTGCTGTATGTTTTATTGTTTTATTTGCGTTGACACGTATTGTTTTCTAAAGTCCATGCTGTTCTGGCCTGTTGTCAATTTTTATCTCACGTTATTTATGTCACCTATGCTTGCAGATGTGTCACAGACATGGAGTAATGCATCGAGATCTCAAACCAGAGAATTTTCTGTTTGGAAACAAGAAGGAAACTGCCCCCTTGAAGGCAATAGATTTTGGGCTGTCAGTTTTCTTTAAACCTGGTAATGCGCTCTATTGACTCCATTGATTCGTTTAATCTTTGGCACCTTCGTTGTCTATATGTATTAGGACGAATCGGCATTAGTGGCTCTTATAGCTTTCATATTTTCACCTAATGTGTCTCACAATTGCCATTTATCTGTGCAGGTGAGCGCTTCAATGAGATTGTGGGAAGTCCTTATTACATGGCTCCAGAGGTTCTGAAGCGAAATTATGGCCCAGAGGTTGATGTCTGGAGTGCTGGCGTTATCCTGTACATTCTGCTTTGTGGTGTTCCACCTTTCTGGGCAGGTTCGATTCTCTATTGCTAAGAGGGTATTTTTAGATGAGTACAGTAGCTTTTGTGTTTTTTTGTGTGTCCAGTTGCCAGTTTTGATATGAGGAATGAAGTCGTAAGATATTTTGTAGGAACAAAAGTTATTGACAGTACATCATTGTTTGATCCAAGTTACCTTTACCTATCTCCATACAAATACAAGAATACTCTTTCAACTATTATTTTGAGTTCACTTTATTGCACTTGATTTTTTGTATGCAGAAACTGAACAAGGTGTGGCACAAGCAATCATCCGTTCTGTGATCGACTTTAAGAGAGATCCATGGCCAAAAGTTTCTGACAATGCAAAGGATCTAGTTAAGAAAATGCTTAATCCAGATCCAAAGCAGCGGCTTACAGCTCAAGGAGTGCTTGGTAAAGCTTTCTGTCACTTTATACTTGAATTATTTTCTAGGGGATGGAGCAAGTAAAAACTAGCTTGACCATCTGGAGATAAAGATTATGAAAGAAACATTTAATTATCATAAAATCTTTAGAAGACTAAATTAAGATTGTCGTCTTTCTCTTTATATCGCCTGGATGCAGATCATCCCTGGTTACAAAATGCGAAGAAAGCTCCAAATGTCTCACTGGGGGAGGTCGTGAAATCAAGGCTCAAACAATTTTCTGTGATGAACAAACTCAAGAAAAGAGCTTTAAGGGTAATTTCTGAAATAGTTTGTATTATATTAAGATGCATACTTGTCAAAATAATGTTTTTGTGAACTGCTGAACATGGCTTAAGTTTATCCTTGCAAATTACTACTGTACCTTTCTTAATGTGAACTTTCAATTGTAAAATTCATAGGTTATCGCTGAGCATTTATCAGGGGAGGAAGTGGCAGGAATCAAGGAAGCGTTTGATATGATGGACACCAGTAAGAGAAACAAGATAAACCTTGAAGAACTTAGAATTGGTTTGCAAAAACTTGGCCACCATGTTCCTGATGCAGACCTTCAAATCCTAATGGAAGCGGTTAGTTTCATGTGCTTTTTTCAACATTTTCCCCTTTTATTTTGCCCTTTATTTCATTAAAAGTCGATTGATATGTTGTATAGTCCCAAGCTAATTCTACTGATCTTTTGCTAAAGTTGGGTTTTCCGTTAAACTTCCATTTAGCTGCTCACAACCTTAGCCTTATTAGTTAAAGAAACAACCATATTCTGAAATTGCAATATAAATAAGAAACCTACGTATCTTATGCTTTTCATCTCCTAATGTTTATAATTATTAACAAACCCTTAACATTAAAAGTTACTTTCATCTTTCATTAGTAGATCACTTGGTGGAAGTCGAGAATGTTTTTGTTTGTATGGTGCGTGTAGCTGTGTTTAGTGGTAACTAAGATGTGACTTCTACAGGCTGGTGTTGACGGAGATGGAACTTTGAACTACTCAGAGTTCGTTGCCGTTTCCGTTCATTTTAGAAAGATGGCCAACGATGAGCATCTACACAAAGCTTTTGCCTTCTTTGATCAAAACAAGAGTGGTTATATAGAGATTGAAGAGCTGCGGCATGCCTTGAGTGATGAAGGTGACGCCAACAGTGAGGAAGTAATCAGTGCCATAATGCATGATGTTGACACAGATAAGGTCAGTGTTTAATGAGGCAATGTATTCAAATATGTAGTTTATAGTTGATAGTTTTCTGAGCTATTACCTGTTTTGTGGGTGATATTTTCTTGGCCATCTTAAATCCCTGGGCCAGTTTCTAGCTTCTCTATTTTTTCTTTAATTATCAATACGGACCCTTGAACCCAACGTATGGGAATCGTGAAATTGCGACCTCTAAAATCAAGTAGATTAATCATAAAGGAAATTGACCCATCACATATTGGTACATTTTTTGTTTTTGTTTCCCAAATCAAATCATCTTATGTCACTCTTTGTTTTGGTAATTATAATTGCCCCCATAGTTGTCAAATCTTGAATAGTATCATGTGTCGAAAATTCCCAAATCGTGATCGTATATCATATCTCAAGATTCAGAAAGACTTGCAAAACACGATAATTTATATATCTAAACATATAGAGAACTTATTTTGTTGGACAATAACATATATTAGCTTTTGTAATGTTAAAATAGTTAAAAAAGAAAAAAAGAAGCATATAAACAAACATAATAGGTTCAAATTATAGTTTGAAGAGCTTAAATTGGATGTTTATGTAAAGGATATTAGCCATAGGAGAGTCCATCTTGAAAAGCTAGTCATCCAAGAGGGAGAATCCAAGGTTATATCAACCCCGCACTAGTATCCCATACTACAAATGTGGGATCTGCCCCATATAACACCACCATATTTGAGTTCATAATAGGCCACCATGCTTCTGTTCTGACTTCTCCAGTGGCTTTTACTCTAGGTAAAGTCACTTCGGCAGTAGGTAACTCTTTCTTCTGATTTGAAAAACCTCTTGTGATCCTTCTTTTTGATTACAAACGATGGAATTGACCATTAGATTTGAAAGGACTGTAAGAAATGAAATAAGACGAACTAGTCAGAAGAAGGTATGTCAGTATAGATGCTCCCCAGCTAAACCATTGGTCAAGCACTCGGACAGTGTTCTTCTGGCACTCGTGCCAGCCTCTAGTTGGGGTTATTACTCATTTTTTTTGTACTTGTTTAATTTTCCAATTATTTCTTCAATTAGGAAAACAAAGGAGAATAATTCTAGGCACTCTCCCTTGGTCCATTCGAAAGGATCGATGGATGACTTCGCTCTGTGCAATCTATTCTAGGTAGCACTTTTCGCTTAGTTGGTGATCCACGGATCACACTCTTTGATACCAAATATAAGAGATATAGATATCAACCCCACATCGATATTCCATACTACTGATGTAGGATCTGCCCACATATGACAACACATTTGAGTTCATAACAGAGCTAGTTTTTATATCAACTCCACACCAGTTTCCCATAGCTTTTATATCAACTCCACACCAGTTTCCCATATTACTGATGTGGGATCTACCTCCATATGACATCATTTATTAATAATCAATACTATTTAAGTAATATTTATCAAGAAAGAAGAGAATAAAACAACTTCCTTTTTAATATAGAAGTATAAACCTAAAGTGAAATTAAGCCTCGAATTGCAAAGGTTAGAGAAAAAGACACCTCTGAATGAGACATGGAAAAAGAAAGTAGAGAGTCATCTGAAGAAGATTATAAATCCTGGAGAGTAGAGTATTTTAAGACTTATTATGTATAGATAAAGTGAACACCTCTTCAACCGAAGAAAGACTTTAATGTATTATTTGAACTCTTATTTGGTTAGTCTCTTATCTT
This sequence comes from Panax quinquefolius, assembly GCA_020205615.1. Classification (NCBI taxonomy): domain Eukaryota; kingdom Viridiplantae; phylum Streptophyta; class Magnoliopsida; order Apiales; family Araliaceae; genus Panax; species Panax quinquefolius. The sequence goes on along the minus strand of CM035164.1, from coordinate 3,153,288 downwards.
TAAAAAAGGTATTGTTTGTATCGTAATCGTAATCGTAATCGTAATCGTTTCCTACTTATCGTTCGTATGGTAAATCTTAAGATATGGGTCACTTTATATGATACACTGATACCGTATCGAATTTCTCCTGTACCGTTTCGTATTGTGTATCGTACGATATTGACAATTATGGTTGCTCCTGTCAAGTTGTTTGATGTGCATTAATTCACTACTCTTGCCAAGTTTCTTATTTGACACGCGCTTTTATTGTATCTTTACTCTGTAGCATATGTAGTGAAGAACTTATGATTCCATCTGATGTGTTGTGTTTTCCCCCCTCCCTTTTTTGAGTTGATGTTATATCAACATTTACATCTCTCTAAAAGGCATTTTTCATGTTATTTTAAGGGTTATTTCATTCAGTGTCTAATTACAAATGTAATGCTATACAGCCATGTTTCTGGCGCTGTTCTGAATTATTTTTTCTCATTTGCTTCAGTATTCATATTTCCAGTGAATGGTATTTGCCAAACTTTATTCTGGGTTATGTTTGATTTGAATTAAACGGATTCAAGTCCAACCTGTGAACGACTCTAGCTTACAGTTAGATGTAGTTACTTTACCAATGGGGAGAAATTTGAAATCCATAAGAACCTTAATTTTAGTTGCACTATGACCCTATTTTATGTCCGCTCTCTTTCCACTATCTTCCCTGTTAGGTCTCCCCACACAACTGAAATAATTATTCTCTATATTAAATTCCAATTTCTTCTCAATATGAAGGCCATTTTAATCAATTTTCTAATGATGTCAATATATAAATATATTATCCAAATGGAGTTCCAAGTTCTGGAACAATCTCTTCCATATCAAGCTCAAAAAAATCGGAAGCTTAACCTTGGTGTCGTCATTGTAATGCACAGGATGGGCGCATAAGTTATGAAGAATTTGATGCAATGATGAAGGCTGGCACAGACTGGAGAAAAGCATCCAGGCAGTATTCACGAGAAAGATACAATAGTATCAGCTTGAAGTTGATGCAGGATGGCTCGTTTCAGGTACCCAATGAAGGTAGATAAAAATTCAAAACAAAAATGAGAAGGAAAAAAAAAAGAAAAGAAAGAGAAGAAGAGAGGCATGCAGCTATAAATGGAAGAAAACAAATGTTCCCTCGTAATCTTTTGTTGTTTGTGAAATTATTGTTAATTCTCCAAATATTTTTCCTCCCCTACAACGAGGCCTCAAGAATGTGCGCAGGAGGCTCTCAACTAATTATCAAATAGCTATGTTTAGGTTTGTTTCGATTTAGTTGTAGAAAGAGGAGAAGGGCGGGGTGTGAAGGGGTTACAAGGAGGGACTACTTGTGCTTGTTTTGTGTTGTTTTGTGTTGTATATAGGTCAATTAGGCTTACAAGTTAATCTCGTCGAAAATACTCCTATATTTAACTTGTTTGCTAGGGTGTTTTCATGTAATGTTGATCTGTATTTTTTGGATCCTTGCACAATGTTGATTATAGAAATTGTTTGTTTCATTGAGATCATACAGAGTGTTGGTTTTTCATTCTGGAATCATCTCTCACTTTTGGAGAATATATTTTATGCTTTAAATGAAAATACCCAATTGGTATAGTTGTAGTTGTACAAGCACTTTCTATGATGAAAGGCCCTGTTTGTTTCAATGAGAAGTTAATCTAGAAACACTTTATTAAGGGAAGAGAAAAAGAAGGGTAATAACATATACTCCCTCTTTTCCGAATCCTAATTGAAAAAAAAAAACAATTTGTTCCACAAATATTATTTAATGATTCTATTTTTTCAGAAAATTGATCACAACATTAATCACTGCAAAGGGAAAACTTATATTCATGATAAAAAGAAATTTAGTACAATATGTCAATTCATCTATCCAACAATTAGATTAGAAAATTGATTAGATTATTTTTCCCTCCGGTTAATATTTGAAATATAAAATTCAACTTATCGGAGAAAATTGCCGAACGGAACAACCAACCACTTGTGCCCATTGCCTTAATCTGTCCTTCACCTCCTCCGGCCCAGCATCTTCATCATCATCAATATTTAATTAGAAATAATTAATAAAGCTTATTAATAATTTAAAAAATCAAAATCAGATATCACATAATTATCTGTAATTATTATACCTGGATCAATTATACTGTCTGAAATTCCGATCAATTGATCGGAGTTAGAGCTCGCCATTGACGACGATGATGAAGACCTCGATAATCTATTAACAGCACGGTAAAGCTCCAAAGCAGGAAAAATATTTGTCAATTTCAGATCTACGTCGGGAGAATTAAATTCAAATCCGAATCCTAATTCAAAACAAGCTTTCAATTCAGTGAAATCATCGTCTGTTACGCTCTTGCTCCGGTGGCGTTGCCGGAGCTGATTATGCTTCAGCTTCAACCAAGCCTCGTCGCGCTGCGAGTCCGGCGACCACGACCGTTGTTTGGACAGGAGCGGCGGCGGTGGCGGTGCCAAATTTGGTTCGGACATGGATGATTTCAGAACGGCCGCCTTGTGCGGCCGCCGCGGAGGTGGTGGTAATGGCTTTGGTTCCGACATTGTTGAGGCCAGAACGACCGCCGTGTGCGGCGGAGCTGAGATTTGTAAGTAATTTGGGGTTCGAAAGCGGGTTTTAATAGGGGTTCTAGGTGAGGGATTAGTTGGGTGGTGATTAGATCTTATAAGGAGAGAGAACAATATGGGGAATAAAATAATAAATGAAATTCCAGAAGGGAATTGGAATGTTTGAATGTGGGCCAGGGTTTTTATTGGTATCAATTCTATGGTGGGGGCCCATTTATTGACGATGAGTCACTATTTATTAATCTTAATTAGTTTCGTAATTAGGAAAACATATTTAAATGTGGATACCTTGACAATTAATTACGCTTACCACGAGGATATAATAATATGTTTAATTAAATTTAGAAATTAATATATGAAGATATTTTTTTTAAATAAAAATAAAGTAATATTATATCTGAATTTTTAAGGATAATAAAAAGAAATTTTTTTAGTACTTTTGTTTTTATTTATTTGAAGTTTTAAAAAGAAACCCACAAGTGAAGAAAAATAACTAATGTTCTGTAACTAAGTTAGGTATAAAATCTCAATATTATACTTCTAAAATATATTAGAAAGATGAAAGATACTCTCTTTATTTCTTTTTAATTGACTTTTTAAGTGATAACGCGTAGATTAAGAAATATATTTAATTATTTGTCTAATTAATTAAATTGAGTATAAAATCTCAATATTAGCCTTTTAAAATTAATTGAAAAATTAAAGAGAAATAAATTACTCCTCCAAGTAGAGTTAAGTATAAATATTAAGGAAATGATTGTATAGTATTAAATATAATATTAATTGCATATATTGTCATTGTATTGAAAAAGAGAGTGTTATTTATTAGGCATAAAATAGTGATAGAACAAAAGTTATATTTAATACTTGAAGTAATATTGAAAATTAAGTAATTAATGCTTATTTGAAATTCTCAAATGACAAATATTAAGAGATACAAATATTTATCTAAAAACGACTTATATTAAAGATGCAGGGTAGTAGTATTTAATGTATGGATAATATGAACTTAGTCATTAATGATTTCTTAAAATGTACAAATGACAAATAATATTTAGAGTAATCTTTAGAGACACCAATTATACATAAAAAATTGTGCACACATTATAAAAAAGAAAAAAATAGGAAAAACAATACATTTTATTGATAAACAATACATAGATCTTATTCTTGGTGCCTTTGTAAGAACCGAATTTTTAGAAAATATTAAAATAAGAATTTAGTAGATAAAATTCTTAAAGCATGAGATGAGTTCGAACAAGTATATATATGTGATACGATGTATGTAGTATTGTGTTACATAGGGTAATATAAGCTATGTAATAAGTGATGTTGTGTTTAATAAATATATATCATTATTATATATTTGTTATAAATTATAGAGATGAATTAGTAAAGAAGATGGGTAGAAATTTATCTATCGACATTAAATAATTTATAGAATTATTTTTATCATAGTGAGTTGGTGACATTAAATCTCTTTGATGGATAATCACCATTTTCTTGAGTATATATACTAATAACTAGTATGATGTAATATGAGTTTTAGTTAGTGCTTAAGCTATCCATGGATAGATTGAGATAGTAAATCATAAATTAGTTAATTATGAGAATTAACTAACAAGTAGAAATATTGGTTAATTTATATTAAAGTGAAAGTTATATATGAAGGGGTTAAGTAAATAGTGAATATGTGGTTATAGTGGGTGCTTTATATTTGAGTTTTGTGGTGAGAAACCCGTAAAGGAAATTTCATAGTTGGTTAAACTATATTAATCCAATAATATTTTAATTGGGCTAATTACAAAATAGTTGGATATTCTCAATCCATCATTTTCCATAAAATTTATCATTTCAAATATACCCAATTATCATAATGATAATTAATATCAATTATTTATTAACTCACATCATATACTCCATGTACATTTGCGTTAGTCCAAATAATATTTTAATTGAGTAAATATAATTTAGTTGCGTAAATTATGGAAATGATCTGTCTCCGCGGATTACCGCATGACAGGTGAAAATTTATTTGCAGTTTCGTATATTATTTCTTTTCATATTCTTAAATTTAACTTACTATGGTAAGTATTGCTTCTATAATCCCAGAAATTAGTGGAATATCCTTGAGTTTTGTGTTTCATCCAGTATCGTTTCATTGAAATATTGATCTAAACTTTTTTTTTATTATTAAATATCAATATTTTCACCCGGTGTACTATTCACGGGTTACTATTCACTCGGTTACTATTCACTCAAATATTATTCACCCGAGGATTCAGAGTACTTTTTATACCGAGTTACTATTCACTGGTTACTATTTACTCGGGTACTATTCACTCAGGTATTAATCACTCGGGTATTTGGGGTATTTTTCATGTCGGTGTACTATTCACGACAAAAATTGATTTCTTTTCTGTCCAAGATTATTTTTGATACATGAATATTATTCTTGAATTTTACTCCACAAAGCACTATCATGTTGATAATTTGGATATTTTTAAACTCTGGATAAATTTAAAGTCTTTAATATTTATCCTTGATCTCGTTGATTGAATTCTTATATCATTGTCATCATCCTCATGCTTTCGTTGGCTTACGTGCATAAATGTACTATTGATTGGTATGATTATGACCATGGATTATTCGGTATAATCATGACCGTAATGTTACAAATGATGTGGTAAAAGTCCTCATTCGCCCGTAGTGTATTGATGGACAGTTGTTGATATGATTATGAACAGGGATTATTCGGTATAATCATGACCATTGGTGAAAACACGAATATCCTTGGCCTGTAGTGCATGGATAATTTGTGGTCGTGATAGTAATGAATATCCTTGGCCGTAGTGCAAGGATGATTCGATGATGTGGATTATTTATTAAGTTGAGTCTCAGCGATAAAATATTGATAATAAAATTTTAATTCGTAGAAGATAGTAGATATCATGCTCTACTTGACTTTTCTAAAAATACAGTTGCATGTCTTTGGCCTGTAGTGCAAAGATGAACTATTAATGAATATCTTTGGCACGTAGTGCAAAGATGAATTTATTAGTATAATTATGAACAGGAACTGTGGTTTGGTATAACCATGATCTTTGATGTTTCAAGTAAAGACAGGTGATGAAAATTATCTTCGCCATGGGTGCGAAGAGGAACATAGAACCACAATTATGATTATGAGTTATTCACATGATTGTGGACAGGAACTGTTGATTGATGTTACAGGGATAAAACATTGTTGGTGGACTTTTAACATGGAGAAGATAATAGACTTTATGGTCTATTTGACTCTTCTAATGGATTGCTTGTTCCGCTGCCACAATGGTTGAAAAGTTTTATCATCTACCATATGTTCTAAATCTTTGATTTATTACTGACGAAGGCTATTGATAATTTAATTATCTTTAGTCATGATATTCTTTACTGGGCTAGTTGTGCTCACCCTTTTGCTTCATAATTCCTTTCAGGTAATAAAAGTGTAGCTGTGTCGAGCGGGGGTAACAGAGAAATAGAATGATGGTTTATAGCTGTTGAGGTTTCCCCTAAAACAGTATGGAAATAGTTTTATTGAGAATTTTAGATAAGTGTGTCGTATTTTATACGTCATTTTAACTATTGATTTTGGTGAACCGAATAGGGTGAGGTGAACCCAACTTTGGAAGGGTGTTTTGCCACTATCATACAAGATGTTTAATGACGGACGAATTCGTGTTATCATAAGACAAGGTTGTGCACATGCACTTGTTGATTATATCTATGAGCACTACCTATATAATCTCGAAGTTTGGTTGGACTATAATGAAAGTAGTATGCACACAAGCCAATCATGTTTGATGATAAAGCATATACTTTGTAACAATCTTATTCATTTATTAATAAAAAGTATTAATTTATTAAAGGCTTTTAATTATCTACATGATGCTGTTTTATAATATGTGATAAACCCATAGTTTTAAGCAATGCTTTTAGAATAATGATGATGATCATTCTAATGAGATCTAAATTCTTTGAAAGCTTAAAACTAAAATAGTTCCCAATCGTTGGATTACTAAATTGGGGATTAGTGAATCCGGATAGATTGGTACATACGTTGCTTGCTCATTGGATGAGGATGATTGATCTCATGATCATTTGTGTGGAACACTAAAGCAAGTATGTAGGTGCTTATTAGAGAATAAGTTCACTTTGAGCATTGGCTCGCTAAGGAATACCTAATGGAGTTTTATTTGCTGTCAATAGGAATTCTGTAGTGATAGTAGTAAGACAAGTAATCCTTGGACTTGAGATCATCATATAGTATCTTGTGTATGATGAGTTATACTTTGACTTATTCCTTAAGACCCTTAGGGTATATCAAAGGGTATGCTTGGGTATAATAAGTTGTACATGGAGATAATGTATGATCGATAAAGAATCTACCACTTCTAATAAAGAAGAGAAATGTCTATGTGATTCGATAAATGACAACCCAGTAGTCCTTGGCGGCGAGAATGAAATTAGAAAAGAGTTTCTAATTTGCATTATTTGGAGTTATGCATTTAAGGATCGAAATACATATAATTAAATAAAATAAGACTTGACGGTAATTTCATGTCTTATATTTAATTGGGACATTGTATGGTGGAAGGATTGAATTATCTTGTAACTATTTACTCAAAGGTTCTTTTATGATTAATGTTGAAATCTATATTATCCGGAAAGTCGTTGATCATTGGGGAGGCTTATCCCTATTGTAGAATAAATATTATTTATTTAAATAAATTAATTATTTAATTTATTTATTTAAATAAGATTAGAATTGTTCTAATTGATTTATTCACAATAGGTTTAATATGGAGAACCTAAAGGTCACACCATAAAAGGAAGAATAATTATTTAAGAAGTAAATGGCATAATCGTAATAATATGTTATGTATATTTAATTTAATCTATGGTGATAGAATAAATTAAATAGCTTAATATTTATTATTTAATATTTTAGAAATATTAAATATAAATTAATAAGAGGAGTCTTATTAATATTATTACAATTATTATTATTTTAATTTCTAAAAGAGTTTAGGAATTAATTTAATATAAGTACTCATATTTATTCCTAATTGGATTAGGAAGGAAAATTAGTTAAAGGAGTTTAATTAATTATCCCTAATAAGATTAGGGAGCTTAATTAATTAAAAGAATTAATTAATTAAAACCCAATTCCTTAATTGTTAAGGTGGGTTGCCCACATCTATAAATAAGAGAGTCTTATTATGGGTGGTATGGGTTGTTGACTTTTAACAAAAGACGTAATAATTCCAAGTTGTTGGGAGTATGCCTTTTCTATAGAGATAGAAAACTAGGGTTAGCCATAACACCCATCTTCTTGAATTTTATTCTTCCTTGGTGGATCACCTCAGAGGCCAAAACACATGGGTGGCTAACGTTGATCAAAGGAAGGAACCAAACCCGGTGGATTCAAGTTGAACGCGAAAAGGATTGGAGGTGAACTTGTGCACTGGAGGAAGCTCGATCTTCAAGGGTATGATTTTATTCTTTATCTTTTCGTTTAATTAATAATTATGCATAAAGGGTGATCAAGGGTATATGGTTTGTAAATTTTAAACTACGATTTTACACGCTTGCACTTTTTTTGCAATTTGATTGCGTTCTTGAATATTACAAAACCTAATGATTGGTATCGAGCCAAACCTTTATGCAAATTATTAATTGTTTTAATTTAATATGTATATTGATATGTGTTTAGAACAATTTAATTGGGCATAATTTTATTGTATAAAATTTAATAAATAAAAAAAAAAAAAAAAAAAAACAATTTTATTTGCATCGATTTCATTTGCCTTTTGCAAAAATCATTTTTGGTTTAAAAGTTAACAATTGACACTAAAAAAAAAAAAAAATCAGACATACCATGATTGCACGTAATGCAATCAAGGCAAACATTCACGGAAAAAAAAAAAAAAAAAAAGGATTACGCTTTTTTTTAGGCGGTTTTATGGGTAACACGCCAAGCTAAAAAAAAAAAAAAAAAAAGGGATATGATTTATATATATATATATTATTAGTAATATTATATATATATATATATATATAATATTTTAATAATTTTATAATTAAAATAAAAGTTTATTTTAATTTAAAATAAAGTTTATTTTAATTTTAATAATTTTATAATTAAAATAAAAGGTTTATTTTAATCTTAAAATAAAAGGTTTATTTTAATATTAGAATAAAAGATTTATTTTAATTTTAAAATTAGAATTTCATGCTAACTAATTAGAGTTGGAATTAGATTCCATGCTAACTAATTGGAGTTGAAATTGGATTCTATTTTTCCTTAAATAAAGGAGTTTATTTAGATATGAAATAAGATTTCATATTATTCAAAATAAAGGAGTTTATTTGTGAATAGGAAAGAGAATCCTAATTTCCTTAAATAAAGGAGTTTATTTAGATATGAAATATGATTTCATATTATTCAAAATAAAAAGTTTATTTGTGAATAGGAAAGAATATCAAGTGTTTCCTTTAATATTTTTTTTTACATGGAATTGGATTCCATAATTAATTAAAATAAAAGAGTTTATTTTAATTAAAGATTTTTTTTTTTTTACATGGAATTGGATTCATAATTAATTAAAATAAAAGAGTTTATTTTAATTAAAGATTATTTTTTATTACTTGGAATTGGATTCCATAATTAATTAAAATAAAGGAGTTTATTTTGATTAAATATTTTGATTAAAATAAAATAGTTTATTTTATTCAAAATTGGATAAATTAAAATAAAATAGTTTTATTTTGATTTAAATTTGGATTAAAATAAAGGAGTTTATTTTGATTCAAAAATAGATTTTATACTAACTAAATTTGCCCATTAAATGATATCAATATATATATTAAATGTTTATTATTCATGAGATGAATGTTATTTATTGATCGCATATGGTGATGTGTATGATAATAAATGGGATTGATTATGGACTATTGACGATATGATTGGATTTTATTTTAGTTGGATGCATGAATGTATGGGTTTTAATAAATGGAATTCTGCGTACCTCGTCTTCTCTAATTTTTCTTAATGTAAATTCTATTCCTCCTATATACTTCCCCTCATTCACGATCAAGGTTTCTATTTATTTTAAATAGTATTGTAATAGGAATAGTTAGAATTAATTTTAGAAAATTAGAGATCAAAAAAGCAAAAAGGAGGCGTGAAGACCCGTTTGTGTAATGAAGCCCGGGTTTAAATGTAATAGTTTTATTTAAATATTATTTCTTGCACCCCTAGGGTTTGACCTTTTGGTTCACTTGGTGGCTCTAGTGAACCAAACTAGAATAAAAGTCCATAATCAATCCGGGTAGAATATAGTATTCTATATATGCATGCTTATACTATATATATTATATATTATGTAAACATGCTTCGCATGTTCATTAATATGACGTATTTTATATATATATGTGCATAAATGTGCTGCTAAACAAGATGAGATAAATTAATAACAAACCCTCAATTTTTATATTAAGTCCTAAAGCGTTCAAAGATATTTGGAATATCGAGCGTCGCTTTCTAGCATGATAAAATTAATAGAGTATTAAATATTTAATATGAGTTTGTTGTGTCACCACAAGGCAAGTATTAAGTATTTAAGATGTTAATTTATCACATTTGATGCTTATAAAGAAAATTGAACAATATTGTTTTGTTGTGTCACCACAAGGATGATATTTTCTTTTTGAATATATGGAGTGCTAGGTCGGACTTAACTTGGATAATTTTGATTCGGATGTGCCACCACTTGATCAAAATAATCTAAGAGGCAAAAGAAAAGGAGTTGCATAGTTGATGTAATTGACAAAAGTTGTCTACCTATTTATTTATATATAGTTTGTTGTGTCACCACAAGGCTATATACATTTGAAATGGGATCCTTATTCTCACTAGCAAATCTTTAATTAGATTTTTTGCGAACTATATAAGTGAGGTAATATAGTTTGAAGAAAATAGTGGGAGATACCAATTTAAAACAAGACCTAATTTATTTTGGTAATTAATAAAAGAATGTATGTTAAAATGTTGTTAATTACAAATTCATTTGAGAATTTTACAATGTCTAAAATTACTATCATGCGAAGCATATTAGATGCTAAATTAATCGAACCAAATTAAGCGGATTGGTTAAGGAAATTGAGAAAAGTTCTCATTTGAAAAGCTATCTTATATCCTTAATCGCCTATCCTTGCAATGGTTGCGACAATGCCTCGAGGAAGAGATTGCTACTTTTAGAAAGTGGCAAGATGATGCACTGATTAGCTCGATGCATCATGCTCGTATCCATGAGTAACAAGCTTGACGTCGACTGAAACTATGGATACTTCTACTATACTCCCCGCACGTCAAGTAGTTGATGGTGAGGAAAGTAGGACCGATAGATATCGGATATCTAAGGAGCTCTTAGATCTAGAATGGCCAATGGCACTATAGTACAGATAAAAAGTTCTTAACATAATCAATTTGATTGATCAATTAGGACAATTGGTTTTGTCATGGATGGAGAGTTGAGCCAAGATTTGATCTTGCACTCACTCCGGACTCTTTTCTAATTGTTGTGAATTTTTCATATGAACAAGCTAGATATCGACCTCATTGATTTGCTTAACATATTGAAAAATGTTGAGAGTCACTTTCAACCAAGAAAGATCAAGTCTTCTTGGTAGGGGCCAAAGGATCTTACGAAAAGAAGAAGCGATTCAAAGAAGGTAAATAGAAAGGCATAAACAAAGGATAATAAGAACAAAAGCGTCACGGATAGAAAAGGAGTTTGCTTCCCCGCTATAAGCTTTGGACCTTTGGAAAGAAAGCTGCGAGAAGCATCTTGTAGAGGCTAACCAAAGAAGCTTAGTGAAGTTTGATTCTAATCTGATTTTGTTCATGATTGAAATAAATTTTTCTTTAAGTCGAGGTTCTACTTGGATATTGGATATCGACTTTGGTTATCATAAATATAGATTTATGAAGGGACCAACAGAAGTAGAAAGCTAAACAAATATAAGTAATCCTATATGGGAAATATAGCAAAGGTTGCCACATTAGCCATAGAAACTTATAGTTTAGCAATGATACTACTGAGCAAATCTATTAAGTCGATAAGTTGTTATTGTATTCCAGTTCTTGTTAAAATATTATTTCTATTTTATTGTTGAATGATAAAATTTTTTTTTGGTATTATAATTAAGAACAATTGTTGTTCTATTTATAATAATATGTTTTTTGTATAAAATGGAATATTACTTAATAAATTTTGTATACTTGACTTACATGAAAATAATTTTGCATATTGAACAAATTAGTATAAGAAAAGGAAATGATCATTCAAAGAGTTGAATGTGTGTATTTGTTGAAATACAAGTGTGAATTATTTGAAAGGTTCAAAGAATTCAGAAGTGAAACAAATTGGCAAAGTATTAAGATTCTTTGATTGGATCAAGGAATAAATACGTGTGCAATAAGTTTTTAGATCATCTCAAATGGTTTTCTCACAATGGACGCCTCCAGATACGTAATAATTGATTGATGTATCCGAAAGGAAAAATCATACCTTGTTGGACATAGATGCGGTCCATAATGATTTTACCGAGCATTTCAAAGTATCCTCTAGGGTCATGTCCTAGAAATGGCTGCATATCTACGAAAGGTAACCTCAAAATCCGGCCCTAAGACTCCATAAAAGTTATGGACAGGGAGGATTCCTAATCTTAAGTATGTTAAGATAAGGGGTTGTCCAACTTATGTGAAAAAGTTTCAAAGGATAAGCTTGGGACAAGATTTGACAAGTGTCGATTTGTGGGACATCCTAAAGTAAGTTTAGGGTATATGTTCTATAATTCTACTTAGCAAAAGGTGTTTGTTACGAAACACACTGCCCTCTAAGATAAAGGCGTTTATCATTGAAGGGGCTAGTGGGAGGATAATAGATCTTGAAAAGTTCAAGAACCATAAAACACTATAAGTCAAATAAGAGAAACCTGTAGATAGACCTATTGTACCACAACCGAATCGTAAATCTGGAATAGTACTGAAGATACCTAGGAGGTATGGATTCATCATGGATGATGATGATGAGGTACACATCATAGAAGATGATGATCCAGTTACATACGATGAGTTAAGAGTTGTAGACACTCAGAGAAATTGATTGAAGCAATATTCTCAAAAATGGAACATTCGTTTTGATGAAGGCAATCAAAAGAGTTTGATTTTATCAAAAATAAGAATGAACCTAGTGTGTACAAAAGGGTCAGTGGGAGCATCGTGACATTCCTAGTACTATATGTTGATATACTACGGATAAGGAATGACATATTAATGCTACAATCAGTAAAGATAAAGTTGTCTAAACATTCCTCCATGAATGATTTGTGAAGAGTATCTTAATTGGGGATATAAATCTATATAGATAGATTTAAGAGGATGCTCGACTTAACCCGAGGGCGTATATTCATTTGATGCTAAAAGTCGTTTAGCATGGCAAACTCAAGAGATGTCTCGTGTCGATGAGCTATGGAGTGTATCTCTCTTAATAGTCCCCTACAGACTCACGAAAAGAGAGGTCGCATGAGTGACAATCATGTATGCAATGAAATGTACGAGAACTGATGTTGATCAGTCATATTATGGAGAAGTTCACTATGAGTCAGTGAAAAATATCTTAAAGTGCTTAACTTAGCAAGGTACTAAGGATGTGATCATATTCATGGTGGGTCTAAATTAAAACTAGAGGCTTATGGACTCAAGTTTTTTAGGCAGAGACCAAGAGATGATGAAAATCCACTTTAAGGTAAAGGTTACCTTGAGCAGTGGTGCGATGAATTGGAAAGGTTCCAAAGCAATGAAAAGAGTTCTTTGGTTTAGTGATAAAGACAAAGTAAATAGCTATAAATGAAAGCTATGAGTTGATTGTTTGGATTAAAAGTTCATTACGAGAACTAGGAATAGTTCCTAAGTCTCATCTTGGATCTAAACATGTGTTGTGGCACTTTCAATTGATTATTAGAATCATTGAAGATGGGAAACCACTATAAAGATAGTGGACTCTCATGAACAACATTACATATCCATTAACTAAAGCTTATCCAACAATGCGGGATAATCGTCACTTAGAGAAGAAGAGTATAAGATACCATGACGATTGGCTTTAGTGCAAGTGGGAGATTGAAAGTAGTATGCACACAAGCTTGATCATGTTTGATGATAAAGCATATACTTTGTAACAATCTTATTCATTTATTAATAAAAAGTATTAATTTATTAAAGGCTTTTAATTATCTACATGATCTTTGTTTTATAATATGTGATAAACCCATAGTTTTAAGCAATGCTTTTAGAATAATGATGATGATCATTCTAATGAGATCTAAATTCTTTGAAAGCTTAAAACTAAAATAGTTCCCAATCGTTGGATTACTAAATTGGGGATTAGTGAATCTGGGATAGATTGCTACACACGTTGCTTGCTCATTGGATGAGGATGATTGATCTCATGATCATTTGTGTGGAGACACTAAAGTAAGTATGTAGGTGCTTATTAGAGAATAAGTTCTTTGAGCGTGGCTCGCTAAGGAATACCTAATGGAGTTTTATTTGCTGTCGATAGGAATTTCTGTAGTGATAGTAGTACAAGTAATCCTTGGACTTGAGATCATCATAGTATCTTGTGTATGATGAGTTATACTTTGACTTATTCCTTAAGACCCTTAGGGTATATCAAAGGGTATGCTTGGGTATAATAAGTTGTACATGGAGATAATGTATGATCGATAAAGAATCTACCACTTCTAATAAAAAGAAGAGAAATGTCTATGTGATTCGATAAATGACAACCCAGTGAGTCCTTGGCGGCGAGAATGAAATTAGAAAAGAGTTTCTAATTTGCATTATTTGGAGTTGTGCATTTAAGGATCGAAATACATATAATTAAATAAAATAAGACTTGAGCGGTAATTCCATGTCTTATATTTAATTGGGACATTGTATGGTGGAAGGATTGAATTGTCTTTGTAACTATTTACTCAAAGGTTCTTTTATGATTAATGTTGAAATCTATATTATACGGAAAGTCGTTGATCATTTAGGGAGGCTTATCCCTATTGTAGAATAAATATTATTTATTTAAATAAATTAATTATTTAATTTATTTATTTAAATAAGATTAGAATTGTTCTAATTGATTTATTCACAACCGATTTAATATGGAGAACCTAAAGGGTCACACCATAAAAAAGGAAGAATAATTATTTAAGAAGTAAATGGCATAATCGTAATAATATGTTATGTATATTTAATTTAATCTATGGTGATAGAATAAATTAAATAGCTTAATATTATTATTTAATATTTTAGAAATATTAAATATAAATTAATAAGAGAGTCTTATTAATATTATTACAATTATTATTATTTTAATTTCTAAAGAGTTTAGGATTTAATTTAATATAAGTACTCTCATTTATTCCTAATTGGATTAGGAAGGAAAATTAGTTAAAGGAGTTTAATTAATTATCCCTAATAAGATTAGGGAGCTTAATTAATTAAAAGAATTAATTAATTAAAACCCAATTCTTTAATTGTTAAGGTGGGTTGCCCACATCTATAAATAAGAGAGTCTTATTATGGGTGGTATGGGTTGTTAACTTTAACAAAATGCGTAATAATTCAAGTTGTTGGGAGTATGCCTTTTTTATAGAGATAGAAAACTAGGGTTAGCCATAACACCCATCTTCTTGAATTTTATTCTTCCTTGGTGGATCACCTACAGAGGCCAAACACATGAGTGGCTAACGTTGATCAAAGGAAGGAACCAAACCGGTGGATTCAAGTTGAAGCGAAAAGGATTGGAGGTGAACTTGTACACGAGGAAGCTCGATCTTCAAGGGTATGATTTTATTCTTTATCTTTTCGTTTAATTAATAATTATGCATAAAGGGTGATCCGGGTATATGGTTTGTAAATTTTTAAACTCTGATTTTACACGCTTCCGCACTTTTTTGCAATTTGATTGCGTTCTTGAATATTACAAACCTAACATATAATTCTCAATTGGAGATAATGGAGATAAATATATGTCAAGAGAAGACTCACCATTGGAAAGAACATGATAATAATCTTCTCATTTTTCTTTGGGGTCTATTGGGTCAACCAAGGATAATTCTTGAGTCATATGATATCTATCATAACTTAGATGCATGGCCTCCCATGTACGAAGGTTTCCTTGAGCATTTTCCAAATATTTTAATTTCTAAAACAGTTATTGACTGTACTTTTATGTAAAGTACCATTGTAAGGTGTTGTGGTCGAGACATCATGAGAGTTACATATATTTGTATTAAAACTCACAACTTATGTGTTGTCGTACTCTGCACGACAGTTCAACAGTTGTATAAATGAAGTTTGTATTTGATTTCTGTAGTGTGATATCTGGCGACTCAAGATGGGTTGTGTGGACCTATTTTGGGGGCGTAACATTAGCCTTGTTGGAAAATTTCAAGTAAGTCTTTAAAGTGTGAAAACAACTTAAGGTAAATACAAGAGACACCCAACTTGGGCTAAGACCTCTTAACATGTGTGTTAGTTATGTGTTAACAGTCATGTATGCTAAGGACACAGATGAAACCAGAAAATAAATATCCAACTTTAGTCGGCGCTGGGGGGGCCTTGCAAATAAGAATGTCTTAGCAGCGATCTTTAAACGCCATTTTAATGGTAACCAGAACCTTAAAACATGTGTGTATGAATATCTAAAGTTATAATACTTGACATAGATGATGTTTTAAGCATATGAGCATGTAATGGTTATATAAAACACAGAGTTGTTAAATTTATTAAAGTTTGCAAAATGTAAGGACGATGTAGATCACACATATATAAACTTTAAATATGTGTCGAACACATAGCAAGTCAAGTGTGTGATAAAGATTTATGAATGCTGATATTGAACATGTGTGGCTTAGGTATACATAGTTATTCTAAGAGTTTACTAAGAAAGCGAAGGGAAGGTTTTACAAACCTAGTTAGGAAACGATGTAATATTTATTATTATATTAAAAGCATATGAAATGTATGATTGATGGATATGAATCCATGATTATATAACTGTGTAGGAATACACGCAGTGCAGATAAGCTTTAAGTAGTTAAGTCGTAGTTGATAAACTACGAATCAGGCAAGTCTTTCAGTTCCTATTTGTTATATGAATTCGATAACTGTTAGTTGAGCTATATTATGCCATGAGAATGTGATGTATATATATGAAATGTGTGACGCCCCCAAAATAGGTATACATCACCTATTCTGAGTCGCCAAATACATGGTACAGAATACAAATATAATCTTTAATATACACAAGAGAGAGTCGTGAGTTTTAATACAAATCATGTCTTTTAGACAATATCCACTCTCGTAATAAGTCCTCATTACATTTATTGTCACACTATTTAACGAGAATAGTGAGGACTACTAATACTATCATCCGTCCATCACTCCATTCCCCGACTCGTCCCAAGCCTATATTCTCATTTCTGAAGAGAACGGTGAAAGAAAGGGTGAGCTCAACTAGCCCAAGAAGAAATATTATGACTAAGATAATGCGAATAAATTATCATTAGCCTTAAAAAATGTGTTAAAGCGATACAATATAACAAACATCAAGTTTAGCTGCGGTAGCTGGAACAAGCAATCCATTAGAAGAGTCAAGTAGAGAATAAAATCTACTATCTTCTATGATTTAAAAGGTTTTTCATGACTTTTATCGCTGAGACTCAGCTCAATAAATAATCCACATCATCAAATCATCCCTGCACTACAGGCCAAGGATATTCTTTAGTATCACGACCACGAATTATCCATTAACTACGGGCTAAAGATAATCGTGTTTTCATCAACGGTCCTGATCATGCCATAAAACAATTCTTCTTTGCACCCTTGGCCGAAGAGAATCCATAGCCATAATCATACCAAAAACTGTCCATCAATGCACTACGGCCCATTGAGAACTTTTTTTCCCACATCATTTATAACATTACGGTCATGATTACACCGCATAATCCCTGGTCATAATCATACCAAGTCCATCTATGCACTACAGGCCACAGATGACTTTTAACATAATATAAACATGAGGATGATGACAATAATATAAGAATTCAATAAAACAAGTTCAAGAATTAATTTATCCAGGAACCAATAATGTCCAAATTGTCAACATGATACTGCTTTGTGGAGTAAAAATTCAAGAATGCTCAGAAGAATATTTCCATGAAAAGATACTGGATGAAACGCAAATATCAAGTATATTCCACTAATTTCATGGAGTATAGAAGTCAAAACTTTAACCAACTGAGTATAATAAAGAATACAATAATAAAAGAAATCACCATGCATGCGGTGATTGCGATAAGCAAAAGTTATTCCAACAGAATAATAATAACGGAACCGGGTCGGTGAAATTACGCAAGCGGGATGTTCAATAGAATAATAAAGAATGGAATAACAATGAAATCACCGTGCATGCGGTATTTCGCATAGATGAGTTATTCCAACGAGAATACTAAATAAGGAATCAAATCGATTTAATACGTGTCACGCTGACGGGATATTCCAATAGAATAATAAATAACGGAACCAGGTCCGGCGTAAAACGCACAAACAGGATATTCAATGTAATAATAAAGAATGGAACCAGTCAGGCGTAAAAGCGCACAAAACAGGATATTCCAATGCGAATAATAAAGAATGGAATAATGGAAGAATTTCACCATGTATAGGGTATCCGGCAGATTACAAAAGTTATTCCAACAGAATAATAAAGAATGGAATAATGAAGTTCTCTTCATGAATAAGAAAGAAAGAATACCGCATTACGAGTGCACAACAAATAATATCCCCTACCTTAAGAAGAAAATCTTTGGATATATGAGTAGTGAAGTAGCATAATACTTTTCTTCTTTCTCTATAGTTTATCTCTCTAGAGTTTCAAATTGAATTAAGTAAGAAATAATGAAGGAATGAGCTTCTATTTATAGAAAAATGAATCGCATAGTAACTAACTCATGTGAATGGTCCAGATTGATTTACTTTAATCGACGGTCCATATTTAAAGCAAAATCTTTTAAATAAAATATAATATATTCTATTTATAATCTAATAAAACGAATAACTTTATAAAAGATTTTACTATGCAAATACTATGTAAACACTATGCATAATAAAATATAATATATTCTAATTATTGTCTAATAAAGCAGATAATTTTATAAAAGTATTACATTTTATATAAAAAGATTTTACTATTAGCCTAATAAATCGAATAACTTTATAAAAGTATTACATTTTTATATAAAAAGCTTTTACATTTTATTACATTAATAATACCAATAAAATAAAAGCGAGTGACTTATCACATAAGCATCAATAATCAATACCGTGTGCTACTATGCAACCACGCCAGACATCGTATTCTTTTACTACCTTAGTAGTTCAACGAAGATTAACGGTAAAACTTTCGTCGTTATTCTCATAAAAATATTTTTGTTGTTTTTCTCATCAAATAATAATTCCGTTGTGGGGTCCACTAATGATTGTACTAAAGTAAATACGGATATTCTTCGACGAAAAAGAATATTCCCCAAACCAATCGAATATTATACAACAACTTGCATACTTTTCAAAATTTATAAATACTACCCACAACTATAACATTATCTCAAATCCACACCATAATATTAAAAAAAATATTTTGAGAAAATTAAATCTTTATTCATAAAATCTGGGGTCTCACAATCTCCCCTCCTTATGAAATTTCGCCCTCGAAATTTACGTACGTACCTAGTATATCGAAGAGGTGAGGATACCTTGACTTCACTTCAAATTCTAACTCTTGAGGTATAACCTTTGTGCGTCGAATATGATCCTTCTTATCCAAGATGTTAACACGTATCTCTTTATACGTTAAATCTTCTGTTATCTCATCCGGTTCTAAATTAATAATGTGGTTCGGGACGTCCACATATTTACGTAACATCGATACGTTAAAAACTTTATGAACACGCGACATACTTGGCGGTAAAACGAGTCTATAGGCCACAGTTCCTACTTCATCGAGGATTTTAAATGGGCCAATTAAATCGAGGGTTGAGATTTCCTCTCTTCGTTGATTCTTGCTTCTAGAATAACGCCCTCTTGAACCTTCTTCTTCACATTCATCAGCTCCGGGTGTGTAGCTTGAGCGGCTTTAACTTTATCGATTAAAGTCGATTCTACTCGTATATTCGTTATCTTCACGTGGGTTCGTATATTCGCACTTGTAACCGCATACGATCTTCTACTCAACGCATTAGCTACCATGTTCATTTTTCCTATGATGATATTGAATGGTACGATCGTAATCTTCAACAGCTCGAGCCAACGTCTTTGGCGCATGTTACGTTCGTTTTAAGTAAAAATATTTGAGGGTTTAAGAAATGGGTTTTGTACTGGGGTTAATACAAAATTCGATTTCACGCTCTAGGGGTAGGCTAAGAAGTCTTCAAGAATACGTTAGAAAATTTATTAACAATAGAAATATCATTCAAAACTGTGACCCTCATCCAAGACTTGGATACTACGTCACATTGATACCTATCAACTTGCCATCGTCATTCACGACATCGCCTCCAGAAAGTCTGGCTTTGGTGCATTCCACATAAGAAAGTCAACAACGAAAGGACCGAGGCTCTTTACTTATGGCTTGATATGACAATGATTGACTTTTAGTGGTTTGGTTGTTTGGATTCGCATAAAGTTTGGTTAGGAATATGAAAGCTAACAACCTTACGAAAAGCATGATGAGTAGTTAACCAATCGATTCCTAAAATCGCATCAAAGGCAAGTATTTTCAAAGAGACAAGATCGACACGTAACGTGAAAGTGTTGATTTGAACAAGATTTATAAATAGTGGAGGTAACGAAGGTTTCTCCCAACTGAGTTTAAACAGATATATCAAAGTCTAACTTCTCCGGAGTTAACTTCAAACATTGAACACAACTAGGTGAAATAAAAGAGTAAGTAGAACCGGTATCTAACACGGTATAAACTTCACAAGAGTTTATGACTAACATACCTGTGATAATTTTATTCAGGTTCCTTGTCACGAAAAAAAAACGCTCTCTCTTAAACTATCGGCTTTAGCTTGTCTGGGACATCCTTTGGCATCATTATCCCAGCCGGACTTTACTTCACCATATGATAAAATCGAGCTAGGTGACCTTCTTTTCCGCAATTAAAACACGTTGTTAGTTCCCAGAGGGCACAATAGATCTAGAAGGGGGGGGGGGGGGTTGAATAGATCCTTTTTATTTCAAATTCTTTTCTGGTTAATGTTGTATTGTTCATATTTAAGTATATGACAAACATAAGAATCTTTTTCAACCACAATGAATAAGTAAAAGATTCCCTTCATTGATATATTCATAATCATACATACATTGTTCGTTGGGTTAGTTTAGTTTAGTAAGCAATTAGAACATATATAGCGATTATAGCGATTATAGACATAATGTAAATGACATAATATAAAAACACAAGGGTTTTAAGTGGTTCGAGGAGACTCAAGCTCCTAATCCACTCTTTCCGCTTTCAACTAGCGAGAATTTCCACAAGGAAAGGCAAAGACCACGAATCTCTACGATTCCTTCAAGGCCATCAGCCTTGGGACTTCAGTTCACTAAGAACTCTTCAAGGCCAGTAGCCTTGGGACTCCTCTAGTTCCCTAGGAACTCTTCAAATCGAACAGGCTTGGAACTTCATTTAGTCCCTTTGGACAAGGACCCTTTGGCCCTGCTTTGTTTAGTCCCTCCGGATAAGGAACCTCTTGGCCCTGCTTCGTTTAGTCCCTCTGGACAAGGACCCCTCAGGCCCTGGCTTCGTTGAGTTATTTGTTTGTTGTTGTTGGAGTCAGTGCTAAGCTGCTAAGATGTCTTTATGCTCTGAACATCTTCTATCCTTAGCAGCTTGGCTTGATCATCCTTAAAGAGCAGTTGAGTGTTGCATGATGCTCAACTTCTTAGGTTGCTCAACTACTCTGGATGACCCTTTCATGAACTGCCTTGAAGATCATTCTCCTTAGTACTTGATGGCTGCACATGAGAGGCTTCTAAGATGACTGTAAGCTCTTCTGTTAGGTACTTAGAAGCTTTCTCATGCTTGTCACCAGGATGGCTTTTGTGATCTCCCTTCTTGCTACTCGATGCCTTCTCATGATGGACTTGCTAAGATGACTGTAGGCTCTTCTCTATTGTACTTAGAGTCTTCCCATGATGGACATCCAGATGACATGATGATCTTCTTTCTCTCGGCAGTTCAGAACACTCTTCATGTAGTAGAACTCTCACTTCTACATAGTAGAACTCACACTTCTACTTCTTGCTTGATCTGACTTCTGAGTGTTCTTGGTGGATCGTAGAGTGAGCCTTCGGACTCACTATCACTCGATTGGATCAGTCCACCTTCTCTCCAAACTCGGCAACTCCAGCAACCTTTGATCTTTGAAGCTCTTTCTTATTTATACTTCTTCCCAATCCTTCCGTTGAAAAGTAACCGTTGAAGGCTATTCAAATATCTTCACAGATCTCAAGTTGCTTGATGTATACTGTATGATGTGACTTGTCATACTTTTTCTGACGCTGCAGTCTACTGTTTCACCTACCCTGTCAGATGTATAACTTTAATGTCTTGGGCAGGTCAAAGACTTTATCACCTCTTTCTGATTCCTCGATCAGAGGTTGTCCTATTGCATCGATGCTCTCAATAGGCACTTGCCCGAATATTACCCTTCAGATTGAACCTTTGCCAATGCTTCAACCTTCAATTATTCGGACTCTACTATTCTGATGCACGTCTTCAAGGACCTGATCGTAGTGTCTTGTTGAGTGTTGCTCGTTGACTAGTAGAGCTAACACTACGATCCTGAAGAGTGTTGCTTGGATCTTCACTGAAGAACACCTCTTCTTTGTATTGTCAAGTGCTTGATACTTACATTTGCTTCGACTGTTCTCAGATACTGATGGCCTAATTCCTTGCTCTGGCCCCCTTCTGAATATCAAGACACTTTAGATTTGTGGCGTGTCCAGCTTGCTTTCTCCTAGTGATCTTCCGCTCACTTATCATCAATGAACTGACCCTGCACTTAATCACTTTAGCCTTGCTCTTCAGAAGCTGACCAGTATCTCGGTTCACCTTCCATCAGTTCTTTCTTTGTCTGACAAACACTACGATCCTGGTTGCTTCTAAGATCGTTGTCATCTGTTCTTTTGACAGCAACTGCATTAGCTGACTTTTCCTTAGTCAGTTGCTGAAGTCTTCTTTAAATAATCTTGTGGAAGACTTCATCACGAATGACCTTTTAACTCAATCTTGATGCTGATTGGATTGGTGTTTAGTTCTTTTGCTAGCCTGCATGCCATTCATTGAGTGCTCTCTGGTTCCCTTACTGTGGATTGCATCTTTGCGATTTGACGACGGAGGCTTCATATCTTTGGATATTTTGGGAGTGCTCATTTCGTTGAAGAAAGTATACGCTCTACGATTCGACTTAGCATTGTGAGTACTTATATTGGAGTCATAGTTACGCTTCTCTACGATTGACTTGGTTTGTGCAGAACACTACGATCTTGAGATCAGATATTGACACTCTACGATTTCTGCCATGTGCCTGTTGTCTTCATCTAATCTTGCTTTCGACTACGATCTGCGCATATAATCAATAGACTCTACGAACTTCGAGTGTGATCTACGATCCTTGACTTGGCCCGGCATCGATGAGACTCTACGACTACGAGTGTAGTCTACGTTTCATCTTAGCTTGACAGATGGCCGGTCATTTCGTGGCGAGGTATTTGTCTCTACGATTACGAACATGACTTCCTCAAAGACACTACGATCCGAGGAAGCTCTTCTCGATACACTACGATCCTTCTTCGTTTCCCTGGCGGTCTATGAACTCCGAGATCTACTATCTTGCATACTCTATTACGCCTCGATAGCTCCAGAGTTAACCTTGACTCTTTGGCAGACTACGACTTCTAGTGCGATTACTAAAGCGATATCAGACTAGCTTTATCTATTACATCATAAGATCAACCTAACAAGCTTGATCTTTCTATATTTATAGTCCTTGTACATCATTTCTTTTTAAGGACTTTACAAAGCTGTTTTGCTTTATATAGGATCAACCTAACATATTTGATCAATTCATTCTAAGTCCTTATACATATATTTCTATTGTCTATCACAGGACTTTACAACTTTTCTTAATGCAAGCATACTTGCATATTATTCATTCATATATATATATATATATATATATATATATATCATAATCAAATCATATATAAATAGGAATAGCATTCACATGCTTATTCCTGACAATCTCCCCCTATTTGATTATGACAAAAACAATAAGTGCATATGCATGTTATGAATGAATCTTATATACAGTGAGCAGCTGTATTTCTAAAACAGTTAATCATAAATGTCGTTTATATTGATATGGCAATTTATACATTAAGACATTCTACATCCTAGATCCAGAACATTCCTAACAGATTAGAGATGTACCTCCTTGGCTCCATGTGTGTTTCCAGGATGCTTGTTGATTAGCTACTCATCTGTTTCTGCTTCTTGCTCTTGCTCCCCCTCAGGTGATGACCTTCATCTTTGCTTGGCTCCCTTCATCACCTTCGATCGATCTGGCTCCCCTTGACTTACATGATTTTGGTATCATCATCTTGGGCTCCCCCTCGGATGATGATTCTTTATCTATCTGCTACTTTCTTCTTCTTTGGCTTCTTCTCCCTTAACCCTCTGCTCTTCTCCGAGTGCCTTTTGCTCCTCTTCTTTCTTTGCCTCTTTTTCTCCCCCTTTTTGTCATCAATCATTTGAGAGAGTTGATCCATGTTGGACATAAGCTGCTCCATCAGGTAGGAGGAGTTTGCAACTTCAAACTTTAGTTCTTATTGGCCGAGCTCAAGTTGTACAGAGAAGGACTATTTCAGATCGTCAATCTTTTCAGAGAGGGCTTTGATCTGCTTTGCATTGGCCTCCTGAACTTGTAGAGCTAGTGCCTTCTGATCTTGGATGGCCTTCTGATAGATGTTATCTCTCTCTTGGAGTTTGAGAGATACATCAGCCAAGATAGCTTGAAGCTTGTGCTGGAAAGAATCATCTCCTGCTGCTGTCTGCTTCTGTGATTCTTCAGTGAGCATATATATCTTCTTGTTTAGATCATCAGAGCTCTTCAGTAGTTCCTGCTCCAAAGCAGTTTGATCCTCTTGATTGGCAGCTTCAGGTTGAGCAATGGATTGGACTCTACGATCATCATCTTTGGACATATTTTCAAAGGTTTGGATAATCTGAACAATCGTGGATTACCAATTGCTTGCAGAGGATGATGGAGTGTCTGATAGTAGTGCTTGATCATAAGAAGGCTTTTAGTTTTGGACTTGGGCATCAGCAGTAGTAAAGTGAACAGACTCTACGATTAGCTCCTTGGTCATGTTCCTTCTTCCTTTAGAATCCACTCTACGATCGTAGGGGATATAGAGATTCTCAGCATGTCGATAGACCTTGAAGTGAAATTTGGTCTTTGATTAGTTTGGTAGCAAACTTCTTTACTCTTGGAAAGTTTTGAGCCACCGGTTCTATGCTTGAAGCGCTTGTAACACCGGTGAAGGAGCTTCCATCTTTTTTTGATTGTGGGCCTTGAGCCATGGCATCCTTTGGAAGAACCATCTTTTCGGTGGAGCATCTGTTAGATCATTTGATACTTCTCTACGATACTTTGCCAAATCTTCGGGAGAGGGATGGCTGGATAATCTTCTTGTTAAATGCGCTTCTTGAGGTGCTGAGAACGAGAATCTCCTTTAATCTCTCTCTCTCGGAATCTGAACTTTCTTGATTATTTTGATCGAGGAATTCCTCATTGCATTTCATTATCAGAACCTTCTTCAGCATCTTCAACAGAAAATCCTTCTTTGAAGTTTCATTATCGAACCTTCTTCAACAAGTATTTCCTCAGACTTTTCTTCTTCACTGCTTGCTCCATCTTTAGCACTTTCTCCTGGGGATACAGACTCATTATCACTTAATTCGAGGATGGCATTTGATTGGCCACTATTCCTTTTGGAGGCAAATTGGGCTTGCAGCCTGTAACTTCTCCTTCTTCGTGGAGGTTCAATTATTGGAGACACTGACTCTTCTTCTTCTTCAGTCTCTGACTCCTCTTGCTCAACAGACAGACTTCTTTGGAATTCAAACCTTTGGCGAGAGGCGATTCTTCTTTCTTGGACTCATTACTTCCTGAGTCATCATGAGGGCTTTCTGGATTGGAGGGGACATTTTCATCTTCTTCTTGAGTGGTATTTTCTGACCCATTCTCTGGGCTCGTTAGGGCAGTGGCATTTGGGGATGCACTTTGATCACTTACATTTTCTTTTTCATCATCAGAGTGGCTTCTCCGAGAATTGGCCATGGGACTTGAGCACTTTTCTTCATCGATTGATTTACACTTTCTTTCATCACATCGACTTCATTCTCATTTCTTGATCTTTGTTGTGGGGGCTGGACCATATCTTTGGTTTCTTTTCTCTTGCGACTCTCGTCCCTTTCTTCTTGAGATGTATTGATTTGAAGCTAAAATTTGGTTTGTCATCCACCTTAGCTTTCTTCTTTGGTCCTTGAAGCAACTGCCTTTGCTTCTTCTTCTTTTTGTGGTTTCAATGGTTTGGGCCTTTTCTTCTTTATCCTTGTTCATGGAGGAAACTCTCTTGGTGGGGCTGAGCTTTCTTAGCATTACCGACTTTCTTCACCACTTTTGATTTCTTCTGGTGGCGTGATTTAATTTCTGCTTGAGTCTTCTGGACTCGAGCTCTCTGTCTTTACTATCTTCCTCTTCTTTGCGGAGGCTCTCTCTTGCTCCCAATTTGTCGACCTTTTGTTCTCCTTGGGGTTCTTCTTCCAGTTCTCAAATAACTGTGGAGACATCACCTTGTGCACATTCAAGGCTTCTCCCTCATCTTCCTTGATTTTCCCTCCTAATTTCTTCTTCAGAATGATACTCAGCAACCTTCCATGAAATACCTTGGTCAGTGGCTTCTTCTCAGCCTTCTCTACCCACTTAGAGATATGATCAAACAAAATGGCTCCAAAGTCAATTTGTTTCTTCAGAACTATAGCTGACATTATCTTGATTGTTGATCGATCACCGTATCATGTGCAGTGTTTTTACACAGTATGCACTTTCCTACAATTTCGACTAGAACTCATACTCTTGAGGAATTCCTTCTTCTTCATGTCTTTGAAGCTAGGGTTTCTTTGGTATCCCATCAACTCCTTCGCTTTTCGATGTTGACATCTTTAAGGTTCTTGACCCTTGGCTAGGAAACCTAGGCATTGATTAAGGTCGGAAGATTTTGACTTGAATCGACCTTTAACCTTGGTAGAAAGAGTTCGAGTTTATGGAGCGTTTGAGTAGAACTCCTTAACCGGTCGATGTATACACAGTACTCGCCTCGAGACATTCTAAAAACCCGGCTTCCTTTTACGAGTCTAAGTATGTCCTGAACTTCTTCTCCGATTTCTCAAGCGATTTGGTTCAAGTTGAATCTGGGTGATAACTTGCAGTTCTCCATTTGAATCGTTTGAAAGACTGTGGGTGTTTGATTTAGAGAGATTTATGCGAGATGGCTGACTGAGATTTGGTAATGCTCTGGAGAGTTAACTGATTTTGCTCTTGAAAAGCTTTCTAGGGTTTTAAAAATAGGAGGGAGAAAGGTTCGATATCTTTTGGTAACTGTCTACAGATTTGAAATCGTCTTTATGGCAGTTCCTTCTAACTCTGCATACTCAGTGATGTGTCAACTGTCCATTGGTTGCACGTTGCCCAGTAATGAGCTGTAACTCCTTACAACTTTTTAGTTATTTGAAGAGTGGACATTTAATTGACGTGGGTTTGATCGTTGACCTTTTGATTCGTAGAGTGGCATGATGAGGCAGCTATAGACTCTACGATTTCCTTTGTTGACTCAACGATCAACTTCTAAGAATCTTTGCGGTGGATGGCTTTGTCTTTCCTCCTTTCTTGATCGGCATAGCTCGATCAACGATGTATTCGAACTTATCTCCTCAACTTGAATGGCTTAGCGGATGTCTCATTCTTCATTCTCCTTGTGGCTGGAATACCCTTTGGTAGGACTACGATCGTTGAGTTGTCTCTCACTACGATCGTTGAGGTTGCATTACGATCTACGATCGTTTAGTACTCTTGAGACTCAACTCTACGATCGTTGGTGACTTGGTTCTTTTGAGATGAACTAGATCAAGCATTCCTTACGGGATAAGGTAGCTCGGGAAGGGCTGACCTCTTAGAGTGAGCTAAGGGTCGGGTTTGTCCACTGAGGCGCTTTCGGATGAAGTGCTATGGCGATGATTTGCAATAACATCTCATTAGACCTTTTACGATGGGGAGGTCTTTCTACGACTCTGGATATCTGCATTCTTTGAAATCGTGGTGTCCTCTACGCTCTTACACTACGATCGTGTGGTTAATCGTAGGAACTTCACGATTATGGATTGGGTGGTGAAGGGTTATCGGTAATACGTTTTGAGGCGTTCCTCTTGACTATGGATCTTCATTTGGTTCATCGACCACAAAGTTTTGGGACTCTTCATGTGGTACATACTCTCTTCGGGTTTAATAGTGCTTTTATTCCTTAATGAGATCATTGCTTCCCCATTGTTGATGTTGTCTTCTCGAGGATAGATGTGATTCCTTCTTCATGTTCATTTTTGAAGGCTGCCCAACATTTTTCCTTACATTTGGAATCATCATCGTTGCTTAGTTATCCTTGTATCGTAGAGATGAGTATTTTCGGGATTGATCACTCTACGATCATTTGGCTGAGACTTCTGACGTAGTCTTCTTTGTGATCCTTTGTTTTGAGAAGTTACGATTCGTAAAGAACTCCTTTTGTCTTAAGCTCAATGATCTTACATTGTGAGCTTCCTTGAGGATCCTTTTCATAAAGCATGTCCTTATTGATATGGGCACATAGAATCCTCTTTATCTTCTGTTGCATGGCATGCTCCCATATACAGATTTGCAGCCATGTGAGCTCTATTCCGGTTAGCTCAGAGGGTCTTCAAGAACAAGCTTGGACATATAGGAACCTTATCAGACTCATCTCTGAACAGTCCTTAGCCTCTTGCTGGTTGAGTCTTTTTGAATGAAATCTTCTGCTTCAGCATTCCTTAGTGTGGTCAGACTGACCAAGTACCTGCAGGTTTAAGTATATTTCTACTTTTGGTCCCCATTGTTGAATGGGTCCTGCTAGGTTAGTTTTCTAAACCCCTATTCCTCTTAGCTGGATAATCATCATGTTTATCACCAACAGACATATTCATGCATGCAACTATCTTGAGATAATACATTTTTGAGATGCATGATGGTGAGTGTGTGTAGGATTTGAAAATTAATGACACACTCTTTATCTATGATGGTTTCATCATTTACTGGGTTATGTTCACAATGTTTAAGTGTTCACAGAGTGTGAATCAACTCTACGTTTTATGAGTATCTAGTTGATTTATGGATGTAATCAGTTTCTACAAATCAACAAGATCCTCTCGTAGAACTGATCATTCTCTTTGTGTTGTCAAACACTTAGAACATAGGCTTGTACATACATACTAGCACATCAATGCAATGATTACTTAACATAAAATTCATTTGATGTATGTGATACTCTTCTTGATCTATTTTTGATTTTCTTCAAGATGTCATCTTGACCTAAAACTTGGTTAAAGAGAAAGTTTGTAGACATTTGAATTTTCCATCTTCGGACTACTTTCTCTCTCACACTTTTTAGGTAGATTATGACTTCTTGACGAGAATCTTGTCATAGTTCATAAGATGGTACAAATATGATGTATACATTAGTAATGGTGAGAGCAGTACCTTTTTCTTGTCGGTTTCTTAATGATCATTTACCTTAGATATCTTGAGTTTCGGTATTGATGTGCATAGCTTTTACTTTTGCTCTTTTCGCTTAATGCTCTTGTTGGCCTTTCATCAATCGATCGTGGTCTTGAAGATGTAGATCAAGAGAATCGTAGCATTAAGATCTTTGACATCTTTGAGTTTACAAAGATAGCACCCAGTTGTTGGTTGGTCACTCATAAGTTTGAGAAGATCTTCTTTCTCCTCTCGATCAACATTTCTTAAGTCTGCGTGACCTCTTCATCTTTCGGTGATGAATGCTTTACTCTTTGTCTTTAATGTCCTTGCTCTCTTTCTCTAAATCCGGTCTTGAGACAACAAGATTATTGCTGCAGCTAGGATTGGTCTTGTTGATATAGTAATCGAGGATATGGACCAATCTAAAGCGACTTCGGTGTATACACATTTTTACTATACACAATATTTCCAACGTGTGAGCTCTTACGCATATAACAAGTTACTTACTACTAAACTAAGTTTAGAACAATGTTAGTGCACAGGATGGGACTCAAAGCGATTAGCTTTTGAATATAGCATGAGAGAACTACTCGATACCAATTGTTAGTTCGGAGGCACTGATAGATCTAGAAGGGGGGGGTTGAATAGATCCTTTTTATTTCAAAAACTTTTACGGTTAATGTTGTATTGTTCATATTTAAGTATATGATAAACATAAGAATCTTTTCAAACCGCAATGGAATAAGTAAAAGATTCCCTTCATTGATATATTCATAATAATACATACATTGTTCGTTGGGTTAGTTTAGTTGTAGCGGTTAGAACATACATAGCGATTATAGCGATTATAATAGACATAATGTAAATAACATAATGTAAAAAGACACTGAGGGTTTTAAGTGGTTCGGAGACTCAAGCTCCTAATCCACTCTTACATTTTTCAACTAGCGAGATTTCCACTAAGGAAGGCGGCACCACGAATCTCTACGATTCCTTGAGGCCGGTGACCTTGGGACTTGATTCACTAAGAACTCTTGAGGATAGTGACCTTGGGACTCCTCTAGTTCCTTAGGAACTCTTCAAAGCCAATGAGGCTTGGAACTTCATTTAGTCCCTTTGGACAAGGACCCTTTGGCCCTGCTTTGTTTAGTCCCTCGGACCAGGACCCTCTTGGACCTGCTTCATTTAGTCCCTCCGGACAAGGACCCCTCAGGCCCTGGCTTCGTTGAGTTGTTTGTTTGTTGTTGTTGGAGTCGGTGCTGAGCTGCTAAGATGTCTTCATGCTCTGAACATCTTCTATCCTTAGCAGCTTGGCTTGATCATCCTTGAAGAGCAGTTGAGTGTTGCATGATGCTCAGCTTCTTAGGTTGCTCAACTACTCCGGATGACCCCTTGATGAACTGCCTTGAAGATCATTCTCCTTGGTACTTGATGGCTGCACATGAGAGGCTTCTAAGATGACTGTAAGCTCTTCTGTTAGGTACTTAGAAGCTTTCTCATGCTTGTCACCAGGATGGCTTTTGTGATCTCCCTTCTTGCTACTCGATGCCTTCTCATGATGGACTTGCTAAGATGACTGTAGGCTCTTCTCTATTGTACTTAGAGTCTTCCCATGATGGACATCCAGATGACATGATGATCTTCTTTCTCTCGGAAGTTCAGAACACTCTTCATGTAGTAGAACTCTCACTTCTACATAGTAGAACTCACACTTCTACTTCTTGCTTGATCTGACTTCTGAGTGTTCTTGGTGGAACGTAGAGTGAGCCTTCGGACTCACTATCACTTGGTTGGATCAGTCCACATTCTCTCCAAACTCGGCAACTCCAGCAACCTTTGATCTTTGAAACTCTTTCTTATTTATACTTCTTCCCAATCCTTCTGTTGGAAAGTAACCGTTGAAGGCTATTCAAATATCTTCACAGATCTCAAGTTTCTTAATGTAGACTGCATGATGTGACTTGTCATACTTTTTACGACGTTTGCGATCTCTTTGTTTCACCTACTACTGTCAGATGTATAACTTTAATGTCTTGGGCAGGTCGAAGACTTTATCACCTCTTTCTGATTCCTCGATCAGAGGTTGTCCTATTGCAACGATGCTCTCAATAGGCACTTGTCCAAATATTACCCTTGATTGAACCTTTGTCGATGCTTCGGTCTTGATTATTCGGACTCTACGATTCGATGCACGTCTTGAGGACTGATCGTAGTGTCTTGTTGAGTGTTGCTTTCGTTGACTAGTAGAGTTAACACTACGATCTGAAGAGTGTTGCTTGGATCTTCAATGAAGAACACCTCTTCCTTGTATTATGCGGTGCTTGATACTTACATTTGCTTATTTGTTCTCGAATCTTGATGGCCTAATTCCTTGCTCTGGTCCCCCTTGAATATCAAGACACTTGATTTGTGGCGCGTCCGACTTGCTTTCTCTCTGGTGATCTTCCGCTCACTTATCATCAATGGCCCGACCTGCACTTAATCACTTTAGCCTTGCTCTTGAAGTGACCGATATCTCGGTTCACCTTCCATCAGTTCTTTCTTTGTGTTCGACAAACACTACGATCTGGTTGCTTCCAAGATCGTTGTCTTCATTCTCTTGACAAAGAACATTTGCATTAGGTGACTTTTCCTTAGTCGATTCTTTGAAGTCTTCTTTGAATCATCTTGTGGAAGACTTCATCACGAATGGCCTTTTTAACTCAATCTTGATCTTTGATTGGATTGGTTCTTAGTTCTTACCTAGCTTAGCTTTGCATGCCATTCTTTGAGTGCTCTCTGGTTCCACTACTTTGTGGATTGCATCTTTGCGGTGCCAACCCGGAGGCTTCGTATCTTTGGATATTTTAGGAGTGCTCATTCGTTGAAGCCGTATACGCTTTCTACGATTACGACTTAGCATTGTGAGCACTTCTATTGGAGTCGTAGTTCGCACTCTACGATTCGACTTAATTTGCAGACACTACGATCTCGAGATCAGATATTGACACTCTACGATTTCTGCCTTGTGCCTGTTGTCTTCATCTGATCTTGCTCGACTACGATCTCTGCATATATTCAATAGACTCTACGAACTCAGAGTGTGATCTACGATCCTTGACTTGCCGGCATCGATGGACTCTACGACTCACGAGTGTAGTCTACGTTCTGTCTTAGCCCGGCGGATGGCCGGTCGGCTCGTAGGCAGGTTGTCTCTACGATTATGAACATGACTTCCTCAACACACTACGATCCTGAGGAAGCTCTTCTCGATACACTACGATCCTTCTTCGTTTCCCCTGGCAGTCTACGAACTCCGAGATCTACTATTTTGCATACTCCTATTCTGCCTCGATAGCTCCCGAGTTAACCTTGACTCACTGGCGGTGACTCGACTTATCTAGTGCGATGCTCAAGCGATCTTTCTATATTTATAGTTCTATCTAAGGACTTTACAAGTTGTTTTTCATAAGATCAACCTAACATAAGCATTTGAGTCTTTCTATATTTATAGTCCTTGTACATCATTTCTTTTTAAGGACTTTCATTCATATACATATATATATATATATATTTTTCATATATATGAATAGGATCATGCTTATTCCTAACATATTTGATCAATTCATTCTAAGTCCTTGTACATATATTTCTATTATCTATCACGTCATTATTGAGGACTTTCTGAAATTTTCTTAATGTTTGACTAGCATACTTGCATCGCATTATTCATTCATATACATATATATATATATATATATATCATTTTCAAATCATATATAAATAGGAATAGCATTCACATCGAACTTATTCGACTTAAATTGGGACAATTAAAAAATCCGCTTCAGATTTCTCTTCGCGACTGGCCCGTATTGTTTTGCTCCAACTTGATAAATTCCACCTCCTTCATGTGACGAATGCTTTCGGGAAAGTGCTTTGTCATTGAATGCCTTCTCTTGGAACTTCTCCCAAGACATCTTGAGTGTGTCCGGTGGGTATGTTTTATAGATTCCCACCGGTGATACGCCTCTTTCACGCAACATAAAGGTGGCAAAGGAACCTTTTTGTTCCTCGGAGCATCCCAAGACATCAAATATCTTGGTGATCTGCTTTAACCACGTCTCCGTCTTAAGTGGTTCTGGCTTTCCCAAAAACTCCGGTGGTCCCAGCTCCTTGAATTGCTTAGCGGTGACCCACCGTGGGTTGCCATTGCTTCCTCCTGCATTATGAACAGGAGCCGCCTTCGCCTGATGTTGCATGAATTCTAAAAAGCTCCTAAACGTACCGTCGTTCGTTAATTGATCAGTGTTGTTGTTTACAGGAGGATTATCGCCATCCTGTTGCACATTGTCCTGATTATTGATCTGTGGAGAATCAACAATCTCCTGTGCTCCATTGTTATTCTCAACATTCTCGGATGTCATTTTCAGATACTGCCACAAAACAAAGGTTAATTGACATGTAACATATTATTCATATACTCTGACCGACCAATTAAATATCAAATAAACTTAGGTAGGTCATACTAGCGAAGGAATTTCCCGTCTCTCCCCTCCTAGTTCTTGTCTCGCATCTCAGCCAGGGATCATATCCCTAAGCTTTGATACCAACTGTGACGCTCCCAAAATAGGTATACGTCACCTATTCTGAGTCGCCAAATACATGGTACAGAATACAAATACAATCTTTAATATACAACAAGAGAGCTGTGAGTTTTAATACAAATACTATCTTTTAGACAATATCCACTATCAGAATAAGTCCTCATTACATTTATAGTCACACTATTTAACAGAATAGTGAGGACTACTAATACTATCATCTGGTCCATCACTCTATTCCCTGACTCATCCCAGCTATATTCTCATTTCCTGAAGAGAACAGTGAAAGAAAGAATGAGCTTAACTAGCCCAAAGAAGAAATATTATGACTAAGATAATGCGTAATAAATTATCATTAGCCTTAAACAAATGTTAAACCGATACAATATAACAAACATCAAGTTTAAGCTGCATAATGAACAAGCAATCCATTAGAAGAGTCAAGTAGAGAATAAAATCTACTATCTTCTATGATTTAAAAGGTTTTTCATGACTTTTTCCATTTGAGACTCATTTCAATAAATAATCCACATCATCAAATCATCCGCACTGAGTGCCAAGGATATTCTTTAAGTATCACGACCACTTAATTATCCATGCACTACGGGCCAAAGATAATCGTGTTTTCATCAACGGTCCCGATCATGCCATAAAACAATTCATCTTTGCACCCTTGGCGAAGAGAATCC